>BTHU01000022.1:833826-1281326 GCA_036184795.1 Tokudaia tokunoshimensis
TGAGCTGTCTTACCATCCCATGTTACATATTTTTGAAGGTAATTAAAAAAAAAGAATTCTTTTAGGAAACCACAAAAGCAATGACTTTCTGTTGGTAAAGATAGAAACCCAACTGAAATGTGAAAGAGAATTGACTGGCTTATCTCATAGATCAAAGATAAAATTACATATTCATGATATGCTCAAAATCAAGAATAAAAATGTGACAACAGAATTCACCTGCTACCTCTAAGTGCACCTTTCTCTCCACTGGCTAGTGGAGTGTTGTGCTGAAATATTCAGCAAAGTGTCAAATTTCTAAAATACAATGCAAACTAGAAAACAAATTGACTTAGTTTATGTCAAAGATCCTCTTCTTTGATCATGGGAGCCTTAAGAGGCTTTAAAAGATGCTGTTCTTAACTAGCAGTGTCCCTTGTAATCACAAAGGAGACCATTCCTAGAACACAGATTCCTAGGCTAAATCAATATCAGGATGGCAGGACTCAAAGGTGCACATTTTTGGGGGATCAGGGAGATGGCTCTTCAACTAAAAGCATCTATTGGACAAAAATGATGACCGGAGTTCAATCCCTGGATTCCACATAAAAAGAAACCCAGATGTGATGGGTACACATCTGCAATTCCAGCACCCCTAAAGTGCAAGACTGAGAAAAGAGAATCAGCTAGATACTTTCATAGGGAGGCAGCATAGAGGCAGAAATAACAAAAGAGATCTGCCTCAGAAACAAGGTAGAAAGGGAGAACAGGTTCCCAAAAGATTACTCTTCGTCTTCTCTACCTGTGCTATGGTGCTAGTATTCTTCCCTTACCCCAAATCCTGCATACCCTTGACTGATCAGTAGAAGGCAAGAGGAAGATCTTTTTAATAGTGCTTAACATTTGCTTAATTATAGCCTATAATGTAAATAATGTCTAGACATTAACAGGTACTTACTACATGATTTAAAAAGTACTCTTTCTTTAAGGTAAACAGAGCTATATGACCTCTATACCTTTCCAGATATAACTCCTGCCAAAAGCAGTAAGAAAGTTGAGTCTAGAAACTGCATTCTCCACTGAGATGGAATCTGTGATACACTGTCAGTAAAACCTGTATATGTATAAAAGGTCATCACGTAGCAAGTCTTCATGTAATCACATATACGTGTGGAAGGGAAGGAACTGGTCCTCAGAGGTCCAAGATACTGAGTAAGTATGTTAATTAAAAGGATCAGATCCCATAAAGTTAGGAGAACCCCATAGGGAAATAATACAGTGAGTTAGTCAACAGGTCTAGGAATGAAATTCCTCAGATAAAAAAAGCAATAAAATATATTCTTCCAAACTCAAATAAAATCAAATACATAAAAATTTGGGCATAAGAAAATGGCTCAGTAAGTAAAAGAACTTGGCACACAAGCCTGAAACCCTGAGTGCAGTCCCTCGAACCCAGGCAAAGAAAAAAAGGGAGAATGACTCCACAAATTTGGTCTCTGCCTTCCACATGTGTGTCACAACAATGTACACACACACACACACACACACACACACACACCCCACAATAATAAATCATTTTTAATTGAAAAGAATAGTAATCAGGGCTGATAAAATTATTCCATAGCTAAACAACTTGCCCAGCAGCCAGAGTTTGAGTCCCCAGAACACAAGTAAATTCTGGGTGAGTGTGGAAGTCCACCTGTGATTCTAATCATAAAAGGCTGAGATAGAAGATCCCCTGAGCAACATGGCTAGCAAGACAATGAGCTCTGGGTTTGACTGAGACATCCTGCCTCAATGAATAAGGTGGAAGACTAAAAGAGGATGACTCCCAACATCAATCATAGCTTTTACATGCAGCATGGGCTTCTTACATGTATGTGCACACACATACAAACATATATATGCACACATGCACACCACACAAACATGAAAATGGAAAAAAAGAAAAAATATAAAATTAAAAATATTTAAAGTAAATACCTATATTTACCAAAAAGATGGTTAAGAATTTTTAATGGCCAACATAAAATAAACATATAAATATTATAGTTGATATGGTATTATAAAGAAGGTGTGGTGCTTGAGAGTATCTGTTGCTCTTTTAGAAGTCATTAGTTCAGTTCCCAGTACCCACACCAAGTGGATCACAACCAACTGCAACTCCAGCACCAGAGAATCCAGTGGTACTGCATACTGGAACATTCACACAAACACACAAATAAAAATACATATAAACCTTTAAGAAAACAAAGTTAAGAAATACTAACCCTCACCAGAAACAGACACTTGAAAAACATGAACCAGCAGAAAATAAATATCCATGTTCAATATCATTTAATACGTCTAACACATGTCTGAATATAGAGAATCCAGTGATGTAGTAGAAGACAGAAAGTCAGCCTCTCCTTCAGATACTCAATCCAGAGAGTAGCTGGTCCATATGTCCTGGGCATCTGAAGGGAGTGTCCTGGCACTACACCAGGCAGCTGCTCTGTTTCCTTCTCTTTGTATTAGAAAGAAGAACTCTCTGATCTACAAAGCTTGTTTCTTTCCTGTTTTCTTTTTCCACCATAAATTTGCCTAATTTTATAGTTTTACCTATCCTTGTATTTGCGATTCTCATCTAGTTTCAGCTTTTTATTGTCTTTTAAAAATCCATTTTAATCATATACATTAGAACTGATTTTTTTTTATAAATTGTTCCAAATTCAAATGAGACTTAAATTGAATTTTTATTTTTAACTGAGAAAAAGAATTTTATATATTTATGAAAGGCAATATGAATCTTTGATATATGTATTCATTGTGGAATGATTATAGCATGCTAATTAATGTAAGTACTATTACATATACCTTATTCTTATAGAGAGAAGATTTTAAATCTACCCTTTTTTAAAAAATTGGCTCAGTTGGGTAAAATCCTTGCCTAACATGCACAGAGCCCTCAGTTTGATCCCCTGCATGGCAAAACCTAGGTGTGAAAGAACATGACTGTAATCCCACCATTTAAGAGGTAGAGAAAGTGAGTGCATACCATGTGCGTTCTTTTGTGATTGGGTTACCTCGCTCAGGATGACACTTTCTAGTTCCATCCATTTGCCTAAGAATTTCAT
This sequence comes from Tokudaia tokunoshimensis, assembly GCA_036184795.1. Taxonomy (NCBI): domain Eukaryota; kingdom Metazoa; phylum Chordata; class Mammalia; order Rodentia; family Muridae; genus Tokudaia; species Tokudaia tokunoshimensis. The sequence goes on from BTHU01000022.1 coordinate 836,922, forward strand.
GAACTCATTGTTTTTAATAGCTGAATAGTACTCCATTGTGTACATATACCACAGTTTCTGTATCCATTCCTCAGTTGAAGGACATCGGAGTTCTTTTCAGCTTCTGGCTATTATGAATAAGGGAGCTATGAACATAGTGGAGCATATGTCCTTATTGCAGGTAGGAGAGGTATAGCTGGGTCCTCAGGTAGTACTATGTCTAATTTTCCCAGGAATCGCCAAACTGATTTCGAAAGTGGTTTTAACCAGCTTGCAATCCCACCAACAATGGAGAAGTGTTCCTCTTTCCCCACATCCTCTCCAGCATCTGCTGTCCCCTGAGTTTTTCATCTTAGCCATTTTGACTGGTGTGAGGTGGAATCTCAGTGTTGTTTTGATTTGCATTTCCCTGATAACTAAGGATGCTGAACATTTCTTTAGGTGCTTTAGAGCCATTCAAGTTTCCTCACTTGAGAATTCCCTGTTTAGCTCTGTACCCCATTTTTAATAGGGTTATTTGACTCTCTTGAGCCTAATTTCTTTTTTTTTTTTTTAATTTAATTTTATTTTATTTTTTTAATTTACATTCCAAATCACTTCCCCTTTCCCGTTTCCTCCCTCCCCGAAAGTCCCATAAGCCCCCTTCCCTCCCTCTTTTCTCCGTTCAACCCCCTCTCATTACTCTGTCCTGGCGTTCCCCTACATCCAGTCTTTCCAGGACCAGGGGTCTCTCCTTCCATCTTTTTAGAAATCTATTGATATGCTGATTGTGTCTAGGGTATTCTGAGATTCTGGGTCAATATCCCCTTATCAGTGACTTCATACCATGTGTGATCTTTGTGATTGGGTTACCTCACTAAGGATGATATTTTCAAGTTCTGACCATTTGCCTAGGAATTTCGTGAATTCATTGTTTTTAATTGCAGAGTAGTATTCCATTGTGTAAATATACCACATCTTCTGAATCCATTCCTCCGTTGAGGGACATCTGGGTTCTTTCCAGCTTCTGGCTATTATAAATAAGGCTGCTATGAATATAGTGGAGCATGTGTCCTTATTGCATGCAGGTAAAGTCTCTGGGTATATGCCCAGGAGTGGTATAGCCGGATCCTCCGGAAGTGTCATGCCCAGTTTTCTGAGGAGCCGCCAGACTGCTTTCCAGAGTGGTTGTACCAGCCTGCAATTCCACCAGCAGTGGAGGAGTGTTCCTCTTTCTCCACATCCTCGCCAACAACTGCTGTCTCCTGTGTTTTTGATCTTAGCCATCCTGACTGGTGTGAGATGGAATCTCAGGGTTGTTTTGATTTGCATTTCCCTAATGACTAAGGATGATGAACATCTCTTTAGGTGCTTCTCAGCCATTAGATATTCTTCAGGTGAGAACTCTTTGTGTAGCTCTGTACCCCCATTTTTTAATAGGGTTACTTGCCTCTCTGGAGTTTAACTTCTTGAGTTCTTTGTATATCTTGGATATTAGCCCTCTGTCGGATGTAAGGTTGGTAAAGATCATTTCCCAGTTAGTTGGTTGCCGCTTTGTCTTTTTGACGGTGTCTTTTGCCTTGCAAAAACTTTGTAATTTAATGAGGTCCCATTTGTCTATTCTTGATCTTAGAGTATAAGCTATTGGAGTTCTGTTCAGGAAATTCTCCCCTGTGCCCATATGTTCAAGGTTCTTCCCTAGTTTCCCTTCTATTAGTTTCAGTGTGTCTGGTTTTATGTGGAGATCTTTGATCCACTTAGAATTGAGCTTAGTGCAAGGAGATAAGGATGGGTCAATTTGCATTCTTCTGCATGTTGACCTCCAGCTGAGCCAGCACCATTTGTTGAAAAGGCTATCTTTTTTCCACTGGATGGTTTTAGCTCCTTTGTCAAAGATCAAGTGACCATAGGAGTGTGGATTCATTTCTGGGTCTTCAATTCTGTTCCATTGATCTACATGTCTGTTACTGTACCAATACCATGCAGTTTTTAACACTATTGCTCTGTAGTACAGCTTGAGGTCCGGGATACTGATTCCCCCAGAGGTTCTTTTACTCTTGAGAATAGTTTTAGCTATTCTGGGTTTTCTGTTATTCCAGATGAATTTTTGAATTGCTCTTTCTAACTCTATGAAGAATTGAGTTGGGATTTTGATGGGGATTGCATTGAATCTGTGTATTACTTTTGGTAAGATGCTCATTTTTACTATATTAATCCTGCCAATCCATGAGCATGGCAGATTTTTCCATCTTCCGAGGTCTTCTTCAATTTCTTTCTTCAGAGACTTGAAGTTCTTGTCATACAGATCTTTCACTTGTTTGGTTAGCGTCACGCCAAGATACTTAATATGGTTTGTGGCTATCATGAAGGGTATCATTTCTCTTACTTCTTTCTCAGCCTGCTTATCCTTTGAGTATAGGAAGGCTTCTGACTTGCTTGAGTTGATTTTATATCCAGCCACTTTGCTGAAGTCGTTTATCAGCTGTAGGAGTTCTCTGGTGGAGTTCTTTGGGTCGCTTATGTATACTATCATATCGTCTGCAAATAGTGATAGTTTGACTTCTTCCTTTCCAATTTGTATCCCTTTGACCTCTTTTTCTTGTCTAATTGCTCTAGCTAGAACTTCAAGTACTATATTGAAAAGATATGGAGAGAGAGGGCAGCCTTGTCTAGTCCCTGATTTTAGTGGGATTGCTTCAAGTTTCTCTCCGTTTAGATTGATGCTGGCTACTGGTTTGCTGTAAATTGCTTTTACTATGTTTAGATATGGGCCTTGAATTCCTGATCTTTCCAAGACCTTTAGCATGAAAGGATGCTGAATTTTGTCAAATGCTTTCTCAGCATCTAATGAGATGACCATGTGGTTTTTTTCTTTGAGATTGTTTATGTAGTGGATTACATTGATGGATTTCCTTATATTGAACCATCCCTGCATCCCTGGGATGAAGCCTACTTGATCGTGGTGAATGATCGTTTTGATGTGTTCTTGGATTCGGTTGGCAAGAATTTTATTGAGTATTTTTGCATCGATATTCATAAGAGAGATTGGCCTGAGATTCTCTTTCTTTGTCGGATCTTTGTGTGCTTTTGGTATTAGTGTAATTGTGGCTTCATAGAACGAGTTGGGTAGTGTTCCTTCTGTTTCTATTTTGTGGAACAGTTTGAAGAGTATTGGTGTTAGGTCTTCTTTGAAGGTCTGATAGAATTCTGCACTAAAACCATCTGGACCTGTGCTTTTTTTGGTTGGAAGACTTCCAATGACAACTTCTATTTCTTCAGGGGTTATAGGACGGTTTAGATGGTCTATTTGATCCTGATTTAATTTTGGTACTTGGTATCTGTCAAGGAAATTGTCCATTTCCTCAAGATTTTCTAGTTGTGTTGAATACAGGTTTTTGTAGTAGGATCTGATGATTTTTTGAATTTCCTCAGTTTCTGTTGTTATCTCTCCCTTTTCGTTTCTGATTTTATTAATTTGGATACTATCTCTGTGCCCTCTGGTTAGTCTGGCTAAGGGCTTATCTATCTTGTTGATTTTCTCAAAGAACCAACTCCTTGTTTTGTTGATTCTTTGTATGGTTTTATTTGTTTCTACTTGATTGATTTCAGCCCTGAGTTTGATGATTTCCTGCCTTCTACTCCTCTTTGGTGTATTTGCTTCTTTTTGTTCCAGGGCTTTCAGGTGTGCCATTAAGCTGTTAGTGTATGCTGTCTCCCGTTTCTTTTTGGCGGCACTCAGGGCTATGAATTTTCCTCTTAGCACTGCTTTCATTGTGTCCCATAAATTAGGGTATGTTGTGCCTTCATTTTCATTAACTTTCAAAAAGTCTTTGATTTCTTTCTTTATTTCCACCTTGACCAAGTTATCATTGAGTAGAGTATTGTTCAGCCTCCATGTGTACGTGGGTTTTCTTTTGTTTTTGTTGCCATGGAAGACCACCCTTATTCCATAGTGATCTGATAGGAGGCATGGGATTATTTCTATCTTCTTGTATCTGTTGAGGTCTGATTTGTGACCAATTATATGGTCAATTTTGGAGAAGGTACCATGAGGAGCTGAGAAGAAGGTGTATTCTTTAGCTCTAGGATGAAATGTTCTATATATATCAGTTAGTTCCATTTGGTCCAAGGCTTCAATTAGATTCACTGTGTCCCTGTTTAGTTTCTGCTTTCCTGAACGATCCATTTCAGAGAGCGGGGTGTTGAAGTCACCCACTATTATTGTGTGCGGTGCGATGTGTGCTTTGAGTTTTAGTAAAGTTTCTTTTACGAATGAGGGTGCCCTTGCATTTGGAGCATAGATATTCAGGATTGAGAGTTCTTGATGGTGGATTTTTCCCTTGATCAGTATGTAGTGTCCTTCTGTGTCTTTTTTGATGACTTTGGGTTGAAAATCAATTTTATCCGATATTAGGATGGCTACTCCACCTCGTTTCTTGGGGCCATTTGCTTGTAAAATTGTTTTCCAGCCTTTTACTCTGAGGTAGTGTTTGTCTTTGACACTGAGGTGCGTTTCCTGCATGCAGCAAAATGCTGGGTCCTGTTTACGTATCCAGTCTGCTAGTCTATGTCTTTTAATTGGGGAATTGAGACCATTGATATTAAGAGAGATTAAGGCATAGTGATTATTGCCATCTGCCATTCTTGACGCTATCTTTATGTTTGAGTGGTTATCTACTTTTGGGTTTGATTCAAGAAGGTTATTATCTCATTTTTTCCAGGGTGTTGTTTCTCTCCCTGTATTGGAGGTTTCCACCTATTATCCGTTGCAGGGCTGGATTTGTGGAAAGATATTGTGAAAATTTGGTTTTATCATGGAATATCTTGGTCTCTCCATCTATGGTGATTGAGAGTTTTGCTGGGTAGAGTAGTCTAGGCTGGCATTTGTGCTCTCTTAGTGTCTGCATGAGATCTGCCCAGGATCTTCTGGCTTTCATAGTCTCTGGTGAGAAGTCTGATGTGATTCGGATAGGTCTTCCTTTGTATGTTACTTGGCCCTTTTCTCTTACTGCATTTAGTATTCTTTCTTTGTTTAGAACATTCGGTGTTTTGATTATTATGTGACGGGAGGTATTTCTGTTCTGGTCCAGTCTGTTTGGAGTTCTGTAGGCTTCTTGTATGTTCATCGGCATCTCTCTCTTTAAGTTAGGGAAGTTTTCCTCCATAATTTTGTTGAAGATGTTTACTGGCCCTTTAAGTTGCAAATCTTCACTCTCATCTATACCTATAATCCTTAGGTTTGGTCTTCTCATTGTGTCCTGGATTTCCTGGATGTTTTGGGTTACGCGTTTTTTGCATTTTGCATTTTCTTTGACTGTTGAGTCGATGCTTTCTATGGAATCTTCAGCACCTGAGATTCTTTCTTCCATCTCTTGTATTCTATTGTTGATGTTTGCATCTATGACTCCTGATTTCTTCCCAAGGTTTTCTATCTCCAAAGTTGTCTCCCTTTGTGATTTCTTAGTTGTTTCTACTTCCTTTTTTAGTTCCTGGATGGATTTGCTGAGATCCTTCACTTGTTTGTTTGTATTTTCCTGTATTTCTTTAAGGTATTTTTGTATTACCTCTTTCAGGATTTCTTCCTGATGACCCACGTTCTCCTGCATTTCTCTGAGCGATTTTTGTGTTTCCTCCTCATGGGATTCCATCTGTTGATCCATCGTCTCCTGCATTTCTTTAAGCAGTTCTCGTGTTTCCTTTGTAAGGGCATCTAACCGTTGATTCATTTCTTTAAGCAATTTTTGTGTTGCCTCCTTATGGGCATCCGTCTGTTGACCCATATTCTTCTGCATTTCTTTATGCAAATTTTGTGATTCCTTTGTGAGTGCATCTACCCGTTGATTCATCTCGTTAAGCGATTTTTGTGTTGTCTCCTTGTGCGCCTCCATCTTTTGATCCATGTTCTCCCGCATTTCTCTAAGCGATTTTTGTGTTTCCTTTGTAAGGGCTTCTAACCGTTGATTCATGGTCTCCTGTAACTCTTTATGAGATTTATTTGTGTCCTTCTTGTGATCCTCTAATAGCATCATGAGAAGTGATTTTAAATCCAGATCTTGTCTTTCGGGTGTGGTGGGGTATCCAGGACTTGCTGCTGTTGGAGAGTTGGGTTCGGATGGTCCCACATTACTTTGATTACTGTTAGTAACATTCCTACGTTTGCCTTTTGCCATCTGGATACCTCTGGTGTTAGTTGGTCCTGCTGCCACTGGCTGTTGGTTGGACCTCCTGTGAGCCTGCAAAGCTATTTCTGCCCCCCCTGGATTACCAGGATTCCCCTGGCACCGATTTCTGGGGCCTGCCTGCTCCTGAGTGACTTTGGAGCCCTAATGTGCTTTGCCCCAAGTGATCTTATATTGGGGAGGCCTTGCACATCTAAAGGCTCAGCCTAGTGGATTCCTGGAGCAGAGGTCGCCAAAGGGAGGCTGGCAGGCTCCTGCCCTGTGCAGGGGTGTGTGATCTCTCCTGGGGGGTGGAGGGGGCGTCCCTCTGCCAGGCAGAAGTCCCACAGCAGATCTGGCGCGCTGGTCACTGCAGATCAGCCCAGCACCTGGGAGCAGGTTACACACAAGCTGCCTGAAACCGAAGCGATATTATGCCTGTCTGTCTCTGAGCCTGGTGGTCCCAACTACCTGGTCACTGGAGCAAAGATGGCGGAGGGCACTCTCCGTGGCGCTGCTCACCCTGTGGTCACGATGGCCCGCCGATCTGGCACCCAGACGACCACAGCGCCAACCCGCCCTCGGGCACAGAAGGAAGCCCCAACAGGCCGTGTCCCAAGTGATGTTATATCGGGGGGAGAGCCTGGGTACCGGTCTCTCCAGCGCAGTCCGCGGGAACAGAGGTCGCGGAAGGGAAGCTGGCAGGCTCCCTCCTTGAGCCTAATTTCTTAAGTTCTTTGTACACCTTGGATATTAATTAGCCCTCTATCAGGGATTTTAATGTTTTTCTATATATTTTTTCAATTTTATCAGAAATATTTTCCATGTAAATCTTCAATTTTGTCAGAAAATGTTTATAATTCCACTTTCAAACAACTTAGGAATATTTTTATGCCAACTATTTTATCTGTAAAATTTTTCCATGAAATAGTCAATCTTAACGTGTTTTTCTATATATTTCTTTCAATGTTATCAGAAATATTTTCCTTGTAGATCTTCAGTTTTATCAGAAAATGTTTATAATTCCACTTTCAATCAACTTAGAAATATTTTATGCCTACCATTTTATCTGTAATTTTCCATGATAATCTTCAATTTTAATGTTATTTTATATTTTTCTACAATTTTATTAGAAATATTTCCCATGTAAATCTTCAATTCCATCATAAAATGTTTCTACTTCCTTTTTCAATTAAAAAAATTGAGGTTATTAATAAAAAAGAGGTAGAGACACAAGGACAAGAAAATCTAAGTCATCTTTAACTACATAGCAAGCTAGATGCTAGTCTGGAATACATGAGACCTCTTCTCAAACAAGAAGAGTAAAAGAAAACTTGAGATGTACAATTGTTATTAACTGTGGTCACCATACTACGCAATAGGGCTCAAAATTTTACTCCTCTGCCTAGCTCACAGAGAATTTGTGCCCTTGGTACAATATCCAGGGGTAAAATATTCACAGACCAAACATTTTGCCATTCTTCTGGATAATATAATGAACTTAGGCCATGAATCCTCACATGGGTTTATGAACATAGGCTCTTGTTCTTTGCTGAAGGGAGGCACCAATCTGACCCTGTACTGCCTTGTCAGCTAGCGTATTGTTGTATCTCTGGTTTGCCATATTTCCAAATTACTTGAACAGAAAGGTAACAAAAATGGTGAAAAATAATTTAAACTTAAAAGCAAGAAGCAGATGTCTGGGGATGCAACTCAGTTGGCAGAGTGCTTACTCCATCTGAAAGAATCTATAGGTTCAGTCCTTAGTACTCTGAAGATAGCTGTAATCACTTCTTTGTAATCATAACACATGGGGGAGGGAGGGAGGAAGATTAGGCATTTAAGGAAGGTTCTGCACCATAGGGCAGGATTGTGGACATCTTTTCCCACCTGTGCCATGTAGCATGGTAGTTGGCAGGTCTCTGGATGTCTCAATTTTACTTTTAACTTCCACTGTCTTGGTCCTGTAGAAGCTTAATGCCCCAGCATAGGGGGATGCTAGAGGGGTGAGGTGGAAGTGGGTAAGTGGGTGGAGGAGCACCTCATAGTGGTAAAGGGGAGGGAGAAGGCTGGAGGGGGGATAGAATAGGGGGCTGTGGAGGGGAAACCAAGTAGGGAGGCTATCATTTGAAATGTAAATGAATAAGATGATTAATTTAAAAAGTTGCTATTGCAAACTGAGATATTAAGAAATGCAAGTTAACAGTCAATGAAACATGATCTTATTAGGAACTAGTTTAGTTAATTATAGAAATAAACTTCATTTAGCTTCCTATAGATGTTTTCAAAGATAAACAGGTAATAGTTATCTGTGTGGAAGCATCACTGTCGATTAAAAGCTGATGTTCAATAAGCTGAGGCAGTTAGAAGGTGAGACATCTAGCAGGGAGAGAGGAACTCTGGGGAATAGTAAGGCATGGGGTAAAATTCCCTGCCTGGACTCAAAGGAAGTTGTATGAAACTGAGGAGAGGTAACAAGCCATATGTCAGACATATAATGATATCAATGGGTTAATATAAGTTACAAGCTAGTTGTGGAATGGCCTAGGCATTAATTCATAAATAAATAAGCATCCAAGTCATTATCCTGGAACTGGGGCATGGGTGGAAAAGCCTGCAGTTACAACAATGAGATATTTTGGTTCCAAGAAAGGATTCTGTCCAAGTGGCAGGGGCTTCACTTTTAGTTACAGAACAATACCATAATAATGTGTAAAGAGTTACTTGTCTTCTTCTGACAAAAATGAGAGATTTCTTCCCTGTTATGGGGCTCCATCATAAACCAATATAATTACAAAAAGATTATCAACCAAAGAGACTTTGATCGGTGGACCATCTGGAACTGATATCATGAGTATTTGTCCAAAGTCAAGGTTTTGTTAGAACCAGTCCCAAACTGTCTTAATTCCCTGTCTCTTATTTCATTAGGTCTTTGACCTTGCCAGCCACAGGTTTTCTAGACCAGGCTGTCCTGCCAAGCCACAGATTGACTGTCTACCTAACTCCTGAGTTATATTTCACTTAGATTTTCCTCAGGCGCCTAAAATTCTTCCCTCCCCAACTTCCTTGCCATTTTTCATAACTCTTTCCCTCTCCCAAAATTTTCTTTCTCAATGGCTTGCACCATCATTTCTGACATGTGAAAAGTCACGTGGAAGGTTTATAATATGAACAGTACAAAGAATTTAGCAAAGCCACAAAAAGACAAAGAGAATTTATAAAGATTCATGGAAATGGAATAGTGGGTGAGTTCCCAGAAAGAAACTATATCACTAGAGAGGCTGTGGAAGATCTTTTATAGCAGTAGAAGTGATGGTATTTAGTCTTTTTCATATGGTTCTCCTGTGTGATCCAAGAGAAATGGTAGATCTTATTTTCCTTTTTTTTTTATATGAGAACTTACAGTGTAAGCTGATTTCCTTGAGAGTGGCCATTTATGTAGGGCACTGTGTGTCATTAAGTGTTAGACTCCAGATAAGTCTATACAACATAGTGACTCACTAGGAGTCAGGCTCCAAATGTGAACTGCCTATCAAAGTGTAGGAACTTTTTTATTTTTGGCCTTTTGTCTCTTCAATTTCCTCCTGACATCCTGAGTTTTCTGCTCACCACCCACAGGTCCTACATCAGAAGTTTTTTGAATTATTTCACATCTCTTTAACTCTTGAATTCATATCATCATCACAGGCTTTTTGTGCCTCTATTCTTTGTTCTCTCTAACATTTCCTTCACAGTGAGATTTTAAAATGCAAATCTAATCCTGACATACTTACTTAAAACTCCCCTAAGAAGGGTTTCTTAGTTCAGTGCGGAAGTTTATGTGGATTGAATGTTGAATGAATAGTGTGTATGGTTATCTAAAATAATATATGGGCACCTTAAATAGTGTTCTATTGCTGTGAAGAGACACCATGACCATCGACCAGGGCAACTCTTTAATAAGGAATGCATTTAATTGGGACTTTCTTACAGTCTCAGAGGTTTATCCCACTATCAGCAATGCACACAGGCAGACATAGTACTAGAAAAGGAGCCCAGAGTTCTACATCCAGATCCACAGGCAGCAGGAAGAAAGAGCACCTCTGGGTCTGGCTTGAGAATTTTGAAACTCTAAAACCCACACACCCAATGACACACTCCTACAACTCCTAATCCTTGTCAAATAGTGTCACTCCCTAATAAACAAGTATTCAAATATATGAACCCATGGGGGCCTTCCTATTGAAACCATCACATAGGTCATTATCTTCCCAGATCTCCAGCATCCTGGATACAATTCTAACACTTCTACCACTGGCTTCAAGATCCTTTATCCACTCCATATACCAACATCATCCCAAACACTTAATATTTCATGTGTTGACAGAAGATAGAGACCAATTACTGCTTAAAGAAACTTGGGATAATTTTACAGCCTCTAAATCCTCATAATACCTTTGTTCAGGCTACTCCCTAGGATACTTGGCTCTCAGAAGCAAGCTCTCTAAAGTACTATAGCAGTGAGCCCAGTCACACAGTCACATCAATACATTCCACCATTGTTACTCATCTTCTCAGCACCAAAACACAATTTGTCATAGTAAATACATACCCCTTAACAAGTCTTTAATATGGGTAAACCAGGAAACTTTGGTGCTTGTCTTGGGCAATTACGGCTTCTAGACAATGCACGATCTTATAACTTGCAATTTTAAACACATTTTCTTTAGTATTCCAATGTCCATATAACTGTGATTTAAAGATTTTAAAAATTATATGTATTTGCATATGTGTGTATGTGCATGGACATTTAAATTCAGGGGCCATGGAGACCAGAAGACATCAAATACCCTGGAGCTGGAGTTGCAGTTGAGTGTGGGGTGTCTAACATGGTCACTAGGAACTGAATTCAGACCCTCTGAAAGAGCAGCAAGCAGTCTTGACCACTGAACTATTTATCTCCTGCTTGTATGATTTAAACAAGTGTGATTCTCAGAGTGCACAGCAAAGAATATACTGCAATCCAGAAACCATGCACAAGTTTCTCTTGTAAATCGAAATCATGAAAGACTTTTAAAGCTTTTTTCTAAATGAGAGGTATTATAACAATCTAGGATCATTTATTAATAAGTCAAAATCATATCAAAGATATCAGTATGTTTATTTTTATCATACTTAATAAGGAGGTAAGAGTGAAGTGCATTCTTAATTTTTCATCAAATGTGTTAAAATTCAGAGATGAAAGCAGATAATTTAATACTTTTGAAGTAACTTTGAAATTCAGTTTTTGAACTGCTTTTGGCTGATGAAGAAGATGCATTTATTAATCCTGTAACTACTCTCCCCATGAAGCCTTTAACTGAGCAAAAGTAAAGAACAAGTAATGAGCAGAAAACACTTGTAGGCTAGTATTTTTCAAAACCTACTTTAATGAGGGTTCTTAAACACTTTAATCTCCCTTCTAGCCAACTACACACCAAAAGTAGTGGAAAGGAAAGGTTAATAGGGCAAAGGTGGACTTGTTTAGAAATAATTCTTTGGGGAGATTCCAATCTTCATTGTCAGGATAGGAGCAGTTCAGTACACATGAATTAGCAGCAGTAGCTTGATTCACAAGATCGGTGAGGCTCTGCTTATCAGCCCAAGTCCACAGAAGTGTCAAGAAGCCACTGGAACACCACCAGAAGTTCTTAGATGTGTCTCTCTCTACAAAGGCATGACAAAGGATGATCAGTGAAAAAGACAAGGCAAACCAATGCCACAGCATCATCAGCAAAGACCAACGAAGACCAACAAAGAGTATAAAGACAAACAAATACCACACAGCATCACCCACTGTCTGTTGGGTTATACTTATACCCTTTGCAAATATCACATGTTCTCTCAAGTGTCCACTCTAACAAAGCATGTGTCTGTTCTCAACAAAACATCCTCTCATAAGATAGTTTCCAGAGAAACATCACATGACACAACTGAATCTCCAAAGAAACCAGAAACCTCCACTTCAAACACTAAACAATGATGTTCTTATCTCAAGACACTGATAGTTTCTATTACCATCTTTGGTGGGAATGTTCAAGAAACAAGTAAGTTTTAGGCTACTGGGTTTTAATTATGTTTAAGTAAAATCGAGGTTTTTTTTTAATAAAAAGAAATATAGTCAGACATTGTATATAAAATTGCAGGTTGGAAATCAAGCAAGAACGTCAGAACAAGAAAGTTCTATTTACCCCCCACACACACACACACATGCACACACTAGAAGAGTAGGCTATACACCTGCACTAGGAGGCACCCATTTTCTTTTGCTAAATATTACATATTTAATGAACACAGAGGGTTCTGTGATTGCTAATCTTGGTTGTCAACTTGACTGGATCTACAATCAACTAGTAGATAAGATGATGAGCACACAAGGGATATTGTCTTGATAAGGTCATTTGAACTGGGAAGACCCACCCTAAATGTGGGCATCACTTTCAGAGTTCCTCCTTTTAACATGAAGCCTCTGTCCCTATTACACAGTCAGAAAAGAACATACTGAAGAAACCCAGACCATGAAGAACTGACACACTGAAAGCTCAGTTCCTCATTGAGCCTTCTCATTTCCAAAAGCCATAGATGAAGAGATTGTGGGGGCCTGAGTTAGTACCTGAGGAGCATACCAGGAGTAAAACACTGTTTAGGCTCCATTATGATCGGGACCTATGCAAATAAGTAATTGGAAAAGCCCTCTTGCTATCACTTAAGAAAAGGAAGCAGCAAACTGAAGAGATGCTGAGACAGTGTGAAACAAAAGGAAAAACCATGAGAAGAGATGGTAATACAGAGCAAGACTTAGGCACCATGTGAGCTTCTGCTTGCTGACCTGTTACCTTTACCTTCTGATGGCAGTATCTAGAAAAGAGAGTTACACGATGTCCATACTCAAGATAAATTCTTAGAAATCACCAGACTCCTGTTTTCTAGACTTTTGACAAGCATATAGATTTCTTTTATCTTTTCTGAATGTATAGCTCTAGCCTCAACGCAACCATTATTCTTAACTCCAACACTGGCTTCCTGGCAAAAGAATTTCTACTGTTTATACTAAATGAACACTATTTTCTCAATAGAAACTCCCACATTCCCATCTTCTTCAGCAAACAGATTTGGAACTATATAAATCTTGATTTCCTGAGTTTCAGTTTTCAAGATCCCAAATAAAGCCCTGTTTACTCTTGGAGTGAGTGGGTTGATTGACATTTTCCACTCCCATGCTCCATATCTACTACTCCAAACACTTTAAGAGGCTGATAGATCCCCTAGATCTTTATTTTAAAAATTTAGTTCAATTTTTAGTATAAGTCAATTTCAATGGGATATTGATGACCAAATGTCTCCTAAAGTAGAGCATATTTATAAAGATTAAATACACATCAGAGGGCTGACCAAAATGCCTGACAGAAACAACTTAAGTAAGGAAAGATTTCTTTTAGTTCATAGTTTCAGAGAATTTTAGCTTTTCATAGTGGGGAAAGCATAATGTAGTTTGTAGCAGTGTGTGTGATTGAATCTTCTCACATCAAGATAAACCAGGAAGCAGAGACTGGGGCAGGTGCCAGGTATAACCTTCAAAAGCCTGCCCCTAATGACCTATTTTTGCTAGCTGTGCCTCACCTGCTAAAGGTTCCAGGGTTTCCAAAAACCACATCACCAGCTAGAGGCCAGTGTTCAAAACACGAACCTGCTGGGGAACATTTCAGATTCAATCCATAGAAACATTTAGTTTGAGTGGTATAAAATGACAAATATATGATCATTTTTTAATTATAAAATCTAAGGGCTGGAGGGATGACTCAGAAGTTGAGAATGCTTTCTGCTCTTACAGAGGACCTGCATTGGTTCCCAGCACCCACACAGAGGATCTCACAATTGCCTATATTGCCCTCTTCTGCATGTGTGTATGCAAGCATGAACACACACACAGTGGGAGGTGGTGGGGAAGGAAGAAAGAAAGAAAGAAAGAAAGAAAGAAAGAAAGAAAGAAAGAAAGAAAGAAAGAAAGAAAGAAAGAAAGAAAGAAAGGAAGGAAGGAAGGAAGGAAGGAAGGAAGGAAGGAAGGAAGGAAGGTAGGTAACCACAAGCTTTTCTACCTAACCTTTTTGTTCCCAGAATAACAACTCTGAGACTTATTTATGAATAAATGCCTAGGCCATAAGCTTTGGCTTGGTCTCTGACTAGCTCTTAACTTATATAACCTATTTATTTTAGACTATGTCTTCCTCATAGCTATTTACCTCTCCTCAGTTCCATGAGTCTGTTTCCTCCAAGCCCAGGTAGATGATAGATAATGGATATAGATAAATGGTAAATATAGATAGAAAGATAGATTGAATGATAAATGATAATAGATAGATAGATAGATAGATAGATAGATAGATAGATAGATAGATAAATAGATAGATGATAGATAGATAGATAGATAGATAGATAGATAGATAGATAGATAGATAGATAGATAGATCTTTAAAGGGGGCACTGAAGAGATGGCTCGTTTGTTAAGAGTACTTCCTGCTCTTGTAGAGGACCCTGGTTCGGTTCTCAGCACCCTCACTGAGTGACTCACAACCACCTCTGACTCCAAACACAAGGAATCCAATACCATCTTCTGTCCTTCACAGAAACCTAAATGCACATGATGCATAGACACACAAGCACACACACATACACATAAATAAAAGTTTGTTTAGAGACCACATCAATTTTATCTGGTTTAATCTAGCATATATTGAAGTACTTAGCAGGGTATCTGTGTATCACCTACTAGTCTTCCCTAGTCTTTGTTCTCCCAGACCCCATCTTCATCTAAAATGATATCATCCCTTATTTGTGTATTTGTGTTAATTCAAGTGCTTTCATAGAACTCTGACATTTTACTTTTCATTATTCTGAGTCTTCTGTTAGTTGCACCCCAGGTTAACAAGGCATTTGTCCACCCTAATCCTGGCCTACAGGTGAGGTTTCTTATCACTATTAATGATATAATTATTGTCTCATTCAAATAACTCATGGAAAAAAATAACTAGAGTGCAATCACCCAGTTCTTTTTATTCAGGTGGCTTGACTCATTAAAAGATAGTTTTGAGAAAGTTTTTAAAACTCAGATGACTGAAAATTGCCCACATATCAATATTCATGTAAGAAACATAATTTTAATTTCTAGATGCCAAAACTTGAGAGAAAGAGTAAGTTTTTAGGCAATGCCTTAGGAAGGAATTGATAAAAGGCCAGTGTTGTTTAGGTAGTATCTGCTTCCTGCTAGGTGCCATCAACAGATGTTAAGTCGTGAAAACTTAGAACTTTTCTATGGTTCTAAAGTTTTCTATGGTTCTATGGTTATTCTCACTGTACATAGGAGAAAAAATGAGTGTCGTGAATTATTTATGAATTCAAGGGCTTTAATTACAAAATAGAGCATTCCTCTGCAGGAGTGGCTATAGTTTTGACAGAGGTAACTGATTTCTGGTTATGTCCCTTTTATTACTGCATATGCAGCATCCATGATCCCTGTTATAATCATATACATAAAAAGCAGCCCACATGCATTATTGCTGAAGTGGTTTGTAATATCCATCATTCACCTAGGCCTAACCTTTTTTCTTAGCATTCATATGTGTCTCTGGAGAATCTCCTAATGGGTATCACTTTTCAACTAAGATCAGGTTTTCCTGTTTGTTAGAGGAAGTTTGTACAATTCAAGGGACAGCCTGGAGGAATCTTTTTCAGTTGCAGATTCCAGAGTTAGCTGCCTGTGGCACACAGTCATGAACATCTGACACTACCCTTACACTATACTAGAATTTATATAGTTTGTTAGCTACCTAGAAAAAAAACCAATCAGTTTGGATTATTGTGTCATTCCTTGCATTAGAATCAAGCCCAGAAGTATAAAATGTTAGTGTAAAAATTAACATTAAAGAATTAAAAGAAAATTAAGGAAATCATTATGGCTCTGATATGTTGTCAAAAGCTTAGAACCAGCAAGACAGTGTTATAACCTACAAGTTACCTTGACCACAGAACTATATCAGCTGAAAACTAGCAAAGTTGTACAGCTAGACTCACATGATTCTGGAATGTTGGAGTGTTTTTTTAAAACAACCAATACCTTTCTCAGCTCTTGTGGTAAGCCTGAGAAGCTAGGGTATCACAGACTCAAAAACTATCAAAGCCCTCCAAGCCAAGAGTTCTCTAGTTCTTGTTGTACAAATTTGAAGAATAAAATTTCAGACGACAAAGGGTGAGCTTTAGAAAAAATGTATTTAATATAGTAAGCTTAAGAAAAAGGAGAAAGGAAGAGCTCCTCTGCAGAAGGAGGTGAGCCATGAGTAGAGGACCATTGAGCCTCGATGTCTTGGGGTTAATAAGCCTATAGTTGTTTGAATAGAAATGGCCCCCATAAGCTCACAGATGTGAATGCTTGGTCACTAGGAAGTGGTACCATTAGAAGGTGTGGCCTTGTTTGAGGAAGTGTGTCACTGGTGGATAGGTTTTGGGGTTTCAGAAGCTCAAGCCAGGCGCAGTGTCTCTGTCTTCCTGCTACCTGCTGGTCCAGATGTGGAATTCTCAGATCCTTCTCCAATACCATGTCTGCCTGAATATCACTATGCTTGCCGCCATGATGACAATGAGCTAGACCTAAGCTGTAAGCCAGCCCCAATTAAATGTTTGCCTTTCTAAGAGTTGCTGTGGTCATGGTGTCTTGTCACAGCAATAGAAACCCTAACTAAGACCATGCCTCATAGTTTCAGTCCCATCCTCAGTGTAGTTTGTAGGAAGGGGTATCCCTTTAAGGGAAAACAACAGGAAGAACAGATCCCTTTTCTGACATCTCCAGCTTCTGGCCATGACAGAACTAAAGTCATTTTTGGCTTAAATACTTCTTGCATCTCTGCCCTCTGACAAGGATGAGGCTGCTGGAGGATTCAAGGATGTTTCTGCCTTTTCACCAAGAAAGAAACTGATGGTTCTTTTTACCCTAAACTGCCAATGCATTTTCTACCTTTTATTTTTATTGATCACACAATTGCTTACTTAATCTGAAACAGTCAACTATTACAGACAGAAGAGTTATCTGCATTGTTTAATTTCTTCTGTTTTCTATTTTGAAAACTTCACTTATAGTTTTCATAGTACAGGATCATGAAAGCTGAAATACAGCTCACTGTGATGGCACCTAGCAGAAGGCACAGAGCCTTCTGCCCAACTTCCCTCTACCTATTGTGAAAAAGTTATATTCTACTTTCTTTTCTGTTGCTATGATAAAGCACTGTAACCAAATGCAACTTAGAAGAGGAAAGGGCTTGTTTCATCTTATACTCCCATGATACAGTCCATCTTTGAGGGAAATCGGGGAAGGATCTCACTCAAAACAGAAGCCAGAGAGGAATGCTGCTTGCTGGTTCATTCTCAGGCTTGCTCACTTATAGGCTTAATGTTCACCTAGTGTCTTAGGGTTTTATTGTTATGAAGAAACATCATGACCAGGGCAACACTTATTTTAAAAAAAGACATTTAATTGGGGCTAGCTTACAGTTTCAGAGGTGTAGTCCATTATCAGCATGGTGGTAAGGATGGCAGCATGCAGACTGACATGGTGCCGGAGGAACTGGGAGTTCTAGATTGTGATCTGAAGGCAGCAGGAGACTATGTGCCACATTGGACATAGCCTGAACATATATAAAAGATCTCAAAGCCTGCTCCCACAGTGACACACTTCCTCCAACAAGGTCACATCTCCTAACAGTGCCACTCCCTATGGGCCAAGCAATCAAACACATAAGTCTATGGGAGCCATTCCTATTCAAACCACCACACCTAGCTTTCTGATCTAACTCAGGAAAATCTGCCTAGGGATGATGCCACCCACAGTGGACTGGGCCCTCCTACATTAATTAATAATCAGGGTAAACTCCTACAGACATACTCCTGGTCTAAGCTGATCTAGGTAATTCCTTAAGGGAGGAGTTTCTTTCAGATGATTTTAAGCTGGATCAAGTTGGCAATTAGAACTAACTAGGGCAGTAAGGGAGAGAAAACATGCATTTCAAAGAATTATGACCTATTCTGGAAGACTTCACCCTGTGCTGTCATGATGTCCTTCAATATGAAGAACCTGAAAGCTTAATGCAAAATACAACCAAGGAGGAGCTAAAAGAATCAGACTTTGGCTCCACAGAATGTCCGGTAACTACACCATTATGCTAACATATTCAAAGGAATCTGTACATTTGACCTCAAGAAAGGCAAAATAAAGGGCTAAAAAGTCAAAGATTGTGTCCCCTAATGTGTTTTCAATAATCTCCAGCAGCTGCAGCTCTGGGGATACTATCAACTAGCCTCATATAAATGCAAAGTTAGCTCCAATCAGTCCTAATTACTCAGGCTCAGTCTTTCCCATCTCAATTATTGAAACCACAAGCTCTGCAAGCCTGCAAACTGGAAAACCTTACCTTGCCTCTGGCGTGTCTCCAGAGCTCTCACATCGACACCATGGTAAACACAACCCCATTGCTCACTAACCCTGTTTCAACTTCTGGGTTCTAATCTAGCATACTCTTTTGCTGAGCCTCCATATCAAATCTGTAACTGGTCTTCCTGTTTTCATTTCTTGTTTTACAAGCAACAAGGATAACCTGTTAAAACTGTAAATCAGGCTGGGTGTGATGGTGCACACCTTTGATCCCAGCATTCAAGAAACAGAGGCAGGTGGCTCTGTGTGAGTGTGAGGACAACCTGGTCTTCACATAGTTTTATACCAGTCAGGGCTACACAGTGAGACCCCATCTCAAAAATATAAATAAATACGTAATAATTATATAATGGTTCATATCAATCCCAGGCTCAAAACATTAAATTGCCCCTCGGGACACTTAGAATAACATCAAAATTCCTAATGGTGGTTGTTGGGACAAACTGCTTAGTGCCTATTTAAGACATCAAAGTGGACCTGCTAGTTAGGTTCTCCCAGCATCCCTCAGTCTCTACCTGTTACAGGGTATATCTGGCCTATCACACCCCCTACCCTACACTTCTCCAGCCTGGAGGGATGGGCTGCCCCTAAGCTTTTCTTCCCTGTATAATCCAGCCATTTTGGTTACCATCCCCCTTTTTATCTACCCTTTACTCTCCTGGATCTCCCCTCTCTACTCCTCCCTCTCCTCACATGGCCCTGCTCAGGGTCATGTTCATTCTAGACTCTCCCAAATGTCTTTCTTCTCCATCATACCTACAATAAACCTTCTCCTCCATCATACCTAAGAGCAGTTATTGTCAGACCAAAACAGGAACAAGAACAATACACCTTGCAAGTTAATGGGAGAACAAAACAGGAAAAATAAGATAAGGGTCCTATTTGCAGGTAAGACAGCAGAGAATAAGTTCCTGTTTGGTTGACCCATCTGTACTGGATGCCCTTTATCACATGTGGGTGGGGAGTATGTGGGCAGGAAACATGTTAGGATGTATGCTGGCTCCTGATTGGATGTAGATGGGAGGTACATAGGCAGGAAATACATCAAGATGTATTCTTGCTCCTGTTTGGGAAATGTGATGAATTGTGGGTTTTACCTTCTTAAACCCCTGCAAAATGTGACTGGTAACCATTTCCTGTGAACCTTAGAGTGTCAGTGGCCATAGCACATCTTCCTGGAAAATAATTAATTAAAGCTTCCTTCAAATTTGGCTTAAGATTGTGGTAGTGGTCTTATTCTCAACCAGCAAAATTAATATCATGTCCTTCCTTTTTATTATTGTTTTTTTTCATTCAGCAATCTCCAAGACTCTACACAATGTGGTCCCTGCTACATCAGGGACCTGAGGTCTCCAATGAGTTCCTAGTCTCATTGATAAAAGAATTTTGAAAAGGACTCAGAAGAAATCCCAGTGGTCATTTTATTAAAGTTTGAGAGAAAAACATTAAGTTCAGATGTAAATTTTGGCAGCTGTTGTGAAAATAGAGATGAAGAATGGGAAGAGAAACAGCTGTTAAGCGTTTGAGTTAAGCAATGGAGGTCAGCAAGCAGCTGCATGGAAGCTGAGGTCAAAGATAAAACTAGAAAGATCAGAGTATCATAGAAAGTGTGCTTAGGATTTGGAACAGTGAATAGATAGACAGATAGATAGATAGATAGATAGATAGATAGATAGATAGATAGATAGATAGATAGATGGATGGACGGACGGACGGACGGACGGACGGACGGACGGATAGATGATAGATAGATAGATAGATAGATAGATAGATAGATAGATAGATAGATAGACAGACAGACAGACAGATGGTGTAAAGGGGGTGAAAAAGAAGTGAAGATGTTTTAGTTAGGACTCCAAAAAGTGGGAAAGGCTAAGCAGTAAAGATATGCCTGCTACTACATCAAGGGAGGGGCTCCTGGGTTGTCTATTAGCTCATTAAGAAGCTAATCATTTTTCAAGTGAATCAGCTTCTCTGGGATGTGATCTCCAGGCCCAGGAGATTGACAGGTACAGTTGAATAAACTCCTACAGGGGAGACATTAGTTTGTCATATTGCAGGTGACTTAAAATATCTTGTCTCACCCAAAGCTAGATTCTCAAATTAATGCACTCACTGATAAGTGGACATTAGCCCAAAAGCTTGGAACACCCAAGATACAACTCACAGACTACATGAAGCTCAAGAAGGAGGACCAAAGTGTGGATACTTGGATCCTTATTGGAAAGTGGATCAAAAAACCCATGGCTCACAGCCAACCAATAGAATGAACATAGGGTCCCCAATGGAGCAGCTAGAGAAAGGACCCAAGGAACTGAAGAGGTTTGAAGTCCTACAGGAGGAACAATAATATGTTCCAATGGCTCCAGCTAAATATGTAGCAGAAGATGACCATTTCAGATATCAATGAGAGGAGAGACCATTGGTGCTGTGAAGGCTCAATTCCCCAGAATAGGGAATGCAAGTCAGGAAATTGGAAGTTGGGGGGAACAAACGGGGGGGGTCATGGGATAGGGGATTTTCGGAGGGATAACTCAGAAAGAGGATACCATTTGAAATGTAAATAAAGCAAATATCTAATTTTAAAAAAAAAGAACTCAAATTCTATTCCTTTGAGGAAGTAGCTCTCATTTAATGGACCAACCTCATTAAATCCCTGATACTTGCACCTTTTTATATGGTATCTTAAATCTTAAATGTTAGGAATAAATTGGGTGTTGGAAAGAAAGAGACCACTGCTCCAACTGAAGTATCCAGACAAGGCAGACTTTAATCTTGATCAAGAGACTGTGCTCAGAAGACCAAAACACAATGAGACAGGAAGTACACTTGATTTTTATTCTAACTCAGGGAGTGAACTTGTATTTTCCCCATAAGTTGGTGTCTGATGTCACACTCTTATTCAGCTGGTGAATCTGACAAGAATCAGTACACAGGAAATAAAGGGGAAAGGATAAAAGGTCACTGCTGCCGGGCAGTGGTGGTGCATGCCTTTAATCCCAGCACTTGGGAGACAGAGGCAGGAGGATTTCTGAGTTTGAGGCCAGCCTGGTCTACAAAGTGAGTTCCAGGACAGCCAGGGCTACACAGAGAAACCCTGTCTCGAAAAAACAAAAAAACAAAAAAACAAAAAAAAAAAAAAAAAAAGTCACTGCTCCAGGCCATCAAATTCCTAGAACAGAGCAGTAGACCTTTGTGTAAACAAAGGTTTTAATGGATGAGGAGGATTAAAAAATTTTCATAAATGTCTTACAAGATGGGGGAAATAAAATATTTTAATCCCATTTTGTAAACACAGGTTTTGTAGCATTTTATAGAAAAGACTCATATTTGATAGTTCTTATGTTAAGGGGTAGCAAAGGTGATTGTGATGGAGGAGGGCCCATCCTCAGTAGCCTCTAGGCCCTGTCTGTCTAGTCTGATTGGTTCTCTGACATCATTATTATGATTCTATTAAGCAGTATTTTAACTAACTATTCCTAGAATCCTACAATGTGTCTTTAAGTAACATTATATATAATCGGTGAATGCTCTTACTGATGCTGGATTTGGGATGTGAAGTCTGAGACTTCTCGTTGTCATATTACCTTCCAGAATTGTCTAGAAACAATTGCTGCTTTCTTTTCACAGAGAGTGACATTCACTGAAAGATATATTGAGAGGTTTAGTGCATTTACCATTTAAAAAATTATAAACTGTATTTTCTGAAAATGAAGGGGAAAGCAATTAAGCAATTCTCACTCCCAGGAAGACAAGTAATGAAGTTTGTCCCGTTGTAAATCAAACATATATTCTTTCATCCACATTACCATTTCTATTGTGACATTTTTATGAGACATTTGCCTCATATTCAAATGAAAAACATAAATTTTCTCAAGTATAGAGATATGTATGTTTTAAAAAGAATTCTTTTTGGCAAATCACTTTGCCAATAATGATGCCAGTTTCCTTTTAGCAGATCACAAATTCTGGCACAGAGGCTTGAGTGAGTTTGCCAATGACTAACATGCAGTGTCACACACAATTATATCTAACGTAAGGTTCATAATTAGTAAGCACTTACCATGTCCAGACAGTGTGTTAAAAGAAAAAAATTAATTATCTTTTAGCATAGAATAATAATATTTATAATGTCATTTTACATGCCAGGTGAATGAGCCAAATTTTGAGTATTTAGTAATATGCCTCCCCAAAACTCTACACTTCCTATCTGTACTCTGTTGTGCTCAGATGTTAGATGTATCTTGGATTGTGTAGGTTGACCAATGCATGTGACTCAATGTTACCAGAGTTGAGGTCAGAGCCTGGGCATGGCAGCCCTAATAAAGTAGGCTCAGCTGCCATAATCCAACTAAAAACACAAATTAATAATGAAAGGTAAAAAAAGGAGATTCATTCAATGTGGTCTCTATTAGAAGAGGAACAAATGGGCCCCGTGATTCCCACCATGTCCATCTTTTGGGAATCTAATATGACCTTTAGTTATAAATAAAGGTATGACTATAACAGGTATAAGAAGTATGACTAAACAGAACTGATCAAAGTCTGGTCCAGTCATCATTATTTCCACTCTATTACTCCATCTCTTGCAAGATGATCTGACGAGCTGTTGGCACTGTGTGAAATCTCATTTGAAAAATAATCTCTCTCTCTCTCTCTCTCTCTCTCTCTCTCTCTCTCTCTCTCTCTCTTCTCTTCTCTTCTCTTCTCTTCTCTTCTCTTCTCTCTTCTCTCTCACTCACTTCAGAGCCTGGGTATTTTTCTTTTTCCAAAATGAGATCCCTTATGGAATTCTAATTTCTAGAAGTTCATTGCCTAACAGTCTGATAGCTGTATGGGGGGAAGCACAAATGTCTCCTTAGAATATCTTCATTCCTGCCAGATAGTACATCAGGAACACCGTTCCCCGAAATATGGCACCAGGAATTTAGGAATCCACAGAGGCACCTGACTTTTTGTATAAACTATGGTTCTAAAGAAATTCCTTGACAAGTAGAAACTGAGAGAATATATGAATAAACCTGGCCAGCTCAACTTGTTTTTATCACTGTTGTATATAAACCTAGGAATGAAAACATTCCTTCACTAAGGAAGGAGGAAGAGTTACTAAGACTTCACAGTAAGCAAACAATACAAGCATCAGGAAGTTTCTGAGACTTATGAGATAACACACACACACACACAACCTAAGGTTATACAAGCTGTGACAGTTGCTGGGGAGAGGAGACTCTCAGAAGAAAAGTTGTCTGCATGTCTTACAGAGAGTATGCCAGGGATTCAGCTTTCTTGAGTCCTCACCATGCTGGGTGGTACATTCACCTTTGGTACATCCACCTTTGAGTCATTCACACTCCTGTAAGTAATCCCAATAAAGTCACTGGGCCTTCCCATTGGGAAGGATTAGGTTTTACACAACATATCCACTCTAGCATTGCAATTTCCCTGAGTCTTAAAATCCCTTCATCAACACTAAGCCAAGGGATATCAGGCATCTCCAACTCCTTTTCAGTAGGCCATCTTTTGATAAACACTTCAGCCAGCCATTCAAACATACTTCTGATACCTTTTTTTTTTAACTGTGCAAGCTTCCATATTAAACCTAGAATCTCCACTCAGAGGGTCCATGTCAATAAACTCAGCCTGATCTAGTTTTATAAACATAAACTTCCACCACTATCCCACACCCTTAAAATCCATTCCCATACATATTCTCCAGACTTCTGCTTGAATGAATTAGCAAACTCATTAAGCTCCTTAGTAATGTAGCACATTTCCTCATGGACTACACTTTCTATCTCCCCTCTAGGGGCCAGTTTTGCCTTGAGTCTGGTTTTAGGTTTAGAAGAAACTATTGGTGGGCCTTGAGAAATATCAATACTGTCTTATCTGGCATTTTCTTCAGAGAAAGTCACTGCTGGTTTATCAGACTCTGAGGGATTAATTTCCTCATGTGGAAAGGCATTATTTCAAGGAGTGGAGCTGTGGCTACTACTTCCTAAGGTGGGGCAAACCCTTGAGAATCTCAAGATTCAAAATTCTCAGCTTCTACAGGGTCTTCCCACACAACCCCATCCAAAGCTATAGGATCCCATTCTTTGCCAATTAATGCCCTTACTTTACCTGCTGACACCCTCTGAGGCTGAGACTTGAATTTTTGCTGTAATTCAGCCAACCTTATAATGAAAGCTTCAGTTTGATTTTCTGCAACTTGAGCTCTATGGCTGCTGGGAGAAGATTCTCTTCAAAGACACTCTTAGCAACTTTTAGATTGTTTATTTGCATCTGGAGCTGTTCGATTTTATCATACAACTCCTTCTTTTTCTTCATTGTTTTTTTCCAGAGATACTAAGAGCAACAAGCCAGCAAAGTCATTTTCCAATTTTTTCCCCTACTTGTAGAAAGTTTTGTGCACCAAATCACCTAATTTATCAAGATAATCAAAGGCATTAGCTTAAGTTTGAAATATAGTTTCAACCACGTCTTCAATATTCTCTGAGCTCCCAGAAGAGTATCTGGAGAGGTTTCAGCAGTTGAAGGTACTGGTAAATTATTAGACCAACTCCAGATTCTTAAAAGATTCATCCTTATACTTCTGCTCTTCTAAAACCACTCCCAGTAACAACTTCTGTATTAATCAGGGTTCTCTAGAGTAACAGAACTTATGGGTAGTCTCTATATAATAAGGGAATTTGTTGATGACTTACAATCTGTAGTCTAACTCTCCAACAATGGTCAGCAGCAGCTGTGACTAGAAGTCCAAGGATATAGCAGTTGCTCAGTCCCACAAGGCAAGCAGGAGAAGAAGAGAGAGAGCGAATCTTCCTTCTTCCAATGTCCTTATGTAGGTCTTCAGCAGAAGGTGTGGCCCAGATTAAAGGTGTGTGCCACCACGCCTGGATCTGGGACTTGCTTTGTCCCAGATAACCTTGAACTCAGAGATCTCTCTGTCTTAATCCTCTGGAATTCATAGCCATTATGCCTTAAGATCTCCATGCCAAGATCCAGATCAGAAACTTGTATCTCCCAGCCTCTAGATTAGGATCACAGGTGAGCCTTCCAATTCTGGATTGTAGTTCATTCCAGATATAGTCAAGTTGACAACCAAGAATAGCCACCACACTAAGGTAGAATTGGTTGTGTTTGTTTCTTTGGTCTGTTATCAGTACTATAGTAGAGTGTTCATCTGTCCCAAGAAAAGTCAGAAGAGAATCATCAATCCCATAGGCTGTCTAACTAAGCAATGTACTGTTAGCTTTGCTGCAGACAATCATGAGACATGAGGAAGATGGTAACTGTGGTCATTAATCTTAAATGGTTGGAAACATCTAAATACTAATAAAGCACACCTCTGAGTATGTCTATGACAATACTTCTAGAGTCATAACATCAGGATGCTGACTAATTCATTGTCTTATTTACCAGCAATTTCAAATTTCGAGGAGACTATTATGAGGTGGTGGAACTCTGGAATTGGGGCCTATGTGGTGGGAGTGGATCACATGGGCTGTGTGCCTTAAAAAGTACATCTTGCCCTTTTCTCCTTCCTGATTAATCCCTATTTCCTTGCTGCCAGAGGTGAAAACTTTTCTGCCACCATGTCTTTCCACCAAGATAGTTCTGAAAGCAACAGAGTCAAAATAAGGTTTTCTTTCTAGATAATTTCTCTAAGGTATTCATTATAGTAATGGAGCCTCTAGCTAATAACAAAATAACAAAGGGTAAGTTGTTGTCTGGAACATGAAAGTGTGTCAAACCAGTTGAAACCATTTGATGTAAAAGCCAAGTCCCCCTCATGACAAACCGCAGCTGTGAACCTAGACACCAATGAAAAAGAGATCTATACTTTCAACTGCTAACAACAAAATGTCTCTCTTTGACAAGCAGACATCCAAGACTCCCTAGAGAAGGCATAAGGGCCTTAATTTGGTTTCTTTTTATTTAGCATTGACTTCTTCCCTAGATAATGTTCATCTTTTTTGTTATTTCTCTGGTCCCTGAACTCATTACCTTTACAATGATTTTTATCTATCAGCTCCTTTAGGTAGAGTCTTCAGAAACATTCTTATCCATCCTGTGATCAATTGTTGGGGGTTGGTCTGGTGCTATGTATACAAATGCTAAATTCTGAACCCTAAGATCTGGTTACAGACAAGTGCATTCTTACGTACACTGGCCTTTGTTATATAAACCTTGATCAATAATATAAAGTTGATTGGTTAATAAAAGGCTAGAGCCTGTGATTGGGCAGTAAAGAGAGGAAGGTGGGACTTGAGGATCGAGTGTCTCAGTAGAGACCAAGGGAAGAAGGAAAGAGAAGACAGAGAGATCATGAGCACATGACCAGGAGAAGTGGACCCTGAAGACATGCAGGAAGCAGGAGCAGAAGCAGCTTGGGTAAGACTCAAACAGCAAGTAACAAGGGGTATATTGTTTGAATATAGGATGGAATAGCATCGAACCGGTCCAATCTAGGCTTAAAGCTTGTAAGCAAAATACCAGGTTTTTTTGTGTCTTTTATACAGGCTAGCTAAAAAGAAATAATTCATTTACAATCAATCATTCCAAAATTCTCACAAAAAATTCTTTGCCTGTCACTAAATTCTGGTTCTTGTTATATTTTGATAGTTTCTGATTATGCTATTTTCCTACATACTTATGAAAAAGAGACCTGATTTAAAAATAATGAGAAATGTCAAGCTAAAGCAAATGAAAATATGAATCTATGCAGATGCTTTCTAAAGTAACACAATTATATTCACAATCCCATTGTTTGATAACAACAAAAAAAAATGAAGACTTGAGCCAAGTTTGTGAAGAGAGCTGCTTTGATTATCCAAGTCACATTAAATAGCTGTACTTGAAAAATGAAGATCTTAGACAAGTGCCTTGTAATGTAGAATCATTAATAATAATGTAAGCTGAGATGAGAAACAGAAACCAGCTAATACCCGACCTTGAGGGGTGGTGAAGCCTGCTGGTCTACATCAAGAACAGTATCTTGGAACAGTTCTATGACCTCTGCCCTAGCG
The DNA here is from genome assembly GCA_036184795.1 of Tokudaia tokunoshimensis. Lineage (NCBI taxonomy): Eukaryota > Metazoa > Chordata > Mammalia > Rodentia > Muridae > Tokudaia > Tokudaia tokunoshimensis. The sequence goes on from BTHU01000022.1 coordinate 864,560, forward strand.
ATCACCCTAAATACACAGAAGTCAAGCTTGAGAAGGAATATCTAGGAACCTCACCTAAGTGCATCTCTTTTGTAGTTTATTATTTTTACATGTAGAAGGAAATTTAAAATTATTTCCTCTATATAACAATCAAAAGGAAGCAGAGATTCTCTCTGATGGAGACAGCTATGGGAGAAGAAAAGATTGATCCTATGAACTAGCTATCATTCCTGAGCAAACAGCTGTATTTGAAATCTCTGTCATCTTTCCTTGGAAGGCTAACAGTAAGTTTAGGTACAGAATTTAAGGTAAAGTTTCTATAGAAACCATTTTTTATTTATTAAAAATAAATGGAACCTTACAAAGAGAGTATTTACTCTAAGAGGAAAATATGTGTAGTGAAAAGAACATTAAGTTATTCAGTTCTCCATCTATCCTCTGTAAACATTCCCAGAGAATGTATTCTAAATTGGGCATATCATCTAAGCTAAGAATATAAAAGCAAATAAGATACAAAGAGCTACTATGAACTTCCAGCTTCTAAAAATGGATTTGATTTATGGGAAGACCTAAGCCACTTTTAACAACTCTGGTGATAATTGAGTCAACAAGCTGAAAACTAATGGTTTCAATCACAGGAAAACAAGCTCCCATTTTAAGACAATCAATATAGGGCTAGGAGATACTTAGTAGTAAAGTGTATGTCCCACAAGCATGAGGATCTTGAGGTCCATCCCTAGAGCCACATATGGTAATAGATGCTCATAGACCCAGAGTTGGGAAGGCAGCAATGGGCAGATCCCTGTGGTTTGCTGGCCTTCCAAGCTAGCCTAGTCAGCAAGCCTCAGGTCCCAGTGGGACACCTTGTCTCAGAAAACAGTATGGGGGCTAGACAGAGAGGTCAGCAATTCAGAGCAATAAATGTTGTTCCAGAGACTCAAAGTACCCATGTCAGATGGCTCATAACTGCCTATAACTCCAGTTGTGAGGGAGTTAATACCAACATTCATGTGTACATGCACAGAGACACAAACATATACATATAATTTAAAATAAAAATAAATCCTTAGGAGGCTAAAGAGATGGCTCCATAGTTAAGAGCACTGTCTGTTCTTCTAGAGGACATAAGATTGGTTCCTAGCATACACATGGCAGCTGACAATAATTTTGTTCCTCATGGGAACTATGCACAGACATACATGCCAGCAAGCACTCATACACAATGAACACTGAACAAATAAAAATTTAAAATATAAATAAATAAAATCTTTTTAAAAGTCATGTTTTACTTTTTTCCACTATTCTCACAAAGTACACAAACTAATAAAATGATGCATAAAATAATATTTTCCTTTTAATTTTTTTTGGTAGGTAGCTATCAGCATTTCCCCAAATGTAACCTTAAATGTTAAATTTTAGGTTAACTGATTGATTGATTGATTGATTGATTGATTGATTACGTGTGAATGTGTGTATGTATGAGTGTGTGTCTGTTATCTATCATAACACATGAATGGAAATCAGAAGACAACTTTCAGAAGTCAGTTCTTTCCTTCTTTGTGTAAGTCACCAGCCTTGGTAGCAAGTACCTTTATCCACTCAGATAACTGGTCAGCCTAAATTTTATACTTTATGTGATTTTATTAAAAGCTTAAGTGTTTAGATATATGAGTGGAATCAAAATAGCTATTTGTAGGCTGGCTGACAACCTGGCACAGGTGTAAATACCAATTAATTTCCAATAATAGAAATGATCAAAAGAAAAGGCAGCAGTGCCCATCTGGACATCGGCAGGATCTCTCTGGACCACGCTTCTTGCATTTCAATTACATTTTGGAGAGGAGAAACACCTAAAATAGCCTTTCTGTGTAACCATCAGCAGTTACATTCGAACTGGGTACCTGGATAGGGAAGCTGGGGATAGATGGGGAGGCGGCAAAAAGAGACAGAACCAAGACTAGATTTCTGTTTAAGGCTCAAAGGTTAATAGAAGTATCCAAATATATATAGGCAGGGGAAAAACCCTCGCCCCAAAAGCTGGAAACGGGTCTGCAGAACTGATCTGGCTGTTCACTAGGCATTGGTTCCACTGCTCAGGCAGCTGGGCAGGTCACCTGCTTTATTCAGAAATTTGTAGACCTGGAGGAACAATGAACTTCACCTTCACTCTACCCTAGGTGGGACAGGATTATGACTAGCACAGGAATTCCAGCTCACAGGCTGGGAGAACTTCACCTCGGACAATGTCAAGTTCCTGCCAGGTGACATGACACCCCAATATGGCTCTCTACATTTCTGATGTGAGCTGATGCAACATGAAGCCCTTACTATATCATGTTTTTAACTTTCTAGCTCTAAAACTATGAGCCAATAGTCTACTGTTAAAGAATTACCCAGTCTTAGAAGTTTTATTGCAATGATACAAAACAGATTAAGAAAACTTTGAGAAATTATTTCAATTTTCCCAACCACTAACACACACACTTGGGGTGTGTGTTTGTGTGTGTGTTCATGTGTTCATCCAAGCAAGTACACATGTGCAAGCACAGGAAGGAGACCTCTATCTTCACATCCCCCTTCTCTTTTCATGCCTCAGTTACCAATATAGCAAGATTAGAATATGTAAGTTTAGAATCTTTTCAAGGTCTAATGAGCCTCAGGGTTCATTTCAACAGATGCTTAGTATGGGAGATTATTTTTATTTCTTCTGTTGCAGAGATAAAATACACTGATGAAAGCAACTTAAAGGAAAAATGGTTTGTTTTAGCTCATAGTTCAAGATACAGTCCATTGCTGCAGAGTAGTCAAGGCAGCAGGAGCTAAGAGAATCTGATCACATCACATCCATAATTGGAGAACAGAGTGACAAACACATGATGCTTCTGTTGCTCTGTTCCCCCTCCCATTTATATAGCCCAAGGTCCCACAGTCAGGGAATAGTGCCACCCACTGTGGACATGTCTTCAGAATTCTATTAACAAAATCTAGATAATCCACACAGGCTTGGTCATTTTCCATGTGATTCTAGATTCTGTCAAGTTGACAATTAACACAAACATTGACAGAGACCTTTCTCACAATAGATATTTATGTAGTTTCTGACCAAACTCACTTCTACAAAGATTTCCTTCTTATCGGGTATTGATCTAAAGATAGATGCAGAAAAATGTTACAAATGTCAACCTCCTGCTATGATGCCTGTAAATTAATAGGAGCATGTACACTTTTGTGTCTACACATGGTATAAATCTGTGTTCTTTGATATTCTTTTGTCAACTCTACACTCTAGTCTTCTCCACTTTCTCCATACTCTGAAGCTCATGTTCTTTGCTAGGCCTATAGCTCAGCAACTTCCCAGTGACAAACTCACCCATTTCCAAGTTTATGGTGTTGGTCTCAACCTTTATGTGCAACTAATTTCCAAAGAGCCAATGTGACTGTCCAGACTGGAACAAAGACACCCTAAAAAGAAATTTGTGCCCTTCCCTTTACCTAATAATACTATTTGATCAATGGACCCCAGGAAATCAGAATTTTCTATTTTCTGAGGAGTCTCATGTTAGGAAAAGGAAAGACTGAGGACTTAGAGATAGATTTGCAACTTGTCAGATAACCTTGCAGGAAAGACTGGCTGTAAGACAATATGAAGGGAGAGAGCACACTATGATTTATTCTTGCCTCTGGATCTCTCTCTTGGTCACTCTTCTCTTCTCCTTGCTATGAATGGAAATGTTCATAGGGTGATACAGCTCAACGTAGTTATTGTAGTACAATTAAAATCACTCCACTAAAGTTTGATTTGTACCCAACCCTAGGAAATCTTTATAAGATCAATAAATCTAACATAAGGAAGTGGCCTTTCTGATTCTGTGTTTGCAAGAGTTGCAATATGGAAATTCAGCAGAGATGAGCACTTGTAGCAGGACCATCATAGAATGATATGGCCCACTTCACTATAGTTAAATCCAACAAATATTTTCAGAAACTCTCATTTTCTCAACCAAGCAGGGGCAATTGGAGCCCAAAGCTATGTATACCCTAGCCTTGATAGATTATACTTTGAAGTAAAAGTTGAATCACTCAAGGCCAAGATGGGGGTGACAAGAGCACAAAATTTAAGAAACGGTTTACTTTTGTGGTTCTGCAAATAAAGTGTTTACTGAAATGTTGTCCATATTACCCAGTATCTAGGACACATCTACATTTCCAACCAGACATAATGCAAAAGATGCCATTGATAAAAATCTAAGGCAGAAAAGAAAAAGTCATAGGCTTAGGGTGAAGACTTAGTCAATAAAGTACTTGCTGTGCAAGCATGAGGACCTGAGTTTGGATCCCCAGAACCCATGACTTGGCATGAATATATCTGTAATTCCTTGCTAAAGAGACAGAAATGGAAGGATACCTGGAGATTATTGATCCAACAATCTAGGCAATCAGTGTGCTCTAGGTTCAGTGGGAAACCCTGTCTCAAAAAAAAAGGATAATGACTAAGGAAAATATCTGATGTCAATCTCTGGCCTGGAGAGAGAGAGAGAGAGAGAGAGCCCTATGCACATACAAACATATACAAAAGAAGTGGATGAATCAGGAAGGTGAATCTGTGTTGATAAAGATGTGCTGGGATCTATGGCAGTACTCAGAGGAGATGGTAGGGCATAGAGCTCAGAAACCTTCACTCACTGTTTCTAACTTGCTAGTCAGAAACATCATGAAATTTCCCTTTTGTAGCTTTTGGATTCATCCCACTTTGACATCCTCCTGTGTTTTTAAAACATCAAGGATTTAAAGATACACAGTATTAAAGTTGAGTTTTTCTGTGTTTCCATCAGCTGATGACAAAAACAGAATACTGTGACTCCCCCTGACACTTCTTGGGTTTGTTGTTAGTTTGTCTTTCTCGTTGCTTTTCTCTTACTACAGGTTTCCAGAAATTGGCAGACATGTTTATAAAATTCTATCAAATGACTCCTAAATGTGGTCATCAGGATTCCTCCTTTTAGCTTCAGGCTTTTCATCTTTATTCAGTAGTTTTGCATCATGATCATTCCTATTCATACCATCCTTTATTCCTTTGAATCTTATTATGGCCTGGGCAAGACTGAAACCTAGCTTCAGAGGACAAATGAAAGCATCATGAGCCCCATGGTTTTTGACAAGGTTGACCATTTCCACCTTGGCTACACTTCATCTTCTTGATATCTTCCTCCTGTTATTTAATTTTTCTGCTCATTCCCTTTTGTTGAGAGCTCAGCTTTATTCTTTAATGTTATCACCACACTAGCACAGAACAACATTTTAACAATTAGATTTTAAAATCATGCTTGTTAAAATTGAAGCAAATTTCTCCCACTGAGCATGTACTTCTAGTACTTCAGTCATACCTTAGCAAGTCAATCTATAGCATCCATATTCTGGACAATTCCATATTTGCTTTGCTCTCACTTGAGGACTGCTATACTAGAACTTTCCATTAAATATACAGTTTGGACTACAATCAATTCCTAGTCTGTAAAAGTTGGAAGAAAGCTTGTAAGTTATTTATCAGATGCATCACTTTGTAGAGATGGAGAACAAGGTGTAACCATCCTCATCCAGGTGTGACACCTGGATGTGTATATTCGACAGCAGATGCCAGAGGTCAGGTCTTCTGACACCTATTCTATCAAGTAAATTCTGAGAAAAGAAAAACAAGACCCCACATTCCTCCCTCCCCAAACACCTGAAGTCAATGTACATATTCCCTGATCAAGTCTACATTTTTAAACATGTGAAAAGACAAGGTGAAACTCAATTATAGTATGTTCATGGAAGAGAGTTCTTAAAACATATTAATGGCAGGATGGTGATGGCAGAATTATTTAGTCAATGAAGAGGAACAACTTTTGCATGCTCTTCCTGTCTCTGTCCCCTAAACAATAGGATTATAGGTGTGCACCACCATACCTGTGTTTATATGGTGTTAGGGATTGAACCCAGAGCTTTGTGTATGCTGAGCAATGTACACTACTAACTGACCTACATCCACAAACACTCAAAGAATTTTCTGAAAAGTCAAGTTCTTATTGTTTTATTGTTTTTAACTCTCTCTCTCTCTCTCTCTCTCTCTCTCTCTCTCTCTCTCTCTCTGTGTGTGTGTGTGTGTGTGTGTGTGAAAGAGAGAGAGAGACACATCATCATGTATATGTAAAGGTCAAAGGGCATCACTAGAATTGGTTCTCTTCTATGTGAGTTCCAGGGATTGAGCTCAGGTTGTTAAACTTAATGGCTTTATCTGCTGAACCATCTTTTGAGCCCTTATTCATTTTTAATTGTAATGTTTGACCCAATACATGCATACAAGATGAAACTACCATAATGTAGATAGGTGAGAGTGAAAAGAGTAGAGAAAAACATAAAGAATTCAGAACAAATGGAAATAAATAATGTAGGAGTTTAGGAGCTAGAGGTAAGAGAGAAGTGAATCCCATCTGCCTGCCTCTCTCTCTCTCTCTCTCTCTCTCTCTCTCTCTCTCTCTCTCTCTCTCTCTCTCTCTGTGTGTGTGTGTGTGTGTGTGTGTGTGTGTGTGTGTCTGTGTCTGTGTCTGTGTGTCTGTGACTGTCTGTCTCTGCTTCCTTTGTGGGTTGGGAGGTGGTTTGAAAGGGACATTGGATGTCCTGTTCTATCACTTTCTGCCGATTTTCTTGATATAGAATCTCTCACTAAACCTAGACTGGAGGCCAGAAAGACATAGAGATCCTCCTTTCTCCATCCCCACAGCTTGTGATTACAAATATAAGTGCTACCAAGATAGACTCTTTACATAGATTTTTAGGTAGGTACTGATGATTTTAACCTAGATCCTGACGCTTGCAAAGTAAACATTCATATTTTCTGAGATATTTTCCCAGTCTGCTTCTTTGTCTTCCGCATAGAATCAGCCCTGTCAATGGAAATGGATTAAGACTTCACACATGATATGCACTCACTGATAAGTGGATATTAGCCCAGAAGCTTGGAATACCCAAGAAACAATTCACATATCAAAGGAAGAAGGAAGGAGAGGCACCTGGTCCTGAAGGGCTCAATGTGGCAGTGTAGGGGAATACCAGGAAAGGGAGGCGGGAGCGAGTTGGTTGGGAATCAGGGGGAGGGTCAAGAGGGCATATGGGACTTTTGGGGATGGGTGTGGGGGGAAACCAGTAAGAGGGAAATCATTTGAAATGTAAATAAAGAATATATCTAATAAAAAATTTTTTAAAAAAAGACTTCATTAAAATTAAGCTACAGGATGGAAAAAGCATCAATATGGAGATGACATAATAAAATAGGGGAAAGCAAGTACCTCTTTTCAACCCTAGAGACAATGTGTAATGGGAAATTGTTAAAAATAAATATTCTCAATCCACTTAGGACAGGAACCGTGTTGGCAATTTGTGGTACATTGCACACAGGAAAATGATTAGTACTTGTTAGGTGCTCATTCATTTCCATATTATACTACAGGTTTGGAATACCCTCTTATGCCTCACAATATCTAAGAAATAAAGCAAAAATGATACTGGAGGCTATAATTTATTGACTATTGAAAGTACATGAAAATCTATATTATTTGCATTTTTATAGATGGTCTAGTTTGTTTTTCCAAAGAGAGATGAAACAGTTGCAAACTTAAACTCCTAGGAAGTATTTCCTTGTCAGAGTAAAATGCCCACCCATTCTTAACATGAGTTTTAATCTCTGGGGATCAGAATAAAACATCATTTTATCCTTCATATGAGTCCAGAGTATTTTCTGGATACACTGGAATTGTGATGAGAACCATGCCCACATTTCACAGCCCAGAGCTTGCCCTAACTCTCTGAAAGAGATCTTGTTTTAAGTTCTCTTTGAAGGAATAATCAGAACTCTGGGAAAATAGCCTTATAGCTAACTTTAAATTGTTAAACTACTACAATTTCTTCTAACTATTCTGAAAACCTGGGACATTCATGAATATAATAGAGTTATAGAAGACCTGATAAAGCATCTAATCTCTATTTTACAAATTATGAATTTTGAAGTTGTTAAGGCTTTTTGTTGTTGTTTATTTATCTTTCAACAAGCCAGTACCGGCTTTCAGATCAACATAATTAGTGGACACAGAATTCTTTGATACAGAATAGTTCACTTTTAAAATCTAAGCTCAATCAGCCCTGTTGCTCACCCTACCACTAGCCTCAGAAGTCTTTCTTCTCAAAACTTCTTGTATTTCGTTTTCATGTAAATATTATCTGGAGTAAAGTATCACATTTTCCTTTTAAGAATTGTGTTAATACAAAACTAAGAGGGTATAAATGCTGAATAACTCAGGGTCCAAGTTTATAGCTGCCATGACGAAAGAGAAGAACTTCTAAAGGGAGACTCTGTGCCCCACCCTTGCTACAGACTACTGAAGCATGGGACCCCAAAGAATTAAGATTTCCTCAGGGGTCCTATGTTGCTGAAGGGAAAGGCTGAATTCCTGGTGCCAGCCAGAGGAGAAAATTGTTTCCCAGGAAGAGACTTCACACAGTTCTGACAAATTAACACATTTCTCCATTTCTGTTTTTTGTTTGTTTGTTTGTTTTTGTTTTATTTCTTTCTACTTGTCCTATAAAACTGTAACCCTGCCACAGAAAAGCAAAGGTCACTAGGAAGTCTCTAACTGGTTTGGCCAAACTATAGATAAATCCATTTCTCTTTATCAGCTCACTTCTCTATCTAAGAAGCACCCTCACAATGTCACTTCTGTGAGGTGAAGTCAAATTGATCAAAAGGTTCTTATGTGTAGCAGAATTCACAGACATGAAATTCAGTCACTTCTCAATGCTGGTGGTTTTCCCAGTCAGACAGAGAATTGTTTCTGGGTTAAAATGAATTATTTTATTATCCTAGACTAAAAATAATGAAATCTCTCAGTAACTGCTGGTTCATTTCAAAAGCTCTTAAAGTGTTTAAAAATTGGCAGCAATATGGCAGTGCCCAGCATGGCATGTACCTAGAAGGAGAATGTGCGGTCTTGATTTTTAATACACTGCCAATGTTCAGCATTTGTTTCTCAAAGGGAACCACACTAGGTATGATTACAAAATTTCTCGTGCTTTTCCCAGAATTTCTGATTGCCCGATATTATCTTACCTGACATAGTTATCTTAGCAAGCAAGATGTCCAAGTCTCCATGAATGTGACTGCTTCTAAGATTGTGTACTCCTTTCAAATGTATAGATTAAGAACACTTCCTTTATTGGGGGAGCTGTTGGGCAGGTGCAGTGAATGTACCCTAATTGGAAAACAGAGCTACTGGAACAAACCACTGCTGCTACTGAAGATGGACTCTATGTGCCAACATTTCCTCTGTTAGGAGTTAATCTCACTCACCTGGTCAAAGGCATGTCCGTCCTAAGTAATGCTAAATCTGTAGGAGGAATAAATTTTTACTTAATGTACTTTTCCTCCCCAAATTTTTGTCCTTGAACACCATGAAGTACTGTTAGGTCTGCTCACCTTCCTAACTAAAGGTCTAGATTTCCATTTTCTTATATCTCTTTCCTTGGCATGCTAACCAGATCCTGAGTACACTTCTCAGGTCCTTTGTGTTTCCTCTTTCTAAAGCCTTCTTCACTACCACATGTCTGCCTCTCTGCCATGTAGCAGGTCTCCATACTGGCTCAACAGGAATGGTATGGTTTTCTCTTTTCCTCTTATCCATCTCCCTCCACTAAGCAGCGGCCTAGATTTACAGCCTGTCTGCCCTGCTTTTTTCTTTTTTAACTCAAATTTTTCCTCCAATTTCTTTTATAGTCTGTTCTTAAATTATTTTATTAATGGGACTAAGAACCCAAAGAGAAGACTATGATTTTCCTGGTAACACTTCCAGTGGTTATCAGTCTAGACTGGGTGTTTCCAGGTTCCTGGTACCTTGTTCAAAGACTTGAAGAAGTATACCCAAATAACGAGTCAGCAAGGGGTTTTGTTTAAATCAAAATGGAAGTACAGAATACACACACTGTAAGGGAGCAACAGACTCAGACTCAGAGTGCTGGAGAATGAACCCTGGTTTATTTCTCAGTGTTTCCTTCCATTGGTCCAGGAGGAGTTGGTTGTTAGGGGAAGAGTGTCGGTGGTGTTCTGTGCTGATTGACAGATTCAAGTTATGCGGGCCTTTGTTTATGATGGATGTTCTTCCTGAGGATACTTTTGATTTTAATCGTATATATGCTAAATATGCATAGACATAAGATGGTTAATAGGGAAGTTCCCCTTAGAGTTCACACAGGAGCTACAATTTGCCTTACTGCACATCTTCCCCAAAACAGTCCAAACTGGATCAGTCTCTAGATCCAAGATATGTTTCAGAATGTTTGATATCACACACACACACACACACACACACACACACACACACACACACGTACATACCCCCACACACAGAGAATTAACTGGGAGGTTTCTAGGGAGCTATTAAAGGTTTAGTTAAAGTGCCTTGTTGCTCTGTTTGGAGAGAAATATATACTTAGCTTGATGCAGGTAGGGGTCCATGGTTGCTAATCTATCTCTATAAACTACCTGCCTCAATACAGTCATTGAAGACTAGGCACAAGAGGAGTTCCAGCATGTTAGAAGGAGTATGGAAAATGTTTCTAACAAACACAGTTTTTAAAAACCGAAGACCTAGAACACTTTCTTCTTTCTTCCATCACAAGATCTAATGGTAGAGCCTTTTTTTTAAAAGATTCATTTTATTATTTGTGTGTGTGTATGTGTGTGTGCATGCGTGCACGTGCAGGTGACCACAGAGTACAGAAGAAGGCTTTCTGAAGGCATAGTTTCATGAATACTAAAAAACTATTGGGAGAAATAAGAGGAGGGAAGAAGGGAGTGGACTTTTCTGAATTTACCTTTTTTACCCCTGCAGCTAGAGTTTCAAGTAGTTTTAAGTGACCTGAACTGGGTACTGGAAACTGTACTCTGGTCCTCTAGATGAAAATCAAATGTTCTTAACTTCTGAGTCATTTCTCCAACCCCCTCATGATAGAATCCATGGGCATAAGACTATGATTTGTCCAACAAAAATATTCTGACCTCCAACAAATCTATATACATAAAATATTCTTTTGTCATACAGTATGACTTCACTTCATCTCACCAACTCTATTCTTATGTGAAGCAAAACTCCTCAGTGCTAGCTATAATAAGTGTCTTAGTTACTGTTCTAGTGCTGTGAAGAAACACCATAACCAAGGCATTTTTTGTGAAAGAAAGCATTTAACTGGGCAAGAATTTAAGCAGCTCTACATATCAAGAGCAGAAAGAAATGAAATCATGCAAACCTATTTGATTATTTGTTTGCCTGCTGTCAACTATCTTTCTCCTCTCTTATATTGTTCAAGGTCCCTTCCCTAGGGAATGGTGCTGCCCGCAGTGGGCTGGGTCTTTCTACATTGGGTTATAACTAAGACAATCTACACACATGCCCACAAGCAAAACTGATCTAAATACCTCTTCATGAAGACTTTCTTTCCAAGTGATTATAGGTTTCTTCAAGTTAAAACTTGAAATTAATGAACACAATAAACCATATGACACAAATTTATATCTTGCTTGATGCTTAAAATGCTCCTACAATGCAGACTATACATAAAAACACAAAAGCTATGAGACCATCCTAAATAATCTTCAATTAAAATTCTAGTTTCTCAAGTACTTATATTTTTAATAATTATCTAATTCCCCCTATTTTGTGAAGAAAGACAGGATATATCTAATTTAAAACAAGAGGCAGCAAATTAAAAAGAACATGGTAAAATGTAGAGCTGAGAAAACCATGTCCACTACTGACATATTCTCTGAAATAGCTTTATTCTCTCTTCCCTCCATCATTTGCATCTTTATGAGAACAAAATTATTCATGCAGCTGTCCATTGAGATCCAAAAATTTTAAGTTGAATGTAAATTAGTATGCGAAGTTTGAATTCCACAAGCCACTGGAACAAGCCTCAGTGATATTACCCTCCCTCTTTGTGATTACATGTGATTCATCAGTACAGAAATGGCCTGATACTTTCAAAACTATCTTAATACAAGTTTCTTCAAGGAATTAAAAAAGTTATTTCTCTCTCTCTCTCTCTCTCTCTCTCTCTCTCTCTCACGTTTACTACCCTCTTAACTCCCCTCACCATACCCTAAATAAACTATTCTACACAAAAAAAAATAAAAATAAAATTTAAAAAGTCATTTCAAAATGTTAAACATTAAAAACAAACAAAAATAAATAAATAAATAAATAAATAGTAAGTCTGGAGAGATAGTTCTGTTGTTTTAACACTTACTGCTCTGGCAAAGAATCTAGTTCGGTTCCCAGCACTCACACAGTGGCCCACAACCACCCATAATTCTAGTTCTAGGGGAACTGATGTCCTCTTTTGACCTCCTCAGATACCTGGAACATGTGTGGTGCACATATATACATGCAGCCAAAACATTCATATATAAAATAAATAGATGGGAGAGAGAGAGACACAGAGAGAGAGATCTAATAGAAAGGAGGAAGGGAAGAAGGAAGGAAGGAAGGAAGGAAGGAAGGAAGGACCTAAAGCGATTTATAGAAGAGTTTACTTTGGTGCATTGTTCCAGAGGGTTAGAGTCCATGGTGGCAGGTAACAGGAATGGTAAATGGCTGATCACATTTTATCCATAAACAGTAAGCAGACAATAGGGTGAGGCTATAAGTTCTCAAAACCTGGCACCAGTGATGGAAGTCTTCCAGCAAGGCTGTACCTTCTAAAGGTTCTAAAGCCTCTCCAAACAGCACCACCAATTGAAGAGAAAATGCCCTGTCATATGCGCTTATGGGGGACAATTTTTTTTCATTCAAATCACAACATATGATGGTACATACACGAGTTACATTAAAAGTAGCAGAAATAGACAATGAGAGTCGAAAACAGAGAGCAAAGTTTTTGTGTTAAGATTATTAACATTGAAAGTCAAGTACATAGTCTGGCTCCAGAGGTAAATGAGCTGCATTCAGATTCTGTACTGCTGTGTACTAGTTAAGTTCCCATTTTTATCAGTATGTAGTAAGGCCCAGAGGGCTCCTGCTAGGTACTTAAGTTCTTGGGTCCTGGAACAACAAATAAGACAGATATACACAGATAGTGTTGGAATCAGAGAGGGTTTATTAAGAAAGAGAGTGTTTCCAAGGAAGAGTGGGCCAGAGCTGTGAAGAAGTATTAGAAGTTCAGTGGTAAATGCTTTATAAAAGATTGAGATGTTAGCATCCTAGTATGTGACCTTTCGGATCATTCTTCATGTGGGTTATGTGGATTGAACTGTGGTCATCAGACTGCAGCAAGCATCTTTACCTGATGAATCCTGCCTCATTCTTATCAATGATACAAATACAAGTATGCAAATGAGAACAGGAAAAAGAAGACCTGTTGTTCTGCTTAGTACCAAAACCTCCCCATAGAGCTATTCAAGATCTTTTGTGTACAGTTGAAGGTAAAATCCCTCCAGGGAGAAGCAATGTTCTCACAGGTTGACAGCTGTCACCTAATGGAAAGGTGGAGTCTTTCACAGAGGCAGTATGGGATTTTCAGTGCAGCTATCTGATTTTGTTCCATTTTTAGAGTCAGATGATTCCCTGAAGGGCCCTATAGCTCATCATAATGGACTCCATTTTGGACCTGCAGCCACTGTTAAGTTTGTTTTGATCTTTTCCAAATAAGAACTTGCCCACTTTTCTTTTCACTCTAAAGTCAGAAAGCCAAAGTCCTTAACATGTAGCATTCAAGTTCCTGAGATGGCTCCTCGGTTTTGGAAATGAATCATTTGTACTAAGGCAGCATCAGACCTGGTAAGGAAGACTAACTATACAGAGCAGATGATCTCTGGACACCCACTTTGTATAAACATTCATGTCTGTAGATAAATGTTTTCTTAAAAGCATCTTTGAATGTCCAGGGATCTGATTAGTGTCCCATGGCTTCTTTTTAAAAGTATCTAAAGGATGGCTTCATTAGTTACTGGTGTCACATGAACTTGGGAAAGTCGTTACAAAGCAGGAGCCAAGAGCACTGAAGAGGAGGTGGATATGGTCCTCTCAGTGTGCAGAGATGAATACGTAGCATCTACCTGAAATGAAGCTCAGACTCTGCAGGCTCCATGTTGGCCAACAGTTTACACAGATCAGCTCCAGTCACACATGCCAAAGTGGGGACATTTTCTTATTGAAAACAGGATACAACAGTCAGTAAGGCATCCTGGTTCTTATCTACATTTTTCTGCATTATCTGCTGGCCACTACAGATGCACTAGGAGGGCCACTAAAACCCTCTAAGAGATTGAAATTCTCAGAAGCATCTGTCAGGATTTCTCAGACAGTGTTCACACAAATGCCTGGATCTGAAACAGCAATGGCCAAATTGTTTTATAATAAAAGACTAACTAAGCCTAGTGAAGTATTCAAGGTATAATTTCTAAAATTTTACTCTAAAAGCTGTTTTTTATTTTATGTTTTTTATGAATGTTTATTTCCCTGTCCAAATCAGCCACATAGTGGATGTTTCAACAATGAACATACAGGCAATGCATTAAATGCAATTATCATCACTTCAATTTTCAACAATTTAATACTAATGTTGAATGACTTTATGTTTTAATGTTGAATGGAAATACTAATTTTTGTAAAAATGTCAAGTCTAGAAAATTTCCCTTTTTCCCCTAACAATTTTTCTAATTCAATTTGCTCTCTAGTATTTCTTTAGTAACTGCATGTTACGTAGTCCAGACATTTTTACCACCAAGCCAACTTGCCTGATATCCTACAGACAAAGTGTGGACAGCAGTGTTCATAGAACAAATGAGTGGAAGTGTTTTGCAGTGAAGACACAGAGAAAGTATGTGCCATACTAAAAGGAAATTCAGAATCTAAATCTGATCCAGGTAGCCCCTTAGCTCAGGAAGAATGACATGAGTAGGAATGACTGTTCCCAACAGTGGTGACACAAAGACCACTTTCAACCTCAGTCCTGTGAGTTAATTACCCCGTAAACTGATGCCCTGCCCTGGGTAGATAGATCAGTGGGTAAAGTGCTTGCTGAGTAATTATGAGGACCTAAGATCAAATCAGATCTCCAACACCCATGTGGAAACCCAGAAGTGATGGCCCACACCTGTAGTCCCAGCACTGGGAGGCAGAAACAAACAGATCCCTGGTGATCTCTGATCCGTCAATCCAGTCGGTGAACTCTGGGTTCTATAACACACCCTGTCTCAAAAATTAAGGTTGATGAGGCTTGAGAAATGTTTCAGTCAATTAAGATTCCCTACTGATCTTCCAGAGAACCTTAGTTCATTTCCTAGAATCCATATAGTGGCTCACAACCTCCTACAATCCTAGTTCTAAGGGAACTGATACACTCTGCTGGCCTCCATGGATACCTGCATATAAATGTTACACAAACTCATGCATATACATATGAATAAATTAATAAATGAATGAATGAATGAATAAATACATAAATAAATAATTTTTTTTAAAAAAATAAGGTAGTTAGTGACAGAACACGAAGCCTGGACACCTGACACACTTGACTTCAACTTCTGGCCTTCACATATAAATGTGTGTGTATACATGCATGTACTCTACATACAAAATTTAAAAAGAAACCAACTGACTCTGTACCAGATGACTAAGGAAAGGAAGCAAAGGTCTAATGATCTATTCCTGGTTAAAAGCTCATTTCACTCCGTGGAGATAGGCTTTTTGAACTCAAATTCAACAGACTTCACAGACCCTGGAGCTCCCAGCCTAAATCCGAGTCCAGCTCTATCAAATAAATTTGGAAATGTTATTGAACCTATCTAGGTTAACTTTCTTCAACTTGAAATAGAGATACTAGGTGTACCTGCTTTGCAAGTCTGATATTCCATGCATATCTCTTATAGCAACACTTAGTCCCTAGGACCTAGGGAAATGAATTTGAAGAAGCTATGAGTCCATATCGCTTACCATACCTGCCATGACACAGAACTGCACCTGAGAACTGAAATAATTGAAAGAAGAGATGAATGGCAGTTTCTCTAAACTATGGAATCTAATTCTTAGGGCATCCAGGATAATGACGAATGAGATAAAGAAAACATAATTCCAGTTTTGTATGTTAACAAGTATTGATTCATGGTATAAAATTCTGAACTAGTCACCCAGGTCAAGGCACAGCCTGAAAGCCATTGTTTTATGCAACTCAGAGCAGGTGGTGCATGACTGTCATCCCAACACTGGGAACCCTGAAGTAGGAGGGTGACAGGTTCAAGGACAGCCTAAGGAATATAGAAAATCTGTAACAAAGCAAGACAAAAAAGTGTTAGCTTTTGTCCCAAGAACTTTGCATATGATCATTCAATGTCTTTAAAACTCATGAGAAACAGGCACACTATTGGCAAAGCAAAATACATCTCTCATCTCAGAGAGAATAAAAGACAGCTAAGCCAGATGAGTTACCATAGTCTAGCAACTTGGATTCATACTACTCTGGATAACATGCAGAAATTGTTTAGTAAAGGGTTTATTATAGTTTTCATTAAATTTGTTTTTGACAATTTCATACATGAATACAGTTTTTATTATGTATTATGTATAGAGTGTTATGGGTACTCTCATCCCTCATCCTCTGCCATTTTCCTCCCATCCCTGTCAATCACTCTTTTCTCTTTATTTGTAATGTTTGTTTTATGAATTTAAACAAGGCATCTGTGTGGTCATGGGTTTTGACTGCCTTTCCCCTATCATAAAGTTTTTATAATTACAGAACAAAAGAAATTTGTAAGTTAAGGCGCTTTTCAAACACATTAGTGGATATACCTTGTAAGTGTGTTTCAGCAAGTGGAAAAATCTTTATGGCAGGTCTCAGATGCTATATGATGACATTTAGCTTTTGAATTGGTACAAGTTAATAGTCTTTTGAAAATACATTCCACTTGGACTGGGAAGGCAACTCAGCAGAAAAGGGTGATTGTTACCCCATGATGAGCTGAATTTAATTCCCAGAGCCTACACAATGAAAGAACAAATCCCACAAATTGTCCTTTGACTTTCACAGAAGCACAATAACATGCTTCCCCGGTTTCCATATACACTAAATAGATGTAATGTTAAACAAACAAACAAGCAAAGATTTTTTTATCTGGGAATCACAAGGATATTAGGTCAGACACAGAGGTGGCCAATTAATGGCTATTAAAGACTTCAAGATAATTGACTCAGTCTGAAACATCCTAATTCCACAATCATGGCATTATACTCAATCAACACTGGAGATCTTCAACAGGGCTGTGACTTTTTTCTAGGAATTTTAGTTCACACTATTATATAACGAAAATGTAGAATAAAATGTAAGTGATGAACTCTGGTGTTAGGGTTTTTGAAATAGTCACTCATTTCTAAGTCCATGAGGAAAAAAAAACATTGTAAGGAAGTATGTGTTTCTCTGACCATGAAAAACTTGGCTCTGTATCTTACAGTGAAAAAAAAAGAACATTAAAAATATAAGAATCTTTACTATATTAATCCTGCCAATCCATGAGCATGGCAGATTTTTCCGTCTTCTGAGGTCTTCTTCAATTTCTTTCTTCAGAGACTTGAAGTTCTTGTCATACAGATCTTTCACTTGTTTGGTTAGAGTCACACCAAGATACTTTATATGGTTTGTGGCTATCATGAAGGGTATCATTTCTCTTACTTCTTTCTCAGCCTGCTTATCCTTTGAGTATAGGAAGGCTACTGACTTGCTTGAGTTAATTTTATATCCGGCCACTTTGCTGAAGTTGTTTATCAGCTGTAGGAGTTCTCTGGTGGAGTTCTTTGGGTTGCTTAAATATACTATCATATCATCTGCAAATAGTGATAGTTTGACTTCTTCCTTTCCAATTTAAATGACCATCTTGCCAAAAGCAATATACAGATTCAATGCAATCCCCATCAAAATCCCAACTCAATTCTTCATAGAGTTAGAAAGAGCAATTCAAAAATTCATCTGGAATAACAGAAAACCCAGGATAGCTAAAACTATTCTCAAGAGTAAAAGAACCTCTGGGGGAATCAATATCCCGGACCTCAATCTGGACTACAGAGCAATAGTGTTAAAAACTGCATGGTATTGGTACAGTGACAGGCATGTAGATCAATGGAACAGAACTGAAGACCCAGAAATGAATCCACACTCCTATGGTCACTTGATCTTTAACAAAGGAGCTAAAACCATCCAGTGGAAAAAAAGATAGCCTTTTCAACAAATGGTGCTGGCTCAACTGGAGGTCAACATGCAGAAGAATGCAAATTGACCCATTCTTATCTCCTTGCACTAAGCTCAATTCCAAGTGGATCAAGGACCTCCACATAAAACCAGACACACTAAAACTAATAGAAAGGAAACTAGGGAAGAACCTTGAACATATGGGCACAGGGGAGAATTTCCTGAACAGAACTCCAATAGCTTATGCTCTAAAATCAAGAATTGGCAAATGGAACCTCATTAAATTACAAAGTTTCTGTAAGGCAAAAGACACTGTCAAAAAGACAAAGCGGCAACCAACTAACTGGGAAATGATCTTTACCAACCCTACATCCAACAGAGGGTTAATATCCAATATATACAAAGAACTCAAGAAGTTAACCTCCAGAGAACCAAGTAACCCTATTAAAAAATGGGGTACAGAGCTAAACAAAGAGTTCTCACCTGAAGAATATCTAATGGCTGAGAAGCACCTAAAGAGATGTTCATCATACTTAGTCATTAGGGAAATGCAAATCAAAACAACCCTGAGATTCCACCTCACACCAGTCAGAATGGCTAAGATCAAAAACACAGGAGACAGCAGTTGTTGGAGAGGATGTGGAGAAAAAGGAACACTCCTCCACTGCTGGTGGGATTGCAAGCTGATACAACCACTCTGGAAAGCAGTCTGGCAGTTCCTCAGAAAACTGGGCATGACACTCCTGGAGGATCTGGCTATACCACTCCTGGGCATATACCCAGAGGCTTTACCTGCATGCAATAAGGACACATGCTCCACTATGTTCATAGCAGCCTTATTTATAATAGCCAGAAGCTGGAAAGAACCCAGATGTCCTTCAACGGAGGAATGGATTCAGAAGATGTGGTATATTTACACAATGGAATACTACTCTTCAATTAAAAACAATGAATTCACGAAATTCCTAGGCAAATGGTCAGAACTTGAAAGTATCATCCTTAGTGAGGTAACCCAATCACAAAAGAACACACATGGTATGCAGTCACTGATAAGGGGACATTAACCCAGAATCTAGGAATACCCTAGACACAATTCGCATACGAATAGATTTCCAAGAAGAGGGAAGGAGAGACCCCTGGTCCTGGAAAGACTGGATGTAGGGGAATGCCAGGACAGAGAAGCGAGAGGGGGTTGAATGGGGTAAAGAGGGAGGGAGGGGGCTTATGGGACCCTCAGGGAGGGAAGAAACGGGAAAGGGGAAATGATTTGGAATGTAAATAAAAAAACTTAGGAAATAAAAAAAGATAAAAAAATATCATTGATTAAAAAACAAAAAAATTTAAGAATCAATGAAAATAATAATCAATAAAAATATAAAGATTGATTAAAATAATCCCTTTTTTTAGAATTGTGCTTTGGGAAGATGAGCATTTTGTCTGGGGATCTGTCTATGCTCTGCTTTGAGTTGCATGAAACAGTGAGTTTAGGGCTGTTCCTTGACCTAAGTAGGTGACTATTTTACAAATCAGTGTTTGACCCCACTGTCAGTTTAAGCACAAAGACAGGATGACTCTGCATCTCATTGTGCATCCATATCATCACCTGTCTAGCACCACACCAACCATGAGACAAATTAAAAAGTAGCTTATTCTTACAAATAAAAAGGTATCAACTATAAGCTTATTGAAGTAGATTGGAACATATGAGCACATGTATGTAAGACCAAGCTAAAGAACATATCAAGTACACCAGGCCAAGAGAATATACCTTTGGATTCCATGAAAGGAAAGAGACCTAACACTGCAATGGCAGTAGGTCCATCAACTTTTTGTTATCTGAATAGTGTGTGTGTGTGTGTGTGTGTGTGTGTGTGTGTGAATTTTAGGACAGGACATAATTTAGCCCTTAAGATTCAGAGAATTATATTAACAAAGGGGTAGTTATAGGTTAAAAAATACAACTGGAGTCTCAATATTCCTTTAGAAGTAGAGTTTATTGAGGCAGCTCCTGCAGCCTAATTGCCTAATATTGTTCCATGAGAACCTTACTTAAATACCTGGGTCATACTTCATTAATGCAGAGAACTTGAACTTGGCAAGTTTAGGGTGATGGGTGTCACTTTAATGTTTTTTCCAACCATCAGTTAGTTGTGTTACTGTGACATGCAATGGATCAACTCAGCAGAGTCTAAAATGCTGTTAAAAATGGATCAGAGATCTAGATAGGGTTGTGTATATGCCTGCAATATCAGGGCTTCTATGTAGATATGGGAGACAGAAACACGAGAATTGCTAAAGGCTCCTGAATCAATCAGTCAGGCATATGCAGCAGATGAAACCCTTTCTCAAACAAGGTGGAAGGCAAGAACGAAGTGACCCTCTGACCTCCTAGTACACACTATGGCATACACACGCCTGCACTCACAAAAATAAAAATTAGAAAGTGTTATAGGATATAGATAGATAGATAGATAGATAGATAGATAGATAGATAGATAGATAGATAAATAGATAGAGGCATTACCAGAATGAAGAAAAAAAATCTGTACTATTCCCAAGCCTTCACTTAAAGTAATTCCTATGAAATAGGAAAACAAGAAAAAAAATGATTTTTTTAAGATAATGACAAATCAAAATGCATATAAGAGATCTAAAATCAATGGTCTGGAATTGGAGAAGCAGTTCTGGTCTAGTTTAGTGGGTTTCACTTCATATGCTAATTAAAATATAAAAAGAAAAATATTATTTATCTTAATTAGTCGAGAATGCTTATTAAGAATGCATTGAAACAACTAAAATGTAATAAGAATAGAATTTGAGCTGATCATTAGTTTTACATGATGATATAAGAAATACTTTCCTACTAAAAAATAAAATTACATGAATTTACAGAATAATCTGGAGCAGAAGGTAGTAATTCATGTGACTTTTCATCTTGGCAGATGGGTTAGCACTTTAAGTCACATTTTTCTCTAGAATTAAATGTTAAATGTGAGCTTTCCATAAATGAACATGAGTGATGTTAACTTTTCCTTTGGCTCTTTAGAATGTGGCATTGTGTTCTTAAATGTACATGAATGTGTTATCTGTGGCCCCAAGACCACTGCCTCACAGCCCTGAGTCTTAGCTTCCCAACCCAAAAAAGGTTGGTAAGAGGGATCTGAAAAGTCTTGTGTGGGAAGCACTCAGAATGTCTTAGATAATGTCAAAACAAACTTCTTTCCCTTGTCCTATATTCCTGTAGCATTGCTAGGAATCCCTGTCTTTCCCTCCATGGAGCAACGAATCATCTATTAATCAATGGTGAATATCCAAGACACATCTCCTATAATACTTTCCTTGGCTGGTGCAGTCAGCAAGTAGAATACAGCTTAACCTCTTACAGCTGACTGATATGACATGGCCTGTTTTGCAAACCACATCTCGTTCTCGGGTCAAATTTCTCAAAGCTAAGACCTGTTGAATAAGAAGAGAAGAGTTATTTGGCTTATGTATTCAGGCTCTCCAGAGAAAGAAAACTCATAAGAGATATTCAGGTGTGTATACATCTATTATATATATTATATACTTAAATGCAAAGTCACATGATTAGAGAAGCTAAGAGGTCCCACATCTGACACTCTGAAAGCTGAAGGCCCAGGAAACCTAGGGGCTTTGTCCTGTGGTATAGTCCAAAACCAAAGATCTGGAGAATGGGGGAACTCATGGTCTCAGCCAAAATTAGAAGTTTCAAGAAGTAGGTACAAAGATATCTAAGGGCTAAGGACAGAAGGTAGAAGATGGATATTAGCTTAAGCAAAGAGCATATTCATAATGGATTTCTAGGGATTGGATAATGCCTACTTGCATTGTTGAGAGTAATCTTTGCTCAGCCTAACTGTTCAAATGCCCTTGGATAAAGACTGGTATCACTCATGTTCCTGGTTCTCAGGTCTTTGAGCATAGACTGGAATTCACAGTGCTGATAGCTCTGGCTCTTCATCTTGTAGACCCACCAGGAAGATTTCTTGCCCACTAAGGGCACAAGAGTCAATTGCCTGTAATAAATATCACCATGTATATATGTATATCACATATATGTTATATATAATCTATACTAAATATGCATGCATTATACATGTACACTGTTGGCTCTAATATTTTGGAGTACCTTAAAACAAAAATAGCCTTATTTACAATCAAAGAAACTAAAGCAAAAAAAAAACCCTAAAGCAAGGCAAAAGAATATAACTATTCAGCTATATTTCAAATATGGAGACAAAGAGAACCTCTTTTAAGGAGGTACCTTGTGGTAGAGGTTGGGATGAATGAGATATGTCATTCAATAGATAAACTGAAACTATTCCTAGCCAAAGAAACACTAAACATGAGGTATAAGCAAGACTAAAGTCTTTTGCCCTTTTAGTTCATGTCATAATTTAAATTTAGTTAGCAAGGAAAAGGAAATACTATGAGGATATACTATGAGGACCACTTTCTGTAAAGGAATATAATCTTGCAATATGGCTGCTCTGGCAAGAGATCACATCCAAAGACCTTCTAGAAATGAAACACCTTTAATCCCTCTGGCTGGAATACAGGTATACCTTGAGTATGCACTTTTAATACCAAACACTGTAGGAAAGGTTAGTTTGTAGAAGGAAGCAGCCATGTTTGAAAGGGATGTCTAACTGATGTCCAGACAAAGAGATGAATCAGAGAAAGATTTGACAGAATGAGTCAGAGATAGGATACACCCAGCTCTCATGAGAGGCAACATAAGCAAGAGGAAAGAGGGGTGACTTAATAGCATCACAGAGTGAGTCAGGAGTGCTGTTCATTAGAGTTCAGGCCATACAGTGGAGTTCAGTTGAATCAGTTTGTGCAGTGAAGTTGAGTTTGGTTGAGTTCAGTTCAGAGACGGTTTTTACAAGGACAGTTATACAGAGACAGGTTGCAGAAAGAACAAGCTAGACGTAGGTGAAGACAGAGTGAGTCAGAAAATGAGGAGCCAGAAGATTAGAACAGGTTATCAGAGTTAGGGGCCAAGCAGAGAAGCCAGATTGAATCAGTCAGCTTGGAGAGGAGTTTGAGCCAGGACAGCTGAGTTGAACCAGCTAACTCAGAAAGAGCTAGAAAAGGTAAGCTTATTCAGCAGTAAGCCTCCGACATGACAATTACATGTGATGAACAAAAGTTATTTTTCAACTTCCTATATGAGTCAAAAGCACAGACTGACTAAAGTTTACCATTCTCAGTTTCCATTAACAGGGAACAGGAAATAAATTTTGTTATTGTAGTATGTTAGGTCTGTTTCTAAGGCCCGACATAACCAAAAAGCTTCTTGGTTTTTTGTTTTGTTTGGTTTGGTTTTTTGGGTTTTTTTTTTCCATGCTTTCAGAGATGCTGCAGGGGAAAAAGCTAAGAGTGGCCTGTTAGTCTGTGATTCTTACTTCCCCAAAGAAAGTTTCCTGAGACCCCAAGAAATCAGGGGCTACATATGGCACACCTCCTATGATAGACACATATTAACTAAAGGATGAAATTCTTCCTTTCCTTGCCACCCGGGAATTAGAGGCAACCTAACTGCAAGCAAGTGCTATGGGGATACTTATCAGCTATATGACATAGTTTCTCATCCTTTCTTAAAACCTGTAAGGGGACCCTACTCTAACTTGTGGGACTGAACTCTGATCAGAACTCCACCAGGCTTCCTTTCCATGGCATTAGTAACACTCCTAGTAAACCTTTTACCCACAGGAGAAATACATCAGGCTCTCTCTTAAACCTGGACTATCTCAAACTTTACAATTAGTACCTGTTGTGTACAGTGTAAGGTATTAAGATGCAGTATATAGAGGAAGATCATTAGTTACAGACCAGAAGAGTAGTACCTTCCCCAGGAAGAAATTTTGACGAGTATAGACAAGGAATCCCAAATTGAAAGCATAAAGAATTCTATTCTCACCCCAGCATACTACCAGAAGCTACATTCTTAAAACAACAAAAAATTGGTTATCATACAATTATTCAGGTCAAAAGACCAAAAGTAGGTCTCACTGTGCTACAGTCAAGGGTTACGAGGAATGTACAAAAGTAGACAGAGCCCTACCTACAAATGCATTTTTAAAGGTGATAATTTTTCTCTATCTGGGCTAGTTCCCAAATAAATGAGACAGAGGTCATAAGACTTATTTGATAATCTTTACAGCATAGTAGCTGAACATTTGCTAATCTATTTTATTCCTCTAAAATAATCTGGCTACATCTCAGTCAAAATCCCTGAGATACTTGCATTTTAGAAATGATCTGATTCTCTGGGCTTCGGGTGTTTTTTCTTTTCTTTTTTTTTTTATTATTTATTTTATTTTATTTTATTTTTTAATTTACATTCCAAATCATTTCCCCTTTCCCATTTCCTCCCTCCCCAAAAGTCCCATAAGCCCCCTTCCCTCCCTCTTTTCTCCATTCAACCCCCTCTCGTTACTCTGTCCTGGCGTTCCCCTACATCCAGTCTTTCCAGGACCAGGGGTCTCTCCTTCCATCTTCTTAGAAATCTATTGATATGCGGATTGTGTCTAGGGTATTCCGAGATTCTGGGTCAATATCCCCTTATCAGTGACTGCATACCATGTGTGTTCTTTTGTGATTGGGTTACCTCACTAAGAATGGTATTTTCAAGATCTGACCATTTGCCTAGGAATTTCGTGAATTTATTGTTTTTAATTGCAGAGTAGTATTCCATTGTGTAGATAGATATACCACATCTTCTGAATCCATTCCTCCGTTGAGGGACATCTGGGTTCTTTCCAGCTTCTGGCTATTATAAATAAGGCTGCTATGAACATAGTGGAGCATGTGTCCTTATTGCATGCAGGTAAAGCCTCTGGGTATATGCCCAGGAGTGGTATAGCCGGATCCTCCGGGAGTGTCATGCCCAGTTTTCTGAGGAACCGCCAGATTGCTTTCCAGAGTGGTTGTACCAGCTTCCAATTCCACCAGCAGTGGAGGAGTGTTCCTCTTTCTCCACATCCTCGCCAACTGGGACCCTCTCCATATGGTGAATCCTCTCTTCCTCCTCCTCCTCCTCCTCCTCCTCCTCCTCCTCCTCCTCCTCCTCCTCCTTCTCTCTCTCTCTCTCTCTCTCTCTCTCTCTCTCTCTCTCTCTCTCTCTCTCTCTCTCTCTCTCTCTCTCTCCTTCCCAAGCAGAAATCCAGCCCTATTCTTTCTTCTACTCAGTTCTTGCCTGGTCAGTTTTTATTGACAAATAAGAGAATAAATGGGGAGCAATGTTTACACGAGATACTTAGAATAAGCATTACAATGCCATGTCCAGATTGCAAGGAGATATGGGGGCAGAGAAATCAGCATTTGAATAATACAAGGATAATCTTTACACAGCACACAAAAACATTATGCCTATACCTACTCCCATTTTTTGAAAAAATCTTTCTCAGAATCCAAAGGTTGCCACATTCCTGGACTCAAGGCTGCTTTAGGACTACCATGCCGAGCCTGTCTCCTGATGGTTCATTCTGGCTCCTTTACCTTGAGATCACTTAGATTGTATCCAGTTAATACAAATCAATCCTGTTCTAACATTAGTAGACTAGCAACCTTAATTACACCTGCAACTGTAATACCTTTTGTCACATCACAGGCCTTGGACATCTTTGTGGTAATTCTGCCTATTATGGAAGCTTTCATTCAAATTTATTTAACTAAAATTTGCATGTGGCCATGCCCTGATAAAACTCAAGTATTTTTGTTTGGTTGAGATGACTATTTAAACTGTGTCAATTTTTTTCCCCTCAAGATCTGGATAAATACAATGTATCCAGTTGTTTCCTTTTATTTTTCAATATTTACAACAAACTTCCCATTGAGTAAGGTAAAGTGTTACTAGAGTTGTTAAGAGTCAAAAACCTAGGCCTCTGAAGCCCCAATCACCCAGGTTGTACCAGCTTTTCTTAGTAAGCAATTTAAACAAACAAATAATTGTGAAAATCAGAAAGATACTTATTCAATATGCCCACATTGGTAAGAAGAGCAAATAGGCGCAGTGTTCTCTGTCCCAAGTGTGTCTCCTTGTTCTGACATGAGGCTTGAACAGAGGACAAGAGCAATCTCTGCAAAGGTGTGAACCCCAGAGCATCATTTTCTCAGGCCAGTCTCTCCTGAAGGCAGACTGAAAAGTTTCAGTATGTAAAATCTCTTTCCAGGAGACAAGCTCCCTCCTCTAAATACAGGCTTCAGGACTTTTCCCTCTCTCAGCATGAGATTCTGGGGTAATTTCAAATTTCTTGGGGTCTATCATCTGAAATGTTTGATAGACAACTGGAAGGACATAGTCCTCATACATTTTTATTCCTTCTAAAATGGCTACAAAATGCAAGATTTTAGTTCTTCAGAATTGTAATACCATTTGAACATTATTTAAATATTGAATTTAGTAGAAGTTTGGATTTTAAAATAGGGTCTGGAAGAGAATTCCTTTATTGCTAGTCAGTAAGAGTGCTTCTGTTCAAGAAATATATAGAAAAACACGTTAAAATTGACTATTTCATGGAAAATGATACAAATAAAATGGTAGGAATAAAAATATTCCTAAGTTGATTGAAAGTAGAATTATAAACAGTTTCTGATAAAATTGAAGATTTACACGGAAAATATCTCTGATAAAATTGAAGAAATATATAGAAAAACACATTAAGATTGACTATTTCATGATAAAATGATAGGCATAAAAATATTTCCCTTGTAGATCTTCAATTTTATCAGAAAATGTTTATAATTCCACTTTCAATCAACTTAGAAATATTTTATGCCTACCATTTTATCTGTAATTTTCCATGATAATCTTCAATTTTAATGTTATTTTATATTTTTCTACAACTTTTTTAGAAATATTTCCCATGTAAATCTTCAATTCTGTCATAAAATGTTTCTACTTCCTTTTTCAATTAATTTATCAATGTTTATGTCTACCATTTTACTCTTTAATTTTCCATGAAAATTGTCAATCTTAATGTGTTTTTCTATATGCTTCTTCAATCTTGTCAGAAACATTTTCCATGTAAATCTTTAATTTTATCATAAAATTTTTTTACTTCCTTTTTCAATAAAAAAGAAAAGAAAAAACAAAAAACAAACAAACAAAAAAAAGAGTGCTTCTGTTGAATTTCTATGTGTGACTTTGGAGGACTTGAGCCACTTGCTGGTACTTTCCACTTATACAACTATACCAGTTTATCTATCTGAGGGGTTCCCAACAATACTTAAAGCTTTCTGAGGCATGTTTCATTAAAAAATAATTCTACTGCCCTAAAGAATGAACTGAAAGTAACAAATGGTACAGAATGAAGTGTTAATAGCAAAAAAACTACTTCTATAAGTGACTCACAAATGCTTGTAATTCCAGCTCCAGGGGATTTGATGTTCTGGGAACACACACACACACACACACACACACACACACACACACACACACAAAATAAATAAATAAATAAATAAATAAATAAATAAATATTTTTAAATCCTTTTTTCTCAGTCTTTTGTTGTTCCCCTCCTCTATAACATTATCCCTGAGTAAAAGGTTACAGCTCTGATGGCAAGGGAATCAGCTGGAAACCCAAAACCTTTCCTTCTGGGGTCATTTCCTCTCTCATAGAATCTAGCCATCTTTGTTCTTTGTAAAATGTCATCTTGGCACAATTTACACATCGATGAAACAGCTGGAATAATTATACAAGTCTGGCTTTGGAGACAAGTGTATTTGGTTTTGATGCTGCTTTACTTACTAACTCCTGTTTCCTGAAAATAATCAGAGAGGCAGTTTTCGAATGTTCAAAGGCCTTTAAAACACTTGTGCACAATTACAAACACCGAGCTAACGTATCTTTGTGAAAATTAACATCAAGGCAGCATGGCCACAGCCAATGAGCATGATGTAAATGCAATATACAATCCCTGAGGCAGATGACCAGGAATTGGGGATCCTGACCACCTTCTTGGGTTTGCTCCCACAGACATGTCCTTAGATATTACATCAAGCACTCACCATTTTGTCTCTGCCAGCCTCCTCTGAAGGATTTCCACCTGAGACATTCCAGGGTCCCTTATCTCTTTGGAAAATCCCCCAGACAAACAAGCCCATGGATAAAAGGCATCTGCCAGCCTAGAGGGCGTGTCAAGCATAGGTAAGGAAACAACAGAGCTTCTGGTGGGTTCTAGTCCTAATGTTACCATCCCTGTCCTCACTGCAGACTCTGGAGGTCTGCGTGGCTGCTGTCTCACAGTGTACATTTCTCCTCAGACGCTCATGCACCACAGATTCTTCTTTATTAGTAAGTCTGTGCCTTCCCAACAGCTCCCCAAATGCCTAGGAGACAGTGCTGCATAAAACAGTATTTGGCACTGAGACTCCAAGGACGTTTGTCTCTGCTTCAGAACATGAGAAAATTTCAGTTCCCATTTAAAAGAGTCCTCATGTACTCAGAATAAGCTAATCAGCCTTGTCCTCTCTCAAAGTTGTACATCGCAAAATTGGGGTTCCACTGGTGAGCGATTTCAAGCCCTTTCCCTTGATCGGCAGTGGCCATGCTTGTCAGGGCAGGAACGGCTTCTCTCCTGCCCTTCCAGTTGCCTTTATAGCTTTGCCAGGCAAATCTTTTTATACAGGGCTTATCTTCTTCATAGGGCAGCACGAATCCCTGTAATCCGTTCACTAAGTCCTGAGATTCAGTTTCTTATGTCTCCAGTGAAATCGTATATTATTTAATTCAGCACTGTAGTCATAGGCATCGTGAGTTAGAAACCAGAAGTTTCAACACCTCTTCCCCCTCCGACTCCCCACAATGCTCCTCACATTCACTGTTCACCCTTCTACTGAAACATCTGCACGAGGTTTCCATTCTCAGATTTCCAAGCATACCAATGAAGAGACTTGTTAGTTTTATGGACTCATGTAGCCCAGGCTACCCTCAAACTCACTGTACAACTGAGACTAGTCTAGTATTCCTGAGCCTTTTGCCTCCACCTCCCCAGTGTTAGGATTACAGGCATACACCAGCTCTCAAAAGGACATTTTAATCTGCTACATCATCTTCTTACTTGGATTTGTTTCATACTGCAAAAGATAATTGTTCATCTTGAATAAAAAGTTAACCTCAGTTTCTCCTTTTATAAAATAATTAATGATATCCTCTATGTTAGCCACACAGGTTCAGCTGTTACTTTTTAAAAAATCAAAACCACATAGCTTAAATAAAATATAAATTATTTTCTCTACCAGGTAGCTGAGAAAGTTAAGGAATGCAGAGCTGATAGTGATATCACAACAATGTGGCTCAGGTTCCTCCTCTAATGTACTTCTAGCATCTATATAACTTCCATGTTTCTAGGTCTGTATTCCAGGCAGTGTGGAATGAAGTAAAGGTTCACCTGTTATCTTTAAAAGTAAAGCTTTCAGATTTTAATCACCCAGCTGTATCTATAATACAGTTACTTTTGCATTTCGTATGGGCTGTCTGTATGGAGATATAATTCATGGTTCTGTGGACTTTGGAAACTTTCTAGTTCCTGTATTGGACATTGGATGGAATTAACTCCCTTGGAATTCTTTTGCTATTTAGTTTTGCTCACCCAAAGAGCCTCAAATCTGTGAAATCAGCCTCAAAATGGGCTCATGAGACAGCAGTGAGTCTGCAGTACAGAGAATCGCTTAATGAGACACGCCAACAAGTTCTTTGTTTCATTAATGCCTTGTGGTTTTGTCATCTCTGAAGTTTGTCACTTTGGGACCTGAGTTTTTATCCAGTTTATAATCCTATTTTCCCTTATTAGCTTTTCATTCAAGCAAGAAAAAATAACAAAACAGCAGAAATACTGTTTAGTGACAGAAAGATACCTGTACTGTCAATCAAACTTAGATCTCATTTCTCTGGTCAAGAGCCAAGGCATAACAATTAGAGTTTATTTTCTAAATCTGTCTTTATAAGACACAGTTTTTGCCAACGATACACTACTATAAGCCCCTCATAAATCTTCTAAAGAACCAGGCAGCAAGCTCACATTTTCATTTTCTCAGCTGATGTGAAAGCAGCTATTTTCAGAGAGATCTATTTGTGACCCTGGGAATTTGAAAGTCAATCATTCTTGGGTGGAAAAGAATACAAAACCCAAAAGGTAAGAAAGCCACCATGCCCTAATGTGACTAGCTGCCTATTTCTAAAACTTGACAGCAATATCTTCTGTCCAGAAGACAGTTGCATGTGTACTGTTCACATCCATGCTGGTCTCTTGACCCTACCTAGCCAGAAAATAGCCCTGGTTTTCTGATCAACTCTAAACTGATAAAGTATTTTTCCAAAAGATTAAAACTAGATGCTTCATTCTATGAACCAAGAGATAAGGGCCAGAAAGTGACTGGCTCAAGGCTGATATGGTAGCTATGGAGTTTCTGAGATCCTTTGCTCCCAAGAAAGACTGCACTGTCAAAGACACCCCAATGTTCATGTATCAATCACATTCTATCTTCACTTGTCAGTGAACTGCTATTACTTAGAAGTAAACAGCACTACAGAAGTTGTGCAACTCTGTAGAAAATATAATAAGAAAAGTCTGAAGGAATTATGGACAGGAACTGTTCATCTGTTGCCAGTCACAGAAAACAGTGCACTGAGACACACAAACAAGGACACTCACTCACAGACAACCTACATAGGACAACTGGAAACTAAAGGGAGTGACAGCTGTCTCCTGTTCCTGCTGATAGGAATCTTTTGACCTAGGCAATAATTTATCTCCCATTAAAGTGACAAATATTCAAGACTGATAGTTGTTGGATTTTTCTTTGATTTTTAGTTAAAACAGAAAAACAATACAAATAATCCCACAGAGTTTGGACAATGTTGTAGTTTGAATGTAAAATGTTCCTATAGACTTATGCATTTGAGCACTAGTCCCCTCTCCCCACTGCTGCCCCAGCTGGAAATTTCTACAATTTTTCCAGTTTATGGAACCTTCAGGAAATGAAGCTTTGCTAGACAAAGTGGGTCAATTGAGGCATGGCTTGAAACTTTATAGCTCGGTACCACTTATCTGCTGTTTGCTTTCTGACTTCCTCCTGTTCCTGCTACCATGCTTTGACCACCATGCTGGACAATATACCTTCTTAAATCATAAGTCAGAATAAGTCCCTTCCTTTAATTGCTTCCTGTCAGATTTGATCACAGTAACAAGAGAATACAAAATGGAAACAACCCACCAGCACTAAGGTCTGGGTTTCTCTCAGATGCTAGGGCACAAGCTGAAGTAATGCCAAAGAAAACTGATGATGCTATAAAAAAAATTATCTCTAGTATGACTTTGAAGGAGCTCTCAAGACTGGATGAATTTTGCTTGCTGAAAAGCCTCCAAAGCAGTCACCAAATTGAAATATATAAGAATATACCAAATTAGCTGGCTGTGAATGTCACACCAGCAATAAAGGAAAATCTCCCCTTATTCAGGAAAAGAAATGACATTCATAAAAACAAATGTTAATGTAAGGAAGCAAAAATATATGATTACCACTTTTGGATAAAGACAGCTCAGTTATTTGGAAAAGGTTGGTTCTAATACAAAGAATTCATACAGGCTTTGCAGCCATTTTACAATTATCTCCGCTCCTTAGTGGTTTTTACTCTGGTTTAGTTCTGAAAATGAGAATTTATCTGCCTCCGCCTACCCCCTGCTCACTATGCTTTTGCCTGTAATGCAAGCAGTGACATGACCCAGATTTCTATGTCCACTCTTCCCCCTGCACCCTGATACCATGGAGTGTCAACAAGACAGAATTGCTTGGTTTAGAGGCAAACATGACCATTCCTCCTCCCTCAGGCTCTCAATGTCTCCTGTATCGCCTGTGTCCTTAATTCTGAAGTAGTGACAATTCTACAGTTTTTGTTTATTTGTTCTTTTCTATTTGGTTTTTCTTTGGGATCAAGGGGAATTGAAGCCAAATCCTTGTGCATGCTATGCTAGGCAAATGTTCTACCACTAAGATACAGCTCATGTTTTTGCTTTGCTTGTTTTTGTTTTATTTTGCCTGGAAGAGGGTCTTTCCTTTTCCTTTTTTTTCCCCCTTCTTTTTTTAATTTCTTTTTTTGAGGCAGTATCTTGCTATGTAATCCAAACTAGTCTCAAAATCATGATTCTTCTGCCTTAGACTCCTAAGTGTTAGGATTACAGGCATGTCCACCAAGGTCAGGATGGTTTTTTCGCCGTGTTCTAATCTAAACAGCAGTTGTAGCAGAGTTTCTAGGATCACAGAAAAGATGGCTGAATACTGGTTGCAACTTGCTCTGGCTCAACACCATCCATTTCTGCCTGATTTGTCTACATTTTCACCCTGTCTAAAATCTGTTACACTCTCCACTTCTGTGAATCAGAAAATGAACAAGAGAACATCATATCTTAATAAATAATTCCAACTGTTAAAAAAAACACTCATGAAGCTAATACTCATTAAAAATGCATTAGCCAAATGTTCTTCATCTAAGAAAGCCACTTCAAAGGCTTTGAGACAGCCACTGAAGACACAGAACTTAAAACATAATGCAGAATGGAGAACCACTATTTTTCTATCTTAAACCTATAATATTTTTATCTATTAAGCTTGCATTATTTAAAGTACACTTAAAACCCAGAATTAGGTCACCTAATCTAAAAACTTCTGAGTTCACATTTGCTGCTTTAAATAAAAAAAAGAGTATGGAGGTCTTTCTGCCCCCAATAATTAAGTCAAAATATTTTGAAATGATGGATTAGTATGTGTATTTTTGAGAAGGACTGCTCACCCCTTTTGTTGCCCACCTGACAACTAGGGGATCTGGATCAAGCAAGATCTCTCTCCTCTCTCTGCTGCGCCCTCCCTCTCTTCATCTCTATTTGTCCCTTGCTTCCCCTCTACCCTTCTCTTTCTCCTCCTTCTGAACTCTCTCCCTCTAGCTCCCTGTGCTATCTCCTATAGATAAGATAGGAATCTTATTTAAAATATAAAACTTCAATACATCTCTAGATTCTCTCACAACGCTCAGATGAAGAGTTAAAAAAATTTTTTCCCAAGCAAATGAACCTAAGAAACAAGCTGGTGCAACCATTCTAATATCTAACAAAATAGACTTCAAACCAAAATTAATCAAATAAGACCAGGAAGGACACTTCACACTCATCAAAGGAAAATCTACCGAGATGATTTTCAATTCTTAATATCTATGCCCCAAACACAAGGGTACCCACATTTGTAAAGGAAACGTACCAAAGCTTAAATCACAAACAGATAGTAGGAAAGTTCAATACCTGACTCTCACCAATGGACAGCTCATTCAAACAAAAATCAGACAGAGACATATTTAAGCTAACAGACGTCATGAACTAGATGGACCTAGCATCTATCCACAGAACATTCACCCAGACACAACACACACAAGGATAGACCTTCTTCTCTGCACCCTAAGAAACATTCTCCAAAACTGACCACACACTCAGTCACAAAGCAAGTCTCAACAGATACAAGAAAATTGAAGTAACCCCCCTGCATCTTATCAGAACACCATGGATTAAAGCATGAATTTCAACAACAAAACAACCTTCAAACTCATGGGAACGGAACAGTTCTCTCCTGAATAACTAATGGGTCAAGGAAGAAGAAAAGAAAGAAATTAAAATTTTTTTAGAATTCAATGAAAATTAATACACAGTATATCAAACACTTATGGGACACAATGAAAGCAGTGCTAAGAGGAAAATCCATAGCACTAAGTATCTACTACAGCACACCTAAAGCTCTAGAAAAAAAAAAAGATGCAAGCTTGCCTGAGAGGAGTGAATAGCAGAAAAAAATCAAACTTAGGGCTGAAATCAATAAATTAGAAACAAAGAGAACAATACAAAGAATCAACGTAACAAAGAGTTCTTTGAGAAAATCTGTAAAATAGGCAAACCCTCATCCAAACTAAAAGACAGAGAGAGAATATCCAAATTAACAAAATCAGAAACAAAAAATGAAGACATAACAACAGACACCAAGAAAACTCAAAGAATCATTAGGTCATACTTTAAAAACCTGTACTTCACAAAATTGGAAAATCTTGTACAAGTTTGGTCTTTCTTCCTCCCAGACCCATACTCCCAGAAATAAGATTCAGAATCAAGATATATTTACAAATACCTTGGCCATATAGCTAGGCTCTTCTCTGACTAGACTGTAACTTAAAATAACCCACTTATTCTAATCTACATTCTGCCATGTGGCTGTTTACTTGTGTTCAGGTACCTTGTGTCTGTCTTGTCACATCTTCCCAGGAGAATCTCCTGTGCCTGGCACTATCCCAGAATCTTTTCTGCCTCCAAATGTTCCACCTACTATTTCCTGACTAAGCCACAGGCCATCAAATTTATTATTAACACATCCATTCAGACAAGATATTTTTCTCTACAAACTCTCAAAGAAATTGATAATTTTCTTGATAGATACCACTTATCAAAATTAAATTAAAATCAGATAAACAATTTAAATAGACCTATAACCCCTAAAAAAATAGAAGCAGTTGCTAAAAGTCTCCCAACATGCCCCCCAAAAAAGCCCAGAGCCAGACAGATTTACTACAGAATTCTATCAGACTTTCAAAGAAGAGCTAATGCCAATACACCTCAAATTATTTCACAAAATAGAAACAGGAAATTTTTATTCCTTATTTTATGAAGCCACAGTTACCCTGATACCCAAGCCTCACAAAGATTCAATGAAGGTTACAGATTAATTTTCCCCATAAATGTAGATGTAAAAATACTCAATAAAAGACTTGCAAATTAAATCCAATTTTTAATAATTTTTTGTTCTTTAAGAATTTCATGAACATTTTCTGATAAAATTGAAGATTTACATGGAAAATATCTCTGATAAAATTGAAGAAATATATAAAAAACACGTTAAGATGGAGTATTTCATGAAAAATTATATAGATAAAATGGTAGGCATAAAAATATTCCTAAGTTTTTTGAAAGTGGAATTATAAACACTTTCTTATAAAATTGAAGATCTACAAGGAAAATATTCCTGAAAAAATTCAAGAAATATATAGAAAAACATGTTAAAACTGACTATTACATGGAAAATTATACAGATAAAATGGAAGGTATAAAAATGTTCCTAAGTTGATTGAAAGTAAAATTATAGACATTTTCTGATAAAACTGAAGATCCACATGGAAAATACTTCTGACAAAATTGAAGAAAAATACAGAAAAACAATAAAATTAAATATTATCATGGACAATTATACCAACAAAATGGTAGGCACAAAAACATTCCTAAATTGATTGAAAGTGGAACTACAAACACCCCCCTGACAAAACCGAAGATCTACATGAAAAACACCTCTGACAAAATTGAAGAAATACACAGAAAAAAATTTTTAAATTAAAGATTATCATGGAAAATAATACAATCAAAATGGTAGACACAAAAAACATTACTGAATTGAAAGAGGAGTCACAAACATTTTCTGATAAAATCAAAGATCCACACAAAAAAAAATCTCCGTTAGACTATGTTTTTTGTTGGGGAATTGAGTCTATTGACATTATAAGATATTAAGGAATAGTGATTGTTGCTTCCTGTTATTTTTGATGTTCTTTTTATGTTTGTGTGGTTACTTTCTTTTGGGTTTGTTGGAAAAAGAGTACTTTCTTGCTTTTTCTAGGGTGTAGTTTCCCTCCTCATGTTGGTGTTTTCCATCTATTGTCCTTTGTAGGTCTGGATTTGTGGAAAGATATTGTGTAAATTTGGTTTTATCATGAAATATCTTGGTTTCACCATCTATGGTAATTGAGAGTTTTGCTGGGTATAGTAGTTTGGGCTGGCATTTGTGTTCTCTTAGGGTCTGTATGAGATCTGCCCAGGATCTTCTGGCTTTCATCGTCTCAGGTGAGAAGTCTGGTGTAATTCTGATAGGCCTGCCTTTATAGGTTACTTGACCTTTTTCTCTTACTGCTTTTAATATTCTTTGTTTAGTGCATTTGGTGTTTTGATTATTATGTGCCAGGAGGACTTTCTGCTCTGGTCCAGTCTGTTTGTAGTTCTATAGGCTTCTTGTATGTTCATGGACATCTCTTTCTTTAGGTTAGGGAAGTTTTCTTCTATAATTTTGTTGAAGATATTTACTGGTCCTTTAAGTTGGAAATTTTCACTCTCTTCTCTATCTATAATCCTTAGGTTTGGTCTTCTCATTGTGTCCTGGATTTCCTGGATGTTTTGGCTCAGGAGCTTTTTGCATTTTGCATTTTCTTTAACTGT
Organism: Tokudaia tokunoshimensis; assembly: GCA_036184795.1. Lineage (NCBI taxonomy): Eukaryota > Metazoa > Chordata > Mammalia > Rodentia > Muridae > Tokudaia > Tokudaia tokunoshimensis. The sequence continues at coordinate 901,115 of BTHU01000022.1, forward strand.
TGAGTCAGTGTTTTCTATGGTATCTTCAGCCCCTGAGATTCTTTCTTCTATCTCTCGTATTCTGTTGTTGATGCTTGCATCTATGACTCCTGAATTCTTTCCAAGATTTTCTATCTCCAGAGATGTCTCACTTTGTGATTTCTTTATTGTTTCTACTTCCATTTTTAGATGTTTGTGAGTATGTTATAGTAATGGGGTTTTTTACTTATTCTTTGGGTTTTATGAGGCCCAAGCTTGTCCCAAAGTCAATCGATATATAGACAAGGTTGGTCTTGAGTTTCTGATCTTCCTACCTCTAGAGCACCTTCCAAGTGCTCTGATAACCATTATGGACCACTCACTACGTATAATTTTATTACTCTTGGTACAGGGAGTCCACAGGACAGTCAGTAAAGGAGACATGACATAAAATAAAAGAAAAACAGAGAATCTGTCTCATAGGCATAATCTGAAATCTCTGCCGATATAGTCTGTGTTGGTTTTTACTGCTATAATCTTAAAATGGGTCTGCTTCAGGCAAAATCTGGGGTCTTTTCACATACACCTGGCCTCCAAATCAGAAAGCCCCAAGAAAAGTCCAGGGAAAATGAAACTGCTGCAGCCATTGTTCTTAACCAGTGAGATACATGATAGCAACAGCATATATAACCTACAGTGTCATGAACAAAAGAATGGCATATAACAGTGAGGGCAGGATGATTCTCAAGCCCTCTATACAAGAGACCTAACTACGTATCTATCCACTATTTAACCATGTCAAAACCCTCATTCCACTGCTTTACACCTTTTGAGACCCTTTGAAGCATAATAGACTCTCTGGATATAGCTAGGCTGTTCTGTTTTTAGTATTGATAACCCAGGGAAGACTCTGTGACACGAAAATCTTAAAATACAAAAGCATCTGTGTTTAACTAGAGAAGTTTTCCACTGTCATCTCTTTTATGCAGTAGCCAGTGAAGGTCAATTTCTGTCCATTTTAAAAGAGAAGAAGTCAGTGCAGCCCAGTACTGGGTCCAACTATGGAGGGAAGAAAGAGCCAGGCCAGAAGGGCAGAGTCCACAACACTAGTTGCATCAACAAAATCCTCAAGTCTAAATGAAGAAAATTAACTATTAAGCCACTAACTAAATCAAAACCTTCATTCCATAGCCTTATCCCAGAAGTCTGAGTTAGACTCTCTGGAGGTGGGGGCAGGTCTCTGGAAAGTTTAAGCTTTATATTTTTGTGAAGTTCACCAAAGTTGAGGAAAACCAGGCAATACTATCATGAATTATAAGGACAGCCTGGAGGTAAAAGGGTAAAGGTTTTGGTGCCTGAAGTGGTGAATCTCATTGGTATGTGAGAACCAACTGGAACCCATGTTTTCCCACACAGGTTTCAGGTATTGACTAACAAATTCTCTCTCTCTCTCTCTCTCTCTCTCTCTCTCTCTCTCTCTGTCTGCATGTGTGCGCATGTGTCTCATACCAAACTTGATTAACACAGCTCCAAGAAACATTTATTCTTTGCACTATAGGAGTTGCCAAAGATTTTTTTTTCTTGGCAGCCCTTTGCCTCATTGCAAAAATCTTAATTCTCCAAATATCTAAGCATTTATCTCAAAATTTCTAGGCAGATTACTGCTCTCTTAATCTTTATTTGTTTAGCCACCAGTCAGTTACAGGCCTTTTTATTTTCTCATTAAGGATATAATCTAATAATACAGTTTCTTCTTTGATTGAATCTTTATCTCCCAGTAGAAAAATATCACGCTCTTTTATTCTATTTTTAATGTTTTGCTTAAAGCAAATTCAATAATAGTCTTGATAGCATTTCAGAAAACACCTTAGAGGTCTGAATATGTGTGCATTTTGATGAGTTCTGAAGGTTTTTAGTTCTTTCTCTCTACAAAGAAATTGGGTTATTTTCTATTTTTTCTTAAAGTTCTCATGAGAGAACATTCTTGCTTTCTTGAGTTTATATTCTAAAATTCCTGAGGAATTAATAAAATAAAATCCTGTAAAATAACCTATGAGTCCCCCAGTGTGATACACAATCAAGGTATACCTGCCTCTGACACACAAAAGGCTTTAGTGAGGAGTTCTCTTCTTGACAGGATGATCTTGCTGTCACCTAGGTGGGGGAGATGACACAGTTCTCTCAGTAGAAACCTGATTAGGCTGAAGTGGAGGAGTTGACAAGATGTTCTTGGTGAGAACTAGATTAGTCTGGCACATGAGTCTGCTGTGGTAATACAGAGAGACAGAGACAGAATGACAGTAATAGCAGGTTTTAGCTCTCATGTTTCTATGAAAGAAGACAGACTAATGACTCTGTCAAACTATGGCTGTGTTGTCTAAGTTACCATTGATAGTAGGGAAAATTGCATTTAAATTTTTTAATTGCATGCAGTTGTATTATATAATGAAGGTTATGAATCACCAAGTGAGTGCTTCCATTAGGACCAAAGGCCCTTTATGGTGGTTCCTCCTTTTCAGGGGGCTCTTTCTCTCTCTGTACAAGGTCTTTGATAACAATGTGAAGCCCAGAGAGAAAAGGGGGAGTTTGTAGACTACAGTTTTCTCAAATACTGTCACTGAAAAAAAAATTTCTAATTGCATTCATTAGGAGCGGATTCATAGAATTTGGCAAAATTAAATTCTCACCAAGAAGAGCAGCGTGTCCATCATCAGGCAAGTTTTCTGTGATGCTTTGGACCTCCCTCAAAATAACAGCAGCACTTAGCTTGTAATTTATGCACCCAGTATGACTGAAGACCTCTTTTGTCTTTAGTCACTGTTCTATTGCTATGAAGAGACATCATGACCAAAGCATAACAAGAGAAAGCATTTAATTTGGAGCTGACTTAGTTTCAGAGGTTTAGTCTATTGTCATGACAGCAAGCATGATGGCATGAAGGCAGACACTGGAACAGTAACTGAGAGAGACTCTGGGTTTGGAATGGCTTTTGAAACCTCAAAGCCCACACCCAGTGACACAATTCCTCCAATAAATCTAAACCTCTTAATCCTTCTAATCCTTTCAAATGGTGCTATTCCCTACTGACTAAGTGTTCAAATATATGTGCCTACGGTAGTAATTTTTATTCAAACCAGCATACCTTCCTTCCCTGTATTTGTCCCATTTGCCCCCTGAGACAATTTTTCTTTCATTTCATATATGCATAAATGACATTATGTACCTATATAAAATTTAAGAGCCACAAATGAGAGAAAATATATGATATTTGGTTTTCCAAAGTTGCCTTTGTTTAATTAATATCACTATCTCTGGGTATATCCATTTCCCTACAAATGATAACTCATCATTCTTCTTTATGTGTATGAATCATTTTATTCCTCTATTGATAGACACATATGTTGATTCTAAAACTTAGCTATTGTATTTCTGTGATTCATTGACTTTGAGTTATACTCTAAATTAGAATACACAAATTTCTAATGTATTATGTAACAAATATTTTTAATGCAAATAATAGCCTCTTCTCTAACACAGAACACTAGCAAAATATATCCTAGCTATCCTAAGTATCTTACATTCTAAAATTGGTTATGAGTTTTGAATATGAGTAGCCCAGTTCTCAGAATCAAGCTTATCTTTGCTGCTCATTCACTAAAAAAAATAAATAAATAAAAGAGTATTTGAGAAGTCATTAGATTTAATGCATAAGATTAAAATATTATGATGAGATCAAATATGGGGGATTATAAGAAAATTAAAGGGGATGTATAATTATTTAATCTTCATTTAAAGTGTTCTTTGTGGAATATTTGTACTTATTCAGTTATAGACTCAGGTGTTGAAGGAAGAATATTTACAGTTACTTTATTAAGATCAAATAACCTCATCCCATAGTACATTTATTATCCCACAATTCCAGAGGTCAGAAATTCCAAATCATAGTATTTGGCAGGGTAGTTTCCTTCTGACAATTCAGAAAAGAATTCATTCCATGTCCTTTCTTAGCTTCTGGTAGCCTGAGCATCCTGAGTATATAGTTGATCCTTCTTATCTCTTCCTCTCCTTTAAACTATTTGTGCTGGGTAGTTTTATGTCAACTTGACAAAAACTAAAGTTATTTGAGAGGAGGGAACCTTTTAAAAAAAATGTCTTCATAAGGTTATGCTGCAGGCAAGCCCATGGGGCGTTTTCTTAATTATTAACTGATGGGTAAAGTGCCAGACCACTTTGACTGGTGCCACCCCTGGGCCGGTGGTCCTTAATCACAGCACGCAGGAGGCAGAAGCAGGTGGCTCTGTGTGAGTTAGAGGCTAGCCTGGTCTACAGAGCTAGTTCCAGGATAGCCAACTCCAAACTTCCAGAAGGAGGAGGAGGAAGAGGAAGAGGAGGAGGGGGGAGAGGAGGAGGAGAAGGAGGAGGAGGAGGGGGAGGGGGAGGAGGAGGAGGAGGAGGAGAAATCAGAACAAGTCAATAAGCGGCACCCCTCCATGGCCTCTGCATCAGCTCCTGCCTATAGGTCCCTACCCTACTTGAGTTCCTGTCTGACTTCTTTCAAAAATGAACAGTGATATGGACACATAAGCCAAATAAAGCCTTTCCTTCCCAAGTTGCTTTAGTCATGGTGTTTCATCACATCAATAGTAACCCTAACTAGAACACTATTTCTGTGTTTATGTATATATTTCTCATTTATGTGTATGTGGGTACCCTCATGGCTCAGAAGATGTAAGAACCTCTGGGGCTAGAATCATAGACAGTTGTGCATCATCTGATGTCAGTGCTGGGAACCAAACCTGAGTCCTCTGCAAGAGCAGCAAATGCTCATTTAACTACTGAGAAATCTCTCCAGCCCCTTTCTCGTCTGTTTATACTGTCTTCCCTCTACATGTTTCTGTGTCTGAACCCAAGAATCCTCTTTATAGGAGCCTGGCCATGTTGGATTATATCCACACTAGTGACTTTACCTTAGCTGAACCTAACAGTTTCTATTTCTAAATAAGATCATATGTACAGGAAAACAGAGTTAGGAATTCTGCATCTTTGAGAGAGGAATGGAATTCAATACATATATAACATGATGATGAGTCTCCTGTTTAGACATGATTCTGAAATTTAAGATTTATCATTTGTGTGTATGTGTATGTGTGTGTGTGTGTGTGTGTGTGTGTGTGTGTGTGTGTGTGTGTGTGTGTGTGTGAAAGAGGGGGGGAAGTCAAGAGGTTTTGTGCCAAGCAGGTTTATTAAAAGTACAACATCTTGTATACTATTTGCAAGGGGAAACAGGACAGAGTCAAAGAAGCTATCAACAGGGCACAGTCAGCATGAAGCTAACTAAGGAATGTTGTACAAAGGGAACACATGATATTTCAAGTACATCACAGACCAAGCACACGGCAGCCTTGGAACTTCTAACCATGGCCCTTTAGACAGGAAGAGTTCAGTTCCCAAAATCCAAAGTCACAGCTCCCCCAAGGTGCTGGCCTCAAGTCATTACTCATGTTCTTGGTTTAACAAGAAACTACTTTCCTTCTCCATACATCAGGGCTCCTGGGAAAAGCCTTGGATTAGCCTTTTTCCCAACATGTGGTGGAAAGAGCCTTCAGTTCCTTTGGAAGAGTAACAAGCCATTTTAACTACTAAACTATCTCTTCAGTCTCCTCTTTTTGGCTTTTTAAATCATAAAACATGTAATATAAAATGCACCATCCAAATCAGTTTTAAATGTTCAGGGCAATGCTGTTGATGATACACATCAAAATAAACACTACTCTAGAAATTTTCACCTTGTAAAACTGAAACTCTGCAATTATGAAAGAACAAATCCCATTTCTCTTATTTTATTCTGGTTTTCTAAGCATTTGACTAAGCTTCCTCTTATGGTAGAATTATGTAATAATTACCTTTTGGGTGGTCTTATTCACTTAACAATGTCTTCAGAGTTTGGTCATATTATATTATAGCATGTAACATGATTTCATGATATTTAAAGACTTAATGATATTGCATTTTGTGTACATTTTCTCTCCATGGCCATTTTAGTTGTTTCTAACTCTTGGATACTGTGAGTAGGGCTACCGTGAATATGAATATGCAAATATCTTTCCAGATTCTATTTTGGATATACACATACAAGTAGACGGTTTGGTCATATGGTGTATATATATATATACATATACATATGCATATATATGTTTTGCATGTGTACATAACATATATGTATATATGTGTTCAGAGGTATGTATATTCATGTTTATGTGCATATTGTTCCAAAGTTAATGAATGTCATGGAATGTCTTCCCAAATTACTTTCTACTTTATTGAGGTAGCTTCTCTCACTGAACATGGAGTTCCAGTTCAGATAGTTTAGCCACCCAGCCTAACAGGATGATCCCCCATCTCTTACTCCTAAGTACAGAGTGGGTTACCAGGCTTGCCCCGACTCCAATGTTCACACTTATAGGTAAGTGTTTTTACCCACTGAGCCATCCCAGCCTACTTGTAACTTTAAGGAACACTACTAAAGTATGCTGGTTTCATCAGTGTTCCAACACAAGCCAGGCAGATGCCCATCCCTTGACAACCTCCTTCAAAAGGCAGAATACCGGCTACACATCCCAGTTTTCTCCCACAAGCTGTCACTCAAAGCTGTGCCAGCTTCTATCTTGAGTGTGAGGTCCTTTGGGGGTACATCAAGCACTGAGCTCTGTTTTCTTCCCTGCAGTACTCTGGCATCCGGTGTACATGTGTCATGCTGCAAATCAGAGAAGAGGGGGAAAAAAAGACAAACCAGTCCTTTTAGTAACTTGGAAAAAAAGACTATCAGAAAAATATCCATTCTGCCCTTCCCCTCCCCAAGTCAAAGCTGTGTGTTAGTTTTTTCACCCAGTTTTTCTGTTCTGTGCCAGGTTGAAGAAACATGTATTATGATTGAAATGCCATGGCTATTTATGGTTCTAGGTTTCCCTAAGGTGCAGGGACTTCTTGGTTTTTGAATTCTCATAAAAACTTACTATTGTTAAGGTGGTCTCTCTGGTTGGGGAATGAAGCCTGGGCTTCATAGTTCAACACCTTGTTGATATCACTCTCTATTTTCTGTTTATTTCTTAACAAATCCCAAAATATTTCCTTTGTGCCCAAAGCACAGACCACTTACTCCCATTGTTTAATGCAGAGGCTGTATTCTGCAGACCATAGCTGACACTTGATTTTGTTTCCATTCCAGTGTAATAAGCTTATGGCTGGAGATAGAATATCTTCTTAGTGAGAGAGAAAATGAAAAAGCATGGAGAGGAAAGTTTTTGTGCTAATGAAAGTTGTTCTGACTAACTACAGGAAAAACAACATTCTGTTTAGAACCTAACAAGCTGCAAACCAGCCATTCCAGCTTAGTGACTCAATGTGAAATCCTGGGCCACTGAGTTCCATGAATTTGGGGAGGGGGGGGGTTCCAGTAAATAATATTACCTCTTACATTAGGGTGTGAGTGTTCAGTGATGTGTGCTGTTTCCAGCAGGCTAATTAAGATGGTCAAATTTAATTTGATAAAAATTACTATAAATAGTTTGAGTTGATAAAAACTACTGTAAGAGGGCCTAAGCCATGCAAAAAAGTTCAAAATATACCATATACACACATAAAAAATATGCAACCCAAAGCAAAATTTACATGTGCTTAAATGTTTACATATCTAATATCTACCATCTGTGTCTATAAAGCAACTTGTTACCTCATGAAACTATTTCAGGCTTTTGCTAGCTAAATGTCATGCTGTTATTAGTAAGTCTTATATTTTTATTTTCTATCAAGAAAATTATTTTAACATATGAAGCCTGAAAAACATATCAGGTGTTTAACTGACTTGGCCATATCTGAAAGGCTGGAGAGATGATGATAGCTACGAACCAGAGAGGTATTAAATATGTGGCAATCAAGGTGAAAAGAAAGTCTGACATTTTGATGTCACAATCAGCTTTACTATAGTAAGCCACAGTCAGTATCACAAGGCTGTTGATCCATCGATGACAGACAAATCTGGCATTACTTATAAGATTTCAACCTTTAATGTACATCAAGTCAACCAGCTAGTGATTTTGTTTTGAAAAATCTCAAGTGATACTGTCAATTTAAATAATTAAAAATTCATCCTCGAGATCCTGACATGCACTTTTTTCCGTGTATGTGTGTGTGTGTGTGTGTGTGTGTGTGTGTGTGTGTGTGTGCACCTGCACGCGCATATTTATTATAAAGGCTAGATGGCAATCCAGAGTATTACCTCAAGAACCATCCACATCCCTTCTAAGATAATCTTTAAATGGCCTGGAATTCAATAAGTAGATGAGGTTCACTAGCCAGTGAGCTCCAAGGATCCACATGTCTCTGCCTCCCAGTGCAGGGACTGATTATAAATATATGACAGACACATGGCTTTAAAAACTAACAGAGGGTTTTTAAGATTGAACCCTATGCATGCCAGGCAAGGACTACTCATCAAGGTCTACCCAGCAAGGTTTCTCCTTACCTATCTACTTGCTCCTCCTTATGGGAAAAATAAATCAGCTTCAATAGAAATGATTTTTGAAAGTTAATATTGAAACAAATCTTCTCACTGAGACTCCAGGTTCATCACAGTCATATGAGTGTAAAGGGATGTGGCACCTTCCTCATTGGGAAACTCACAATTAGCTTTCCTTACTAAGAACCTGTCCATTCTGGAATGTTGCAGGTTTTGTGCAGACAACCACATCTGTTGTCATGAGTTCGTCAGTGCAGTGGTCCTGTGCAGCACAAAAGGTACTGCTTTCACTCAGGTCCTCCTCAACCTCTGACTCATAATCTTTATGCCCCTCTCCCCATTTTGGTCCTGGGGGGGGGAAGGGCAATACACTTGTCTCATTTGTGGCTAAGCACTCCACTGACACTTATTTCTTGCACTTTGACCAGTCCTAAGAACCTGTTTTAAAGTGGTATGTGGATATAATTTTTAAGTCTCACATTTTATTAAGCAAGTACAAAGAAAAGCTAATGTTTCTGGGTTTTGTGTCCTTTTTTTATTACTTTAAACTGTTAAACCAAGAAGAAAAGTCTTCTCAGTTGAATTCTTTGATTAAGTGATCATTCCTCCTTTCCTGTGACTGCTTAACTTATTCAAGTACAGAATTTGATTTATTCTTTGGAGAGGTCAAAAATAAAATTACAATAGAAATAAGATAAAGGATAGATTATATTTAATTCCGGTGATCACTACACTTTCCCTTTCAACATGTATGTACATGCATTAAAGCATCAAATGGTACCTCATTAATATATATAATTTTGGTTTTATGAATTGGGTAAAGAGATACATTTAATTTAAATTTTAAAAATAAAATTATAATTTTTTAAGCATGAGAAATGAGACAGAACTCCTTGAGAATTTTTTTAAGCACTAGAAAGAAGACAGAACTCCCCGAGAATCCACAGTGATAATAGTCCAATTACAAATCTCCTTCCTGATTCTGAGCAGGCTCATTAATGTTTTAGAGTTGCTTTCGGGGGCTCAAGCAAAATCTTTTGAAATGTAATGTTTTATATACTTACAAAAACATAATCAGTTGAATGTTGTTATTAAAATTTCTTCCATGGTCTTCATTTATGGAAAATATAGCAACATGAAAAAATAAGAGAAGCACAAATAAAACAATCCTCCCTCCAAAAAAAAATATATATATATAATAAGAGCCCTTTCCTCATGAAAGACAAGTAGTTTCTGATGAGATTTGATTGACACTATGAAGTCCCTACACCTGGGCTGATGTTCTTATCGTTTTTAATTAGAATATGAATTAGTGCTGACAAGCCTGTAAATGCTTTAGCTCTTTAAATGCAGCAAAATTTTCAGTCTTGCAAACAAATTTAATTACAATATACAATAAAAGTATAGCTCAGATCCCAGTTACAAGGTTACAAATTCTAGTCAAGTAGCAAAAAATCCCAACCACCTTCCTGTAAATGTTTGTATCCACTTCATCAAAGGATGGAACAGAACATGTGAACATTAAACACTGCTGCATATGTGATAGTCATTTATGCTCCCCACCCCCACCCCCTGGTCAAAGGCAAGTGTCATCACATTGTGGAAAACATGGTCAGGGCCTCATACCCCTATCAAAATAGTAAATGAACAAGACAGTATTGTTTGTTCTAGATAGGCAAGATCTGCATTTTATTAGAGAAATTCTTTTAAAAATAGTTTGATCTTTGAAAAATGCATAGGATTTGATTTTTTAATAGAACTGTATCCATTCACCCTCCTGTAAGTTGCTTCTTGTCATGTGTTGGGTCACTGTAACAAGAAAAGGAACTGAATGCATTTTCTACTTAAACCTTTCCATGCCTCATTCACAGGTGCCTTGATCTCTGCTGCTGTAAGAAATGATCACTACTCAGTGATTTAAAAGAACAAACAGTAGTATTCTCACATTTCTGCAGGCCAAAACGCTGAAATCAATAAGTCAGCAGGTCACACTTCCTGGAAGGCTCCAAGGAGACTTGGTGCTCTACCTCTTGTTGCTTCTGTTGACGCTTCACTGCTGTGACTTATAACTGTACCTCCCAGTCTTAGCCTCTATAGTCACATTGATTCTTCCTCCTCTGTCTCTCCTAAGGACACTTGTGATAGGAATTAAGATAGTCTGACTAAACCAAAGTAATCTCCTCCTGTCAAAACCCTTAATTAGGAACTAAGAAGATGGTTCAGTAGGTAAGAGCACTAGATACACAAGCATGAGGATCTGAGTTTGGGTCCCAGCACTCATGTAAAAAGCTGGGCATGTCTGTGTGCACATCTGAAACAGGCCTGTGGTAGGGGTGAGGATAGGATGATCACTAGGGCTTAATAGATGCCAGCCTAGATCCAGGTTCAGTAAGAGACCCTGTCTCAAAGGAATAAGGAGAGAATGAGAGGACACCTAGATTCCTCCTCTAACCTCCACATGCACACAGAGGGATGTGCACACCTGTAGACCCAAGTGTGCATGCACACACACACACACACACACACACACACACACACACACAATGTCCCTTGGTCACATCTGCAAAGAACTTGCTCCAAATCCAAGAGATCAGGACTTGATATCTTTGCTGTCATCCAACCCATGCTGGTCATTATTGAATAAAACAATGTTTAGCCTGTGCAGGTGTTTTGGAGACACTGTTGGTTGCATCCAGATGCCCTGCTCTTAATGCTATTTCACAAACCACACTATTTGCACAGTAGTTTGTAATCTGACTGTGAGAGTTACTGAAAAGGGCACAAAAAGATGCAGCTGGTCTGCAGGGCAGCCATCAGGGAGGGAGGGAGGGAGATCTGTTTTAGGCAGAGATGAGCTTTATAGGGCACTATGTTTTCTTACCGGGTACACATGAACTGTCAACTGCACCATGGTGTCTGCTGAATACCAGCACTTATGTTGCATCCATGATCATCTATGCATTGTTCGGGCCCTGCTCTAACCCCTTGTCCTGACCTACATGGCTCAGTTCTGCCATATAGCGAGACGATATCCCCCACTGTTTTCTGTGGCACTGATGTGACAGAAAGAAATATTTCTGATTTCTGTTTTCACAAATTAGTCCCTCACTCCCTTCAAAATTTCATCCAATAGACCTTCTTATAACAAAATCAAGAATAACTTGCTTTGATGGCATATTAAAATGTGGTTCTATCGTTTTCAGCAAAAGAAAGCAAGGCAGCTGCTTAAAGTGACTTTTGGTAAAGCCGTTTCACCAGAAACCACATGGGATTAGTGTGAAAACTCTTTCCTGACTTAAACTTTTTAGAAAAAAAATAATACAAGACCAAAGTCTACTTTTTTTCAATTTATTCATAAGTTCTGTTAATGCTTTTCTATAAATCTTCTCCATCTAGCCACTGCTTATGAAATCCTCAAATTAATTTAGCCAATTAAAACAAGGATTTTGATTTTCAGAGGCTAATTTAGTTCTTCAAAAATTGGTTCCACGGAATCTAACTTAACAGCTGTCAAAACATATGTTTGATTTTAAATAGGTGGAAGCTCAAGTTTGTTTTTTATAAGAATAGTTTTAGGCTGGGCACGGAGGCAGATGCCTACAATCTCAGCACTTGGGAAACTGAGACCAGCCTGCCCTATGTGATAAGACTGTCTCAAAGACAAAATAAAATAAAACACAACAAAAGTTTAGTGGTTTCATAACTTGTTTCTGACTTGCCTTTTATAAAGGAGGAGTGTCCATTGTCATTCAATGTTTCCATTCAAACAGAAGAATTTGAAAGTTCTACCAACAAGGTTGAAATTAGAAGAAAGCCTTTGGGAATTCAAAAAGCAAAATGGCTTACTAAACTGTAAATGGGATGATATACACAGTTAGAGAGAATATAGTAAAAGTTTACACTTTCTTCATTCAAGCTGTCACACCATGTGGATCCCGTCACTTCACCCCCTCTTCCTTACTTTCAGTGATATTTTCAAATATCACTGCAAACACATCCTTGGCCACCTACATGCATTATAAACTCTACTCACCTGCACGAATCCTGCAGATTGCCCATGAAGTACTACATTGCTTAGTGCCAGAATAATAGAAATATAAAAATATATAAATTATGCCATAAGGAATATATAATAAGAAAAGGCTAGTGCTGATGCAGAGAGCTGGCTCAGAAGCAGTATTGTAGATGGTATAGCATGCTTTAAGAAGTACAGACGAGAATGAGACAATTTCACAGGTCTAGGAAGAAGAAAAGACAGTTATATCTAATTGACAAGATGTAGAATCACCATGGAGATATGCTTCTGGAGGAGAACCATGTCTGTGAAGGATTTTCTAGATTAAGTTAATAGAGGTAGGAGGACTAATCTGTGTTTTAATTCTCAACTTGACAGTCTAAAATCATCTGGAAAGGGAGTCTAAATGGGAGATTGCCTAGATTAGATGGGCCTCTAATATATCTATGGTGATTTTCTTAATTATGTTAATTATGATACTTGCCCACTATGAGTGAAAACATTCCCTGGACAGTGGATCCTGAGCCATATAAGAGTGGAGAAAGAGGTGAAGTGGCATGAATGAACTCATTTGTTTTTCTCCATTTCTTTACTATGTACGTAATATAACTAGCTGCTTCCAGCTCCTGTCACTGTGACCTCCCAACAATAATTGAATGTATATAACTGTTAACTAAAATAACCTCTTTCCTCCCTAAGCTGTGTTTGTCAGGATATTTTATGTCAGCAATAGAAATAAAGAGAGGACACAACCTTCCCTGTGAGTATTATTATTCTATGAGCTAAAGCGCTGAACTGAATTAAAGGGAGAAAGAGAGCTAAGCACAGGCTTCATGTAGCCCTGATTCCTGGCTGTCCATACAACGTGACCAGTTTTTCCTGCTGTCATGACTTCCCCACAATGATGAACTGTTCCATCAAACTGTAAGCCAAAATAAACCCTTCCTTCCTCACATTGCTTTTGTCAAGTATTTTATAACAAGAAGAAAAGTAGCTAATGTAGGAACCTCATGGAATAAGCGGAATTTCTAGGTCATGAGAGATGATTAAGCTTTAAGTAGACAGAGAAAATAATAAAAACATTTCATTTTATAATATTAAACTCAGGTTTCAATCAAACAGCTCTTGGGCTAGTGTGATCAAGAAGAGTGAGATTAAAAAAATAAATAGGTCATTTTCTTGTGCTTGAGCTGTGTTAGGATATCCAGGGCTTGCTGTAGAAGTGTAGCTGGGCTCTGGTTATGCCATATTGCCCTGGCTCTTGTTGACTGTGTTCTTATGCTAGCCTCTAGTCATCTGGTTGTCCCTGGTGCTGGCATGCCTTTGATGATGCAGGCAGAATTGTGGACCAGAAAATGGAGTGCAGTAGACAGGATGTAGCTCACAGTGGCTGAGCTTGCCCTAGGGGGACCTGATAGGCTGGGGATTTTAGAGGAGAGTGGTCTTGCTTGGTTGTTCCTGGCTCAGGCAGGCTTCTAGGAATACTGGCTGAGCTGTGGACTGGAAAAGGGGGGCATGCAGGGGACCTAAACCTTGAATCTTAACCATCTCTGCTTCATTTCTCCTCACAAACTGCTACTGTGATTACTCTCAACAGTTAGTGATTAGTCTGAATACTGGCGCAGATGAACCAAGTGGAAATCTTCTAATCATCTTACAAATATATTGCAGAAAAGATGTTTCCTGACCAACTTCATATTATTTACAATGCAAAGCCAAACAATGACAGTGAAGATGACAAGATAAAACTATATGTATCAAAAGCAAAAGGTATACACTGTCATTGTTCAGTCTTTGGCTTAGATGGAATAAAGACGACTCTGAAACAACCATTCTTCAGAGTCAGAGGAGAATGACCATCTACAATGACACATCACAAATACAAAGAACAAGCAGTGGAAATGTTTATCCTTACTTTCCCAGAGAAGCCAGTAAGCAATGTCCCTCCATGGTTTCTGTTTCAGTTCCTGCCCTGACTTCCATCCATGATAGACTATGACCTGGAAGTGTAAGTCAAAATAAATCCATTCTTCCCCCAGATTGCTTTTGGTGCTTTATCACAGCAACAGAAAGGAAATTATAGAATTTTTCTTCAAGAAAATAGAAAGCCACCAAACCAAAGTAATAAATTGAAAAGTTTCCTCTGAATGTGAATTAATATGACTTGATCTAAATATGAACTCAAGATTCCACATATATAACTTAGTTCTGATGCAACTTGTACTGGAGAACCAGCCCGAATACTGACAATTGTAAAATGCAAAATCAGAATTAGCTGGCATAATCTCACTATATTCTCTACCCTGTGTCTTTCCCCATGAATGAGTAAACAGATGGTACTAAGGCTGAAGAAAATGCAGCGCAAACAGTCTTCAACACCTTATACAATTAAGCAAGTCTTAGGAAACTTCCCCCATCCTTCTATTGTGTGTTTTTAATGACCTCATGGTATATTCACACTCATTCTCTAAAGCAATTTTATAATCAGTACTATAAATAATAAACTGGCATGTTTAATTATAGTGAGTATTTATGGGCCAATCTTTCTACTTCAATAAGAAATTTATTTTTTTCTTAGCAAACAAAATAATGATACATGATAATATATATGATGATACACATATGATACATGTAACTACACTGTAGGCATAAATTTTTCTCAACCTACTTAAGAAGGGTTCAACCTCCCCTCTAGCCCACCACACACCAGAGGTAGTGGGAAAGAAAAGTTATTAGGACATGGGGGAAGTGGACCTGTTTAGAGATAGTTGTTTGGGGCAATTCCAATCTTTGTTATTCTCAGTCCAGTCCACTCAACAGATACCACACACAAATCAGTAAGAGTAGTTCAATCCAGAAGAAACCGAACAGCTTGCCAACCGGCCAGAGTCCATGGAAGCGACAAGAAACCTGAGGAATCTCACAAGTTCTTTGGTGAGTTTCTCTCTATGAAGTCACCACAAGTGAAACTCAACAATGCAATGTCAGGTGAAACAATACATGTCGTTGTCAGTGAAGACTAGCAAGGCAAACCGATGCTCTGGCTCCCACTGTCTGTAGAATCATATTTATACTCCTTCTAAACACCACACGTCCTTTCATATGTTTGCTATAGCAAAACAATCTTTCACCTGTGCACTCCAACAAAACATCATTTGATGTAAATGACTTTCCAAAGAAGCCAGGCATTTCCACTTCACTACACTTGTTATTAAATAACTTGGATTTTGTGCATTTGTTTAAAGATTCCATTTTGTAATTCAATTTATTTAAAATAAGATACCATTGAGTTCAATATCTGTAATTGTTTGCCAAGGCTGCCTACTAAATACAATGAATTGGAGAGTGGTAACAACACAGGTCTGAGAGACCAGAAGTCCAAAATAAAAGGTTTGGAATGGCTTCTTTTTTTCTTGTGGACTCTAAGGAAAACATTATTCTGAACCCATATAGCTTCTGAAGATTCCCCACAATTCATGGCAGTCTGTCTTGCAGCCTTCTAATTGCAATCCCTGGCTCTATTATCAGAGCATGCCCTTCTGCTTGTGTCTCCATGGTGCTTTAAGGATTCATGTAATTGACTTAGGGCCTGCATTAATTTAAGAAGCTAGTGAAACCATATCTTAACTTGATTATTTTCATTCTTTTAGAAAGGATCTTACTATGTAGCTTATGCTGATCTCAAGATCTTGATCCTCCTGCTTCAGCTTCCTAAGCGCTGTGACCATAGGTGGAACCAGCACTTCGGGTCTTCTTATTTCCAAGTAGATAAGGTCACATTTCTGAGATTCTGAGTATTGAATCTCATAGGGAAACCTATTCAATTCAATGCACATTCCACTCCTCTTCTGAAACTATCTCTTAATCATTCTCATCATGTTTCTGGGTTTCTACTTTCTTCTTCTAGCACATCAGTCTGAAAGTAAATATAAAGGAAGCTGAGCAGTTCAGTGGGTCCTGTTAGCTTCCCTTTCTGGTTGTCCTCTGCATGCCCCCATGCACCCACTTTCATGGCTTCCATAATTACTCAATAATTGGAAGCCTGTTGCTAGTGAGACAGACCAGAGGAATCCATCTCAACAATGTATACTAACACAGCCATTAAGCATCATTCAAATACCACTGACCATTGTTGAAGCACCGTTAATCTTAAGGGTAGGTCTCTGTTCTGAGTATTCCTTTTGGAGTTTCCTTTCCTTGTAAACAAGCAAAGATGTTGGGATTTGAGGCAATTTGACTCCCTAACAGTGGTCAAATTCTTCCCCGGTGCCTAGCTGCCCTTATTAGATAATTTGAGGCACATGACCCTTCTTTTGCAGCCAGACAGACTACCCTTATAGCATCCCAGATGCTTGGAGGCCACAGTACCTTCAAGAATATGCACTAAAATATTGCTGCTGGCTGTTAAACCACAATTTTGACTCCAGGAAAGATTATTAAAGCCTCAACAATTTCACAAGCTTATTCTAAACCTGTATGCTATCACAATCCTTGATCAACTCTAGCAGTCATTCTTGTGTAAACAAGAGGTGAGGATATATCCTCTGGTGTCCCGGAACTATACGGTTGCATCACTGGGCCAATTAAGAGCCTTCTTTCAGGTAGCCTTTCTTGCCTATCTTTGCTCCTTTTCATTGGTGGGACCGATACACTTGATAGCAATGACAAGAATGACAGAAAAAGCTGTAGAGAGGTAGTGCTAAATGTAGCTGGTAGTGGCAGCATCATGGTGACAGGGGTAGCTGAAGCACTGAGAAAGAAGCTAAGACATAAGCACTGTGGATTACAGACAGTGAAGACAGTAAAGAGACTGAGACAGAAACTGCAGGTCTCAGCCATTCCAGCGTGGCAGCAGCGAGCTATGCCTGCCTGCTGTCATGCTTTTCACCATGGTGGTCATGGGATAACCTTCTGGAATCAAGAACCCCAAATTAAAAGATTTCTTTTATAAGTTGCTGTAGCGGTGAATTGTTAACACGCTTTGAGCTCCCCCTGGCAAATGATCGGGCCTCTAGCCACCTGACAGAGCTCTCTGAATTCTCGAATGAAACATACACACACACACACACACACACACACACACACACACACACGTGCGTCAGCTAAATTTTTAATATGCCTAACTATCTCAATGGCTGCGCACTTCTAAGCCTTCCCGAGGCTAGGACACACTCGCCTCCAGTATTCCTGAGTTAACATTTTCTAAATCTATAATTTTTTTAAGGCACAGAGTACTATATTACTTTAATAAGATTAACCGATGCTTATGAATATAGGCTAGGGCATGTACATTTACATACTGCAGGTAACAGAGTGAAGGTTATCAGATCAACATCTGTAAAAATGGTGGGTGATTTAATCCATTTCTTTTTTTTTTTTATTTTCTATTTTTTTTATTTACATTCCAAATGATTTCCCCTTTCCCGTTTCCTCCTTCTTATTTTTATGAAGAGATGATAATTTAGAGACCCATAAATACAGGTAAATGGGGAAGAAAGCATGTGGTCAATTGTGAAAGACTGTGAAGTCATACACAAGATGATGGGAAAAAGACCCAGTGAACCCCTGGGTTAGAACAAAAATTAAATGGGCTTCCTGCCACTATGTACATGCTAGCCCAGTTTAGATCCTGCTTGGATCGATCACTTTGTAATTTGCAAAGAGAAAATTGCTTTGCCAAGTTACTTTTACTTTGTGTGTGTGTGTGTGTGTGTGTGTGTGTGTGTGTGTGTGTGTGTTTGTGCAACACCAAGAATATTTGTAAAGACACTATTTTCCAATAAAGTCACAATGCTAAGTGACACAAACTGAAATTTGGATCTGGAGGAGTGAAGACATGGTAGAGAATTTTGATTGGACTTAAGGACGAAAAACTACTATGGTTCTTTGTAGCAAGGCGTTGCAGTAAGTTATTACTGGCTTTCTGTCAAGAATCAATGTAAGAATGCCCAGAGGCAGAAAATTCAAGGAACTTTGTAGAAAAGTCAAGATAGTCAATTTTATTGGATGTTTTCTAAAAAATTCATTACGGTCTGATAAATGGGGGCAGCTTCAATCCAAGTTAACTAAGCCATACACACAAGGGGAACATAAATGCAAACATATGGAAAAGACCATCCTTCTGAAGTTCAAATATCATATCAGAAACATCCAACCTATGGCTCTCATACCTAGGTTGACAGGATGGTAAGGATACCCCAACTCAAAAATCATGCATTTACTAAAAACATGAGGGTTTTTGCATGTGATTTTTTTCCTTTTTTTGTAAGTCATTGTGAAGTTCTCAGGTATGAACTTTGTAGGTGATCATATTATATTTCAATGTTGAAAGATACAGTGTTCATTCTAGACCATGTGAGGACAATAATTTGATGAATGAGAAGGAAACAACTGAAAAGAGGATAAGCAGAGTTCACTCCCCAGAACAATTTCCAAGTAGCAGAAAAGTCCAGTGCAAATCCAGACTCAAACGTGGTTTTTAGTGATCCCCTATCCCTGGGACATCACAGTACCATTCTCTGTCATCTCCAGAGCTCCACACTTCTATCCTCCTGATGTGAAGATACAACTTGCTTTGACCAATGGGAATTAGCAGACCATACCCAAGTTGTGGTTTGAAATATATTTGATTTTGGTTTTGCACATCTACCATTTCTTGGAAAGCAGCATGTGCCAGGAAGTTGCCTTACAAAAGCAAACCCTAAGAACCAGATTTGAAACCCAGTAGCTTGGAACCAATCCCAACCCTGCCTCAGTGAACTAAGCACAAACTGAAGATCTATGTGTGTAAGAGGGCAATAAATTATGTTTAATGCTAGTTGCAAGAAATTGTGTTTTAAAGTGGCTTGTTATACAGCATAATTGGGATCACAGCTCACTGATACATTAGTTAACAAAGCCCTAGTCTCCAAATAAAAATAAAATTGGTAAACAACAAATTAAGAAATTGTATTTTCCTTTCAAATTTGGAAAACAAAAATTCAGCCTCCTTTGAAATCAAAACTCTTCCATAAAAGTCAGTTTAGAAATGGATGACATTAACTATTCATGTCTCAAAGCACAATATAAAGGCTGAACTAAGATATTTCATCTTCATTTTGGAAAGAACTTTCTCTGCCCCTTTTTCCTCTGTTGTTTTATTGCATTAGTGCTGTGGTATCTAAGTTGTACAAATTGCCTAAAAAGTGACAGAAGTCCACAAAACCATTGGTCTAAAACTAATACAAAGGACAAATACCCGCATCATACTTCTGGGTGTAGAGTAATAGAAACTGTAGAACATTAGTTTGGTTTCTTTGAGTCTCCTCAGCCTGCCTGCATAGTCCAGTACCAGTTATGCTTTTCAAGGCTTGTCTATTTGCCTAGTTGAACCCAACTGGGCTATCAGCTGGCTTGTTCAAGCCCTGTTTCCCTGCCTCCTAGCCACTGCTTAAGACAATCCAGTGAACTCCCTCCCCAGCTAGAGGACTACAGCTATGTCATCCTTAGTGAAGCCTGAAGCCCACCTTCAGGAGTAGGAATCCTTTTCCACTCTTTGTTATTACTGTTATTCCATGATTACTTACTCAGAATCTAAATATTTTTTCTGAGGTCTTATACTTTTATTGTTAACCCTCCATAATATTTTGAGTGATTCAATTGTAGAAAATGATGTGAAACTCTAAGTAACAATTAATTTTATTAGTGAAAATTTGTGTCCCCTAGGAACCTAAATGACTTACTCCGTGTTATTAAAATGTTTTATTTAATAGTTGAAGCTAGCCAATTTCAAGCTTGTTGATTTTTACTATGTTTTATTTCAAATATACACATTCAATAGCCTTTTTTTCCATTTTATTTCTATTTTCTTCTTCCAGTGTTTGGAATTGAACCAAATACAGCATGATTACTTAAGCCCAGATTCTATTTAGCTTAATAAATTCCACAGGCTTTTGTATACATATATCTGTCTCTGAAAAGACTAAACTAGAAAATTATGAAAGCAAAATCTACCCAGCATGCTGATCGGACAGAGAAGGAGAAAAAACAAAGAACTTGCTATTTTATTGACTTCTGTATTACTATTCTGAATTACTATTTAATTCTCATAACAAGCCTACATTATAAAAACTTCAGTGGTTGAAAACATCTACAGAATAATTTATTCAGAATATTATAGGACTCTGATTTTTTTTTTTTGGTTTGGTTTTAGTGATTTGTTTGTGGCTAACATTTAGTGATACGAATGAGGTCTGTGAGTTCATCTACAATTTCACATAAATATTTCACATTTGAACAGTGGGCAGAGAGATAGGAACAAAATATTATTAAGATGGTACTTTACACACGACAGATTCTCAAACACCTGTTGGAAAATATAAAACTAGAAGAGTGCAGAGTGACTACTAGAAATGGTCAGGTAGTGCTAGGGAGATGGCTTAATGGATAATTCAAATGTGAGGAAAAGATCTTCCATCCCTGGCTCCCACATAAAATCCAGGTAGGCATGAAGACTCCTGTAACTCCAGCATTTAGGAGATGAAGACAAGGAAGCCCCATGGGTAAACTAGCTGGAAAAACTAGTCATATCAATGAGTTCCAAATTTAGCAAGGGATCATGCCTCAGAAAAGTATATATATAGTATATATATATACTATATATATATACATATATATACTATATACTACTATATATATATATATATACATATATATACTATATACTACTATATATATATATATATATATATATATAGTAGTATACAATTCCTGGTATACTACTGTAGCAGGAATTACAAACCAATTAAATCCAAAGGCTCTTTGGGGGATGAAAAGCCAAAGCAATCCGTCTTACTGATGTTCAGTTTTAGAATAGATGAC
The DNA here is from genome assembly GCA_036184795.1 of Tokudaia tokunoshimensis. Classification (NCBI taxonomy): domain Eukaryota; kingdom Metazoa; phylum Chordata; class Mammalia; order Rodentia; family Muridae; genus Tokudaia; species Tokudaia tokunoshimensis. Next base: position 922,462 of record BTHU01000022.1, read on the forward strand.
TGTGATAAAACGCAAATACGGAGGGCGGGTTGGCGCTGTAGTCGTCTGGGCGCCAGATCGGCGGGCCATCGTGACCACAGGGTGAGCGGCGCCACGGAGACTGCCCTCCGCCATCTTTGCTCCAGTGACCAGGTAGTTGGGACCGCCAGGCTCAGAGACAGACAGGCATAATATCGCTTCAGTTTCAGGCAGCTTGGGTGTAACCTGCTCCCAGGTGCTGGGCTGATCTGCAGTAACCAGCGCGCCAGTTCCGCGGTGGGACCTTCTGCCTGGTGGAGGGACCCCGCGCAGGGAGGGAGCCCGCCAGCTTCCCTTCCGCGACCTCTGTTCCCGCGGACTGTGCTGGAGAGACCGGTACCCAGGCTCTCCCCCCAATATAACATCACTTGGGACACGGCCTGTTGGGGCTTCCTTCTGTGCCCGAGGGCGGGTTGGCGCTGTGGTCGTCTGGGTGCCAGATCGGCGGGCCATCGTGACCACAGGGTGAGCAGCGCCACGGAGAGTGCCCTCCGCCATCTTTGCTCCAGTGACCAGGTAGTTGGGACCACCAGGCTCAGAGACAGACAGGCATAATATCGCTTCGGGTTCAGGCAGCTTGTGTGTAACCTGCTCCCAGGTGCTGGGCTGATCTGCAGTGACCAGCGCGCCAGATCTGCTGTGGGACTTCTGCCTGGCAGAGGGACGCCCCCTCCCCCCCCCAGGAGAGATCACACACCCCTGCACAGGGCAGGAGCCTGCCAGCCTCCCTTTGGCGACCTCTGCTCCAGGAATCCACTAGGCTGAGCCTTTAGATGTGCAAGGCCTCCCCAATATAAGATCACTTGGGGCAAAGCACATTAGGGCTCCAAAGTCACTCAGGAGCAGGCAGGCCCCAGAAATCGGTGCCAGGGGAATCCTGGTAATCCAGGGGGGGGGCAGAAATAGCTTTGCAGGCTCACAGGAGGTCCAACCAACAGCCAGTGGCAGCAGGACCAACTAACACCAGAGGTATCCAGATGGCAAAAGGCAAACGTAGGAATGTTACTAACAGTAATCAAAGTAATGTAGGACCATCCGAACCCAACTCTCCAACAGCAGCAAGTCCTGGATACCCCACGACACCCGAAAGACAAGATCTGGATTTAAAATCACTTCTCATGATGCTATTAGAGGATCACAAGAAGGACACAAATAAATCTCATAAAGAGTTACAGGAGACCATGAATCAACGGTTAGAAGCCCTTACAAAGGAAACACAAAAATCGCTTAGAGAAATGCGGGAGAACATGGATCAAAAGATGGAGGCGCACAAGGAGACAACACAAAAATCGCTTAACGAGATGAATCAACGGGTAGATGCACTCACAAAGGAATCACAAAATTTGCATAAAGAAATGCAGAAGAATATGGGTCAACAGACGGATGCCCATAAGGAGGCAACACAAAAATTGCTTAAAGAAATGAATCAACGGTTAGATGCCCTTACAAAGGAAACACGAGAACTGCTTAAAGAAATGCAGGAGACGATGGATCAACAGATGGAATCCCATGAGGAGGAAACACAAAAATCGCTCAGAGAAATGCAGGAGAACGTGGGTCATCAGGAAGAAATCCTGAAAGAGGTAATGCAAAATTACCTTAAAGAAATACAGGAAAATACAAACAAACAAGTGAAGGATCTCAGCAAATCCATCCAGGAACTAAAAAAGGAAGTAGAAACAACTAAGAAATCACAAAGGGAGACAACTTTGGAGATAGAAAACCTTGGGAAGAAATCAGGAGTCATAGATGCAAACATCAACAATAGAATACAAGAGATGGAAGAAAGAATCTCAGGTGCTGAAGATTCCATAGAAAGCATCGACTCAACAGTCAAAGAAAATGCAAAATGCAAAAAACGCGTAACCCAAAACATCCAGGAAATCCAGGACACAATGAGAAGACCAAACCTAAGGATTATAGGTATAGATGAGAGTGAAGATTTGCAACTTAAAGGGCCAGTAAACATCTTCAACAAAATTATGGAGGAAAACTTCCCTAACTTAAAGAGAGAGATGCCGATGAACATACAAGAAGCCTACAGAACTCCAAACAGACTGGACCAGAACAGAAATACCTCCCGTCACATAATAATCAAAACACCGAATGTTCTAAACAAAGAAAGAATACTAAATGCAGTAAGAGAAAAGGGCCAAGTAACATACAAAGGAAGACCTATCCGAATCACATCAGACTTCTCACCAGAGACTATGAAAGCCAGAAGATCCTGGGCAGATCTCATGCAGACACTAAGACAGCACAAATGCCAGCCTAGACTACTATACCCAGCAAAACTCTCAATCACCATAGATGGAGAGACCAAGATATTCCATGATAAAACCAAATTTTCACAATATCTTTCCACAAATCCAGCCCTGCAACGGATAATAGGTGGAAACCTCCAATACAGGGAGAGAAACAACACCCTGGAAAAAATGAGATAATAACCTTCTTGAATCAAACCCAAAAGTAGATAACCACTCAAACATAAAGATAGCGTCAAGAATGGCAGATGGCAATAATCACTATGCCTTAATCTCTCTTAATATCAATGGTCTCAATTCCCCAATTAAAAGACATAGACTAGCAGACTGGATACGTAAACAGGACCCAGCTTTTTGCTGCATGCAGGAAACGCACCTCAGTGTCAAAGACAAACACTACCTCAGAGTAAAAGGCTGGAAAACAATTTTACAAGCAAATGGCCCCAAGAAACGAGGTGGAGTAGCCATCCTAATATCGGATAAAATTGATTTTCAACCCAAAGTCATCAAAAAAGACACAGAAGGACACTACATACTGATCAAGGGAAAAATCCACCATCAAGAACTCTCAATCCTGAATATCTATGCTCCAAATGCAAGGGCACCCTCATTCGTAAAAGAAACTTTACTAAAACTCAAAGCACACATCGCACCGCACACAATAATAGTGGGTGACTTCAACACCCCGCTCTCTGAAATGGATCGTTCAGGAAAGCAGAAACTAAACAGGGACACAGTGACTCTAATTGAAGCCTTGGACCAAATGGAACTAACTGATATATATAGAACATTTCATCCTAGAGCTAAAGAATACACCTTCTTCTCAGCTCCTCATGGTACCTTCTCCAAAATTGACCATATAATTGGTCACAAATCAGACCTCAACAGATACAAGAAGATAGAAATAATCCCATGCCTCCTATCAGATCACTATGGAATAAGGGTGGTCTTCAATGGCAACAAAAACAAAAGAAAACCCACGTACACATGGAGGCTGAACAATGCTCTACTCAATGATAACTTGGTCAAGGTGGAAATAAAGAAAGAAATCAAAGACTTTTTGAAAGTTAATGAAAATGAAGGCACAACATACCCTAACTTATGGGACACAATGAAAGCAGTGCTAAGAGGAAAATTCATAGCCCTGAGTGCCGCCAAAAAGAAACGGGAGACAGCATACACTAACAGCTTAATGGCACACCTGAAAGCCCTGGAACAAAAAGAAGCAAATACACCAAAGAGGAGTAGAAGGCAGGAAATCATCAAACTCAGGGCTGAAATCAATCAAGTAGAAACAAATAAAACCATACAAAGAATCAACAAAACGAGGAGTTGGTTCTTTGAGAAAATCAACAAGATAGATAAGCCCTTAGCCAGACTAACCAGAGGGCACAGAGATAGTATCCAAATTAATAAAATCAGAAACGAAAAGGGAGAGATAACAACAGAAACTGAGGAAATTCAAAAAATCATCAGATCCTACTACAAAAACCTGTATTCAACACAACTAGAAAATCTTGAGGAAATGGACAATTTCCTTGACAGATACCAAGTACCAAAATTAAATCAGGATCAAATAGACCATCTAAACCGTCCTATAAGCCCTGAAGAAATAGAAGTTGTCATTGGAAGTCTTCCAACCAAAAAAAGCACAGGTCCAGATGGTTTTAGTGCAGAATTCTATCAGACCTTCAAAGAAGACCTAACACCAATACTCTTCAAACTGTTCCACAAAATAGAAACAGAAGGAACACTACCCAACTCGTTCTATGAAGCCACAATTACACTAATACCAAAAGCACACAAAGATCCGACAAAGAAAGAGAATCTCAGGCCAATCTCTCTTATGAATATCGATGCAAAAATACTCAATAAAATTCTTGCCAACCGAATCCAAGAACACATCAAAACGATCATTCACCACGATCAAGTAGGCTTCATCCCAGGGATGCAGGGATGGTTCAATATAAGGAAATCCATCAATGTAATCCACTACATAAACAATCTCAAAGAAAAAAACCACATGGTCATCTCATTAGATGCTGAGAAAGCATTTGACAAAATTCAGCATCCTTTCATGCTAAAGGTCTTGGAAAGATCAGGAATTCAAGGCCCATATCTAAACATAGTAAAAGCAATTTACAGCAAACCAGTAGCCAGCATCAATCTAAACGGAGAGAAACTTGAAGCAATCCCACTAAAATCAGGGACTAGACAAGGCTGCCCTCTCTCTCCATATCTTTTCAATATAGTACTTGAAGTTCTAGCTAGAGCAATTAGACAAGAAAAAGAGGTCAAAGGGATACAAATTGGAAAGGAAGAAGTCAAACTATCACTATTTGCAGACGATATGATAGTATACATAAGCGACCCAAAGAACTCCACCAGAGAACTCCTACAGCTGATAAACGACTTCAGCAAAGTGGCCGGATATAAAATCAACTCAAGCAAGTCAGAAGCCTTCCTATACTCAAAGGATAAGCAGGCTGAGAAAGAAGTAAGAGAAATAATACCCTTTACGATAGCCACAAACCATATTAAGTATCTTGGCGTGACGCTAACCAAACAAGTGAAAGATCTGTATGACAAGAACTTCAAGTCTCTGAAGAAAGAAATTGAAGAAGACCTCGGAAGATGGAAAAATCTGCCATGCTCATGGATTGGCAGGATTAATATAGTAAAAATGAGCATCTTACCAAAAGTAATACACAGATTCAATGCAATCCCCATCAAAATCCCAACTCAATTCTTCATAGAGTTAGAAAGAGCAATTCAAAAATTCATCTGGAATAACAGAAAACCCAGAATAGCTAAAACTATTCTCAAGAGTAAAAGAACCTCTGGGGGAATCAGTATCCCGGACCTCAAGCTGTACTACAGAGCAATAGTGTTAAAAACTGCATGGTATTGGTACAGTAACAGACATGTAGATCAATGGAACAGAATTGAAGACCCAGAAATGAATCCACACTCCTATGGTCACTTGATCTTTGACAAAGGAGCTAAAACCATCCAGTGGAAAAAAGATAGCCTTTTCAACAAATGGTGCTGGCTCAGCTGGAAGTCAACATGCAGAAGAATGCAAATTGACCCATCCTTATCTCCTTGCACTAAGCTCAATTCTAAGTGGATCAAAGATCTCCACATAAAACCAGACACACTGAAACTAATAGAAGGGAAACTAGGGAAGAACCTTGAACATATGGGCACAGGGGAGAATTTCCTGAACAGAACTCCAATAGCTTATACTCTAAGATCAAGAATAGACAAATGGGACCTCATTAAATTACAAAGTTTTTGCAAGGCAAAAGACACCGTCAAAAAGACAAAGCGGCAACCAACTAACTGGGAAATGATCTTTACCAACCTTACATCCGACAGAGGGCTAATATCCAAGATATACAAAGAACTCAAGAAGTTAAACTCCAGAGAGGCAAGTAACCCTATTAAAAAATGGGGTACAGAGCTCCACAAAGAGTTCTCACCTGAAGAATATCTAATGGCTGAGAAGCACCTAAAGAGATGTTCATCATCCTTAGTCATTAGGGAAATGCAAATCAAAACAACCCTGAGATTCCATCTCACACCAGTCAGGATGGCTAAGATCAAAAACACAGGAGACAGCAGTTGTTGGCGAGGATGTGGAGAAAGAGGAACACTCCTCCACTGCTGGTGGAATTGCAGGCTGGTACAACCACTCTGGAAAGCAGTCTGGCGGCTCCTCAGAAAACTGGGCATGACACTTCCGGAGGATCCGGCTATACCACTCCTGGGCATATACCCAGAGACTTTACCTGCATGCAATAAGGACACATGCTCCACTATATTCATAGCAGCCTTATTTATAATAGCCAGAAGCTGGAAAGAACCCAGATGTCCCTCAACGGAGGAATGGATTCAGAAGATGTGGTATATTTACACAATGGAATACTACTCTGCAATTAAAAACAATGAATTCACGAAATTCCTAGGCAAATGGTCAGAACTTGAAAATATCATCCTTAGTGAGGTAACCCAATCACAAAAGATCACACATGGTATGAAGTCACTGATAAGGGGATATTGACCCAGAATCTCAGAATACCCTAGACACAATCAGCATATCAATAGATTTCTAAAAAGATGGAAGGAGAGACCCCTGGTCCTGGAAAGACTGGATGTAGGGGAACGCCAGGACAGAGTAATGAGAGGGGGTTGAACGGAGAAAAGAGGGAGGGAAGGGGGCTTATGGGACTTTCGGGGAGGGAGGAAACGGGAAAGGGGAAGTGATTTGGAATGTAAATTAAAAAAATAAAATAAAATTAAATTAAAAAAAAAAAAAAAAAAAAAAAAAAAAAAAAAAAAACGCAAATACTATTTAATCACTAAATAAAGGTACGATTTAGAAAGACAATAAACCATTACAAATCCCATTATATATTATCTTAAAGATTTTATCTAAAGTATATATATATACTTTATATATTTTATGTATATATGTATATATTTTATCTAAAGTATATATACTTTATAAGTGTTTATATATATATATATATATATATATATATATATATATATATATATATATATATACATATACTTTATAAGAGAGAGAGAGAAGGAGAGAAGATCCACCACAGAGGACAAGTGATATTTGAAGACAGTATAAATAGGGCTAAACAGACAGTGACTGCACATGCTAGCTTTGCAATGCTTCATTGATCTTGCATCTTTGCTGATCTTTGCTTGTTGAGAAAGACAAGGCAGAGAACTTCTCCTGGAAGCTGCCAATTCATGTTTGCTATCCCAATACCACTTAACTAGACTGCTGATATCCTCACAGATTGGAATCGCCTCAAAGAACTACTTCTAAGCAGGTCAATATCCCCTTGTCCTATTTACCATCTTTTCTCCCCTACCTTTGGACAGTGGACTAGAAGGGGAGGGGGTCAAAGCATTTGAAAACCCTTGTTAAAAGTAGGTTTTAAAGCAATCTAAGCCTACACAGAAGAGTCAGACTGAAGTAGAAATAAAAAGTGGCTGCCAATTATGGAACACTTGTGTGTGCCATCATTATTAAATCATCATGATATTCCATGGAATAGTATAACCCATCATTTTTCCCAGTCTGAAGATGAGAAAATTGAGAATTAAAGTGATGGATTCTCCTGAGAATATAAATTATTAGGTGACAATATCATTGCTTAATTAAAGTTAGACACTTATACTGTCAGAAAAGAAGAAAACAGGCCAGTTCTGTGGGAGAAGCAGATTTCAGTGGAAAGGACACCTTCAGATTAGGGACCCAGGTATACCAGCCTATCCATAATACCCTTACCTCCCACCTACCTTGGCTCAATGGGACTTCCACTTCCTGTTAGACCTCACCTCCAATGCTAGAAGTTTCCAAGGAACTTATTCAACCAAATACTGATGACACAATTCCTGGTATACTACTGTAGCAGGAATTACAACCCAATTAAATCCAAAGGCTCTTTGGGGGATGAAAAGCCAAAGCAATCTGTCTTACTGATGTTCAATTTTAGAATAGATGACTGTGATAAAATACAAATACTATTTAATCACTAAATAAAGGTACGATTTAGAAAGACAATAAACCATTACAAATCCCATTATATATTATCTTAAAGATTTTATCTATTACCCACAATGCAGAAGTTCAAAACATTTGACAAGCCCAGTTTCTACCACTCTACCTACCATTCTGTCATCATCGAGTAAGGACCCTTTTAAGAACCCTAGAATAGGGGGCTGGGGAAATGGCTTAGTCAGAAAATTACTCACCACACAAGTTCAGATCCCCAGCACCCACATAAAAAGCCAGGTGTGAGCACTCATCTGTAGTCCCCTTTCTGAGGAGACAGAGGCAAGGGGTTTCCTGGAACTGACTGGCCAGACATCCTAGTCAAATCAGAGAGCTCAAACTCCCAGTGAGAGATCTTGCCTCAAAATAGAAGGTGGAGAATGGCTGAGGAAGACAAATGGTGTTGACCTCTGGCCTCCATGCACAGCCACGCATATGCATACACATACATAGACAAAAAAAAATCCTCAAACACCCACAAGAAATTTTAAACATCAATTTAACCTTCAATAATTGTATTGAGTTTTAGTTATGTGCATTTGTGTATGCCTGAGAGCATATATATATCTTCCAAATATGTGTAAATGCCCATGGAAGAGGATAGGTCCCCTGGACCTGGACTTAGAGGCAGTCATAAGCTGTAGGTCCTAGGAACCAAACCCTGGTCCTCTGCAAGAGCAGCAACGGCTTAAGGGTTAATTTATCTCTCCAGCTCCTCAAATAATGGTTTTGACATTGACCAGATTCACTACAGACTGTAAAAAAGCAAGCACCATACCAAGTATTTATACAATGTGACCTCAATGACAAAAGGAAAAATATGTATAAAGAGAAGGATCTGGATGGAAACAGCAGATCCTGGTGGAAGGAAGCTATTCCAAGCAGGACCATAACACTGTAGAATAAAGGGGCTTGAGAGGAGAAGCTGAGACATGCACTTCTCAACATATAACTACAGAAAGGAAGCAAAAGACTCCATCTGTAGAGTTTCTAATAGTGGGTACCACTTATTATGTGTAAAACATAGATTTAGCAACCTCTTCCAGATACCCAGGTCTGTCCCTGAGTATTTTAATCCCTGTGTGTTAGAGGGATGTAATGGCAGTTTGAAAAAAAAAACCAATTGGCTTCATATTTACATTTTAAAAAAAATCCCCAAGCCTTGCAGGGCTTCCTTATTTTCTTCTTCATTTGTCTATTTGAGCTCCTGTTTGGTGAGAGAATGATAGAAGAGCCTTAACTTGAGCTAACAGAAGACCAGGAGTTGTTGTAGAGAAACCGGATAAAGAGGGTTATGCACAGGATCCAAGGGCTACGGCATAGTCCTCTAGACACTGGGCATCTGTGATGGTTGACCTTGATTGTCTACGGACCAGATCTAGAATCACCCTCTGGGCATGTCTGCAAGGGATTTTCTGGATTGGGCTAATTAAAATGGGAAGACACATGCTGAATATGAACACCACCATCACACAGGCTGGGGTCCCCAACTGAATGAAAAAGAAGTGAACTGAACACTAGTATTCATCTCTCTTTCTCTGCCTCTGATATGGACACATGACCAGACTCCTTGAGCTCCTAAAGCCATAAAAGTCAAAGGTCTATGCTGTAAGACTTTTTATATAACTTTATATAATTATAAATTTATATAATTTTAAAGAGGCAACCTTTATACATAGCACATTCATTAAATTTTTATCAGTACAAATATATTTAAATTCCTAAATGCAAGTTCCATAAGCCAAGTGTTCACTTGTTAATATTCACTGTTCATAATCTCAAAAGGACCTATCTGAACTTTTCCTCTCTATGTTCATCTTCAGAGAGCTGTAGAATGAACTTAAGTAACCTTACTTTGGAATTTTACTTTAAGTATAAGTAGCTTTTAATAAAGCATATGTTTCAATTTTTTCATCAACCAAGATAATAAACTTTGTGTGTGTGTGTACACCTGATGCATACATAAGTTTGTGTTTGAGGGCAGGTGTGTACATGTGTGTATGAGGCTATGGAGGTAAAATGATAAAAGTTCTAGTGAACTTTAGGACAGATCATGAAGTATTAAGATGTGCAATAGAATATGGACACTTTCTGTCTGTGAGGTTGCTTCTCAGGAGCTAGTTGTCACCTTAGTCTATCATTCATAAGGCAGTTCATAGATGCAAACAAACACATGCACATGCCATTGTTTATGACTAAGCAACTTTCCACAGGACTGTGTCCTCTTACTAACCGAAAAGTGAAATTAGCTATTAAGCTTTAAAACCAATATTTGGTGTGTCAATACCACATTCAATCCATCATTCTGGAGGTGGAGGCAGGATCTTGAGTTCAAGGTCAGCCTAGACTATATAGTGAGTTTGAAGCCAGTCTGAGCTACAGTGTGATATACTGTCTCAATATGCTAGAATCTGGGGACGTAGCACCTTAGCAAAGAAAATTGAGTCCTCTGTAGAGAGATAGGCAGATCTACAGGAGCCACTCCAAAGACACATCCTGATCTGGTCATAGTATCTAGCCTTTCTGTGCTATCTCTGGAAAACCCTACCTGAAATACTGAACATAGCCTAGGTTCTGGGCTACAGTCATGTGGGGCACTTCAAAGCACTGTCCCTCCATCAAGATACCTAGAAAAAGACTATATGGACCCCAAATCTTAGCGGCACAAAGCTTAATTATTTTTAGTAATGTATTTTTTTCATTCTCTTCACTAAGTGCTGGAATACATATCACATGAAAGTAAAAGATGGGGCTATTTGAGAGAGGTAGAACCAGAAAGAGGGTAGGAAGAGGGAGGGATTGGGAAAGAGAAATGAACAAATGAAGAAATGAAGAGAACAAAATAAAATGGCATACATTATCAAAATGTTGTACTCAAACCCATGACTTTATGTGCTAAAAACAAAATCAGTAGAAAAAAATTATTTTTTCCACATAGGCAATATGAAGAAAAAATGAAGGGGAAACTACAGACAGAGCTGTGAGATGCTGAAAGAAGACTCTCCTCATACCAGATTTTAAAAGTTAAATTACCTCTGAATTATAAGTGCACTTTAACTTTTCTTCCTTTGTTTTGTTTTGTTTTTTAAAAAAATGATTTAAGAATCTTTTTCTTGTTGCTTGTTGCTGACAGCCTTGGGAAGTAATTCTTATGACTACTGTTTTTGAGTATTTTATCTACACCCAATTGTACTTAGGGAAGTCTGAAATGAAATAAACTAGTTCAAGACCAGTAATATAAATTCTCACAACTCAAATAAGCTACAATAAAACCTTTTATTATAGCAATTCAATTTAACACCATGCCAATTATATAATGTAAAGATCTTTTGTTTTTTGTTTTGATTTGGTTTGGTTTTCTCAAATCAGGCTGACTCTCTGAGGATGTTCAGGTATTTCTGGCTTGGTAGCATATGTCAAACAGATTGGAGTAGCTACTATCTATTAGCATGAAATGTAAGAAATAATTCATTTTAAAATAATACATTATAAAAAGATCTGCTTGAAATCCAGATGTGGTAGACCACACCTATGATCGAAGCATTGGAAGTCTAAGGAAAATGATCCTGAGTTTGAGGCCAGCTGGCTCAGAGGAGAAGGGGAGCGGTGGGGAAGGGACTCTGTGAGGGGGGACCAGGAAGGGGAGCAGCAAAATTGAGATACAATACATACATACAAACATATATACATACATACATACATACATAAATCCTGTCCCATAAAAAAAATGAAAAGACCATGAAATTTTATTTAACTGCAAAGATTTCAACATTTGCAGGAAAATGGGCAGAACTAGAAGTCATTAGTAAAATGAAACAAGTCAGGCTCAGAGAGTCAAATACAGCACACTCCCTCTCATATCAGGAATCAACATAATTAAATACAGCACACTCATAGGAGGAAACAGCATAATATATATCCATGCCAATGGGGGTGTGGTAGGGGCATGGTTGTACAAATGGGGCTCCTGGGAGAATAACAATATTTTAAAGAAAAGGGTAAAGAGAGGCATATGGAGATGTGACGTGAGTAGAGAAGGGAGAGCAATTTTGGAATGGAAGGTGTCTAGGCTTAGTTTCTGTTGCTGATAACATATCCTGACTGAATGACTAATCTTAGTTATCAACTTGATCACATCTAGAATCAATTAAAACCCAAGCAGTTGGTATACTTGGGAGGGATTTTTTTAATTGGATCATGTTAGGTGAGAAGACCTATCCTAAATCAAGGCCACACCTTCTACAAGCAGACTACCTGAAAGGATGTGGAAAAAGAAAGTCTCCTTTTTACCTTCTTGCCTGTAAGCTAGTGTAATAAACCCCACATATATAAATTAATTTATCAGCTCTGTTCCTCTGGAGAACCATGACTCATACCCTGACACAAGCAACTGAGAGAAGAAAGAGTTTATTGAGGCTCAAATTTCCAGATACCAGTTCATCATCACAGGAAGCCTACAGTGGCAGAAGGTATAAATGCGACCTCCCAAACATGACCACAGGCCAACCTGCTCTAGACAGTCCCTCATGGAGACCCTCTTCCCAAACAATTGTATGTTGTATCAAGTTCACAATTAAAATTAACTGTCATAGAATGAGAACAGCAAGAAGAGAGAGGGGATGGAATGAATGGGAGGGGTGTATAGAGTGGAGCATAAACACATGGGTATGGAAATGTCATAACAAAACCCGTCTGTGTGCTAGCTAAAAATAAGTTTAAAGAGATAATCAAGAAAAAACAGAAAGTTGGTTAGTGAGATAGTTCAGTGAGTAAAAACACTTGCTATACAACGCAGATGACTTGTGTAGCTGAGTTCAATTGCTGTAACCCAAAGTAGGAAGAGAAAGCCAGCTCCCAAAAGTTGTCCTTTGACCTTCACATGTGTGCATGTTTGCACACACACACACACACACAGAGTAAACAAAACAAAATACAGAAGCAAATGAAGACATGCTTTAGAGGGGCTGCTTTTATTTTCCAGTACTGACAGAGCAACCCGAACATAAAAAGGAAGAGGACAGCATTTGTGAGAGGCTTTTACCTCTTGCTATGCAAACGTCACAACTATTGAGACTTCTCAGGGGAAGAACTTGAACCCAAATACATAACTAAAAACTAATTATTTTTATTTTTTAATATAATATTTTTACTAATTCCTCGATGTAGAACATATTCATGCACACACACACATGCACACACACACACACACATACACACACACACACACACATCCTCGTCCTCCTCCTAACACCTCCAACCCTCTCTTTGCCACCCATTCCCACCTTATTTTCCTTTTTTTTTATTTTCTAAGATTTTTTTTATTTACATTCCAAATCATTTCCACTTTCCCATTTCCTCCCTCCCCGAAAGTCCCATAAGCCCCCTTCCCTCCCTTTTTCTCCATTCAACCCCCTCTTGTTTCTCTGTCCTGGCATTCCCCTACATCCAGTCTTTCCAGGACCAGGGGTCTCTCCTTCCATCTTCTTAGAAATCTATTGATATGCGAATTGTGTCTAGGGTATTCTGAGATTCTGGGTTAATATTCCCTTATCAGTGACTGCATACCATGTGTGTTCTTTTGTGATTGGGTTACCTCACTAAGGATGATATTTCCAAGTTCTGACCATTTGCCTAGGAATTTCGTGAGCTCATTGTTTTTTAATTGCAGAATAGTATTCCATTGTATAAATATACCACTTCTTCTGAATTCATTCCTCCGTTGAGGGACATCTGGGTTCTTTCCAGCTTCTGGCTATTATAAATAAGGCTGCTATGAACATAGTGGAGCATGTGTCCTTATTGCATGCAGGTAAAGCCTCTGGTATATGCCCAGGAGTGGTATAGCCAGATCCTCCGGGAGTGTCATGCCCAGTTTTCTGAGGAACCGCCAGACTGCTTTCCAGAGTGGTTGTACCAGCTTGCAATTCCACCAGCAAGAGGAGTGTTCCTCTTTCTCCACATCCTCGCCAACAACTGCTGTCTCCTGTGTTTTTGATCTTAGTCATTCTGACTGGTGTGAGATAGAATCTCAGGGTTGTTTTGATTTGCATTTCCCTAATGACTAAGTATGATGAACATCTCTTTAGGTGCTTCTCAGCCATTAGATATTCTTCAGGTGAGAACTCTTTGTTTAGCTCTGTACCCCATTTTTTAATAGGGTTACTTGCCTCTCTGGAGTTTAACTTCTTGAGTTCTTTGTATATATTGGATAATAGCCCTCTGTCAGATGTAGGGTTGGTAAAGATCATTTCCCAGTTAGTTGGTTTCCACTTTGTCTTTTTGACAGTGTCTTTTGCCTTGCAAAAACTTTGTAATTTAATGAGGTCCCATTTGTCTATTCTTGATCTTAGAGCATAAGCTATTGGAGTTCTGTTCAGGAAATTCTCCCCTGTGCCCATATGTTCAAGGTTCTTCCCTAGTTTCCTTATTAGTTTCAGTGTGTCTGGTTTTATGTGGAGGTCCTTGATCCACTTGGAATTGAGCTTAGTGCAAGGAGATAAGAATGGGTCAATTTGCATTCTTCTGCATGTTGACCTCCAGTTGAGCCAGCACAATTTGTTGAAAAGGCTATCTTTTTTCCACTGGATGGTTTTAGCTCCTTTGTCAAAGATCAAGCGTCCATAGGAGTGTGGATTCACTTCTGGGTCTTCAATTCTGTTCCATTGATCTACATGCCTGTCACTGTACCAACACCATGCAGTTTTTAACACTATTGCTCTGTAATACAGCTTGAGGTCCGGGATACTGATTCCCCCAGAAGTTCTTTTACTCTTGAGAATAGTTTTAGCTATTCTGGGTTTTCTGTTATTCCAGATGAATTTTTGAATTGCTCTAACTCTATGAAGAATTGAGTTGGGATTTTGATGGTGATTGCATTGAATCTATATATTGCTTTTGGCAAGATGGTCATTTTTACTAAATTAATCCTGCCAATCCATGAGCATGGCAGATTTTTCCATCTTCTGAGGTCTTCTTCAATTTCTTTCTTCAGAGACTTGAAGTTCTTGTCATACAGATCTTTCACTTGTTTGGTTAGAGTCACGCCAAGATACTTTATATGGTTTGTGGCTATCGTGAAGGGTATCATTTCTCTTACTTCTTTCTCAGCCTGCTTATCCTTTGAGTATAGGAAGGCTACTGACTTGCTTGAGTTGATTTTATATCTGGCCACTTTGCTGAAGTCGTTTATCAGCTGTAGGAGTTCTCTGGTGGAGTTCTTTGGGTCGCTTAAGTATACTACCATATCGTCTGCAAATAGTGATAGTTTGACTTCTTCCTTTCCAATATGTATCCCTTTGACCTCTTTTTGTTGTCTAATTGCTCTAGCTAGAACTTCAAGTACTCTATTGAAAAGATATGGAGAGAGAGGGCAGCCTTGTCTAGTCCCTGATTTTAGTGGGATTGCTTCAAGTTTCTCTCCATTTAGATTGATGCTGGCTACCGGTTTGCTGTAAATTGCTTTTACTATGTTTAGAAATGGGCCTCGAATTCCTGATCTTTCCAAGACCTTTAGCATGAAAGGATGCTGAATTTTGTCAAATGCTTTCTCAGCATCTAATGAGATGACCATGTGGTTTTTTACTTTGAGATTGTTTATATAGTGGATTACATTGATGGATTTCCTGATATTGAACCATCCCTGCATCCCTGGGATGAAGCCTACTTGATCGTAGTGAATGATCGTTTTGATGTGTTCTTGGATTCGGTTGGCAAGAATTTTATTGAGTATTTTTGCATCGATATTCATAAGAGAGATTGGCCTGAGATTCTCTTTCTTTGTCGGATCTTTGTGTGCTTTTGGTATTAGTGTAATTGTGGCTTCATAGAACGAGTTGGGTAGTGTTCCTTCTGTTTCTATTTTGTGGAACAGTTTGAAGAGTATTGGTGTTAGGTCTTCTTTGAAGGTCTGATAGAATTCTGCACTAAAACCATCTGGACCTGTGCTTTTTTTGGTTGGAAGACTTCCAATGACAACTTCTATTTCTTCAGGGGTTATAGGACGGTTTAGATGTCTATTTGATCCTGATTTAATTTTGGTATTTGGTATCTGTCAAGGAAATTGTCCATTTCCTCGAGATTTTCTAGTTGTGTTGAATACAGGTTTTTTTTTTAATTTTATTTTATTTTTTTAATTTACATTCCAAATCACTTCCCCTTTCCCGTTTCCTCCCTCCCCAAAAGTCCCATAAGCCCCCTTCCCTCCCTCTTTTCTCCATTCAACCCCCTCTCATTACTCTGTCCTGGCGTTCCCCTATATCCAGTCTTTCCAGGACCAGGGGTCTCTCCTTCCATCTTTTTAGAAATCTATTGATATGCTGATTGTGTCTAGGGTATTCTGAGATTCTGGGTCAATATCCCCTTATCAGTGACTGCATACCATGTGTGATCTTTTGTGATTGGGTTACCTCACTAAGGATGATATTTTCAAGTTCTGACCATTTGCCTAGGAATTTCGTGAATTCATTGTTTTTAATTGCAGAGTAGTATTCCATTGTGTAAATATACCACATCTTCTGAATCCATTCCTCCATTGAGGGACATCTGGGTTCTTTCCAGCTTCTGGCTATTATAAATAAGGCTGCTATGAACATAGTGGAGCATGTGTCCTTATTGCATGCAGGTAAAGTCTCTGGGTATATGCCCAGGAGTGGTATAGCCGGATCCTCCGGAAGTGTCATGCCCAGTTTTCTGAGGAACCGCCAGACTGCTTTCCAGAGTGGTTGTACCAGCCTGCAATTCCACCAGCAGTGGAGGAGTGTTCCTCTTTCTCCACATCCTCGCCAACAACTGCTGTCTCCTGTGTTTTTGATCTTAGCCATCCTGACTGGTGTGAGATGGAATCTCAGGGTTGTTTTGATTTGCATTTCCCTAATGACTAAGGATGATGAACATCTCTTTAGGTGCTTCTCAGCCATTAGATATTCTTCAGGTGAGAACTCTTTGTGTAGCTCTGTACCCCATTTTTTAATAGGGTTACTTGCCTCTCTGGAGTTTAACTTCTTGAGTTCTTTGTATATCTTGGATATTAGCCCTCTGTCGGATGTAAGGTTGGTAAAGATCATTTCCCAGTTAGTTGGTTGCCGCTTTGTCTTTTTGACGGTGTCTTTTGCCTTGCAAAAACTTTGTAATTTAATGAGGTCCCATTTGTCTATTCTTGATCTTAGAGCATAAGCTATTGGAGTTCTGTTCAGGAAATTCTCCCCTGTGCCCATATGTTCAAGGTTCTTCCCTAGTTTCCCTTCTATTAGTTTCAGTGTGTCTGGTTTTATGTGGAGATCTTTGATCCACTTAGAATTGAGCTTAGTGCAAGGAGATAAGGATGGGTCAATTTGCATTCTTCTGCATGTTGACCTCCAGCTGAGCCAGCACCATTTGTTGAAAAGGCTATCTTTTTTCCACTGGATGGTTTTAGCTCCTTTGTCAAAGATCAAGTGACCATAGGAGTGTGGATTCATTTCTGGGTCTTCAATTCTGTTCCATTGATCTACATGTCTGTTACTGTACCAATACCATGCAGTTTTTAACACTATTGCTCTGTAGTACAGCTTGAGGTCCGGGATACTGATTCCCCCAGAGGTTCTTTTACTCTTGAGAATAGTTTTAGCTTGAATACAGGTTTTTGTAGTAGGATCTGATGATTTTTTGAATTTCCTCAGTTTCTGTTGTTATCTCTCCCTTTTCGTTTCTGATTTTATTAATTTGGATACTATCTCTGTGCCCTCTGGTTAGTCTGGCTAAGGGCTTATCTATCTTGTTGATTTTCTCAAAGAACCAACTCCTCGTTTTGTTGATTCTTTGTATGGTTTTATTTGTTTCTACTTGATTGATTTCAGCCCTGAGTTTGATGATTTCCTGCCTTCTATTCCTCTTTGGTGTGTTTGCTTCTTTTTGCTCCAGGACTTTCAGGTGTGCCATTAAGCTGTTAGTATATCCTGTCTCCCATTTCTTTTTGGCGGCACTCAGGGCTATGAATTTTCCTCTTAGCACTGCTTTCATTGTGTCCCATAAATTAGGGTATGTTGTGCCTTCATTTTCATTAACTTTCAAAAAGTCTTTGATTTCTTTCTTTATTTTCACCTTGACCAAGTTATCATTGTTCAGCCTCCATGTGTACATGGGGCTGGAAAACAATTTTACAAGCAAATGGCCCCAAGAAACGAGCCGGAGTAGCCATCCTAATATCAGATAAAATTGATTTTCAACCTAAAGTCATCAAAAAAGACACAGAAGGACACTACATACTGATCAAGGGAAAAATCCACCAACAAGAACTCTCAATTCTGAATATCTATGCTCCAAATGCAAGGGCAACCTCATTCGTAAAAGAAACTTTACTAAAACTCAAAGCACACATCGCACCTCACACAATAATAGTGGGTGACTTCAACACCCCGCTCTCTGAAATGGATCGTTCAGGAAAGCAGAAACTAAACAGGGACACAATGAATCTAATTGAAGCCTTGGACCAAATGGAACTAACAGATATATATAGAACATTTAATCCTAGAGCTAAAGAATACACCTTCTTCTCAGCACCTCATGGTACCTTCTCCAAAACTGACCATATAATTGGTCACAAATCAGACCTCAACAGATATAAGAAGATAGAACTAATCCCATGCCTCCTATCAGATCACTATGGAATAAGGGTGGTAAGCAATGGCCACCTTATTTTCCTAATGACTCATCCAGTCTAACTTGTATGATCAAATAATCCTAAACGTGAGGCCATCCATTGAAGCATGGTTGACCCACCAAGGGCCACACTCTTAGAGAAAACTGTCTTTCCCTCTCCCAGAAGCCATCACCAGTTAAATGTGCCAGTTTATAAGACTCTTTCCATGTTAGAATGTCGACTGGCCTGATCTTAAACAAGAAAATAAAACCGCTATGAGTTGATGAGTGCAGCAGTCCTGCTATGTCCAGAAAACATGATTTCACTCTACCCTTCCTTCAACCTCCTGCTCTTACAACCTCTCAAACCCTTTCCACAATGGTCCCGGAGTCTTGGGGATTGGGGATAGATGTCTCATCTGTGGCTAAACTCTCTTTACAAGTTGAGAGTTTCTGCATTAACCACTGTCTACTGCACAGAGAAACTTCTCTGATGAGGTCTTGGACCTGAATTACTCTAAATCAAAAACTAATTTAAAAGAGTCAGTGAACTTAGAATTAAGATAGCTATGAATTCGTATGTACAAATGCATACGGAGTATAAAACTAGTAACTAATTTGTCTAGTCTGGTAAAACATGACATCCCCACATGTACCGCATGCTTCAGGAAACAAATTAATGCTTTTACAGAGACGTCAATATCAATAGAAACCTACGATCCCTTGCAAGTTATTTCCCCAAGGCTCAAAAGACTGTCCATTGTAGATGTGTCCTCGCCTGTGCATGTGCCCCTTTCACTACAACCAAGGGATCCAGAAAGTAGCTCATAATGGCTCTCATACCTTAAAGCAACCTGAATGGCTGAGTTAAAGCATGGAAGACTCCTGACCTGTGTGAAATTGAAACAGAACCCATGTGGTTAAATCATCCTTTCCTGTCTAAGAATGCTGTGCCCACAGCACAGTCTAGTTATTTCTGATAATCACAGTGAGAAAGCAGAGATCTAAAGCCACTCAGGAAAACAGTCCTGCACCTAGATTACTCTAATTTTTGCAATCAAGATAAATAGCTCTTAAGATCATGTACGAATACTTATGATAAAACAAGATTGACTAATCAGAGCTATTTATCTTGAGGAACTACATAAAATAAACAAAAGAGTAAAAAGAAAAGTAGCAATCTATGAAGCAGAAAGTAAAATTCTATCTAACATTTTAGTTTTTCCATGCACTACCTGAATAACTTTCCATATATTAATTTCTGTGTTGATTTATACAAATTACATGAATTACTTGTGACAATCCATTGCTATATAGGTTACAAATATTTTCCTTGAATTAGTGGTCCCATAGTTTATTTTTGCTGTTTCTTATTGGTGGTGCATTTAAACTAACAAAATAAAATTTCCCCAAATCAAAAGGGAAAGAAATTTAAAAAAAAAAAAACATTGCTTCCATCCAGAATTTCTCAGATATACACATTATAGCTGAATTTAATTATTCTTTCCTGTATTGTGTAAAAGTAATCTTTTGAAAACTGAAGGTCATTTGGCAGAACTCATACAGGAAGACTGTAAGACAATATGCCTACAAAAACACACATGGAGACCGATAGAATAAAAGAGAAGATCCAAGCATGAGTACTCATAACTTCAACCATTTGATATTTGACAGAGACAAAAAAAATGGAAAAAAGACAGTATCTTCAACAAATGATGCTGGGAAATCTGGATATCCATGTGCAGAAGAATGAAATTAGATCTATATTTATCATATGCACAAAAATGAGAGCCAAGGAGATCAAACTTCTCAGAAAACACAGGCAGTATCCTAAAGATGTAGGATAAGAAGACAGAAGTAATGGGTGCAGGAAAGGACTTTCTGAACAGGACTCCATTTACCAAAGAGTTAATGTCAACACCTGACAACTGAGACTTCATAAACTAAAATGCTCTGTACAGCTAAGGAAGTCATCAATCCAATGAAGAAAAAATCTCATAGAATGAGAGCAACTCTTTGCCTGCTCAGCATCTCACAGAGGTTTTATTTCCAGAATGTACAAAGAATTTTCCAAACAAAGAGACAAGGAAACAAATGACCCAATTAAAAAATTAGCTAGGGGGTCTAGATAGAGAGTCCTCAATAGAAGAAATAAAAATGACTAGGAAATGTCTCAAAAAGTGTTCATCATCCTTCACAATTAAGGAAATACAAATTAAAACAACTTTGAGATTTCATCTTAATCAGTAAGAATGGCAAAGATCAACCAAACAGCTGACAACAAATGTTGATGAGGTTGTGGAGAAAGGGGAATACTCATCCACTCTTAGCTGGAATGCAAATTGGTTTGCCTACTCTGGAAATAAGTATGGTGATTCCTCAAAAATTGATAATAAATCTACCACATGATTCACCTCTATCACTCCTTGGAAGATGCCCAAAGGACTCCACAGATACATGCTCGACAATGTTCATAGCTACCCTATTCACAGTAGCTAGAAAATGGAAACAACATAAATGTCCTTCAACAGATGAATAGATAATAAAAATTTTACATAATGAGATACTATCCAGCTGTAACAGAAAAAGAAATTCACAGGTAAATTAAAAAAAAAGACATAGGAAGTCATCTACATTTTCTTACTCCAAATATAAGTATACAATACAGAGTAACCACAGAAACCAGTAAAGTATAAAGGGATTAGTGGGGGCAGGGTGGAGTGGTACTTGGGAGGAAAATAGCCAGATACAGGTGATGTAAAATAAAAAAGCAAATAACAGGGAGTTGAGAGAAGGAAGATAATACAGGAGGAGGGACAGATAACACCCACCAAAATTGTTTAACTCTGCTTCAAGGGCTTGTATTATCTAAAATTATTCAAAAATACATATGGGTATACCATATGCACCCATGTATCTATAGTTAAGCTTGGCTATTTGGGTTGACAATGTTCCCACAAGAAGCATAGAATAACAATAACCCCAGTACCAGATGTGAGAAACCTCCTTTTGAAGGCTTGGTCAGGGTATCCAAGTTACTCCCATAACAACATAGATCATTTATGCAGCCCTTGGTATTTTCTCAGGAGTTCAAAGTGGGCCCCTATTTTCGAAGACACCACATACTTGGGACACACAACTCAGATGGCTGGAGCTAGATCTGACCTGAAAGCCTCTTTCCTACAATCTAGCTTCCATGGTTCCAGAAAATACTATACAAGCTGCCAAGGGAGGAAGCAATTAAACAATCCTACTCAGCTGTGAGATCTATGAGCCATGATATGACCAGATTGGTAAGATAAGCATAATAGTGGAAGAAGTGCACTCATGTGGGTGGCAACCAGTACCCGTCTAATTGGACTTGAAGTACACTCAGCAGAAAGGAAACCATGCATAGTACTGGAAACCTAGCCAGCTGTCTGGGGATAATGAAATCATGGACCTTAGGAAAGAATATACTACCATCACTTTGCTATATCATCATAATTCCTTATTATATTTTAAATCTTATCCTTATACCCACTGATAAGTGTAGCCACCACCTCTCATCAAATAAGCTTCTCTTTACAGCAAATGGAAACAATCACACACACACAAGGACACAATTGAAACCCAGATACATTGGAATCACAGCCTTTGCACCTGTAGCTCACGGAAACATTGCATAAGGGGAGTGAAAAGATTGCAAGAGCCAGAGTGACAGGAAATCTGCTATGATTTTCATAAACAAAGACAGAATAAGATATTAATGGGCACATTAACATGAAAGTGGGAATTTTTTTAAGGGTCCCTCCCCTTGACAAAAAACTAGAGGCAACTAATGACCACAGGGATGAGGAGAATTAGCCTCTCCCCAGGATGACTCTCTTGTTGATTGTCCAATGCAGAGTGGCCAGACTTAAAACTACATACATACAAAACACACAAAGAACAAAAACAGACTCAGCAGGTTATATTTTTATATGTGTATACATATATGTACATGTATATATGTATGTATATGTATACACAAATATAACCAAATAAAAGGAGGCTGTCAACTTGAAAGTTGGGGGTCATAGGAATGGTTTCAGGTAGGATAACTGTGAGGGACTAGACAGGAATGGGAGGGGAAGGTGACATAATTCTGTTTCGATCAAAAATAATTTGGAAAAAGAAAACTTTATAAAAAGACGATGTGCCCAAAAAATTTTCAGGTCAGCAGAAAATATTCTTTCTGTCTCTTGTTTCTCTCTCTCTCTCTCTCTCTCTCTCTCTCTCTCTCTCTCTCTCTCTCTCTCTCTCTCTCCCCGCCCCCACCTCCAAAAAAACTAAGAAATAAAAAATACCAAAATACCAAAACAAGACAAGGCCTTTAGGTATACTAAAGATCCAAACTATATCAGAATGTGGATTGAAACTGTCAGATGCTTCTCTGAGAGAGAAAAAAACTTAAGGTAAAAACTAAATTCAGAGAAAGAGAAAGATATTACACTAGCAGTTATTCAGGTATCTGTAGAAAACAGATATAAAACCTGATATTTAGGGCTAAGGAGATGGCTGAATCAAGAAGGTGTATGTCACACATGCATAAGGACCTGAGTTCTGACACTCAGTATTCACATAAAATTAAGAGAACACTGACAAATCAAATTTGACAATGATTTCATGAATATAAGAACAAAAACAAGGCGCAGCAAAGACACCCAAGAGGCCCCCATCCACAGTATGGACAGAATGGAAAACACCCAGAGGCCCTCCCACTGACATTAGGCAAATGCAGGCACCACTACTATGAGCAAGCAGAGGTGGAAAGGTGGAAGAGAAAGAACAGAACTGTTTGTGGGCTGTGAAGAGAGGCAGAGCTGGAGACTTAAGGGTGATGAAGAACAGACTGGTGTGGGTAGCCTGCTCCTCAACCTGAGTCCATGCTGCTGCCAACGGCCATGTCTGGAGCCCACAGCCCTGCAACAGCAGAGATCTGTGTCAATGTTCATGGTCCGTGTTTATCACCAAAGGCCACGCAGTTGTTCCTGGTCTAGGCTGTTGCCTGGGGCCACGTTGGTGTCTGAGGGCTGTGCAGGGCTAGCTCTGCTCCTCACTGGCTGCAACACTCTGGAGAGTGGGGCTCTGCACCTCTCCTGGGAAATACAGTAGTGCTGGGCCTAGTGGTGTGGGCCAGGGAGAGCAGGCCCTGCCCCTAGCCTGGGCAAAGCCGGAGAGATGGCTCTGGTGGCTTAGGCGAAGGAGGGAGGACAGGATGATAAACTCAGCTACCACCCAAGCCCAGATCCAGCGCTTTGAGTTGGTCCACCCCAACATCTATGCCACCTATGACTGCTGGAGAGTATGAAGGGGCAGGTCCTGCAGATCCAAAGCTGGATCCAGTTCTGATAGTGCAGCAGAAGCCAGAGGCCTCAACCCAGACCAATGACTCTGCAATGAACATTTGCAAGTAAAACTGTTTAGGCACTGTGACACACAACAGCTTCCATTGAGAGATTTTTTTTTTAATTGTTTTGTTTTGTTTTGTGGGGAGGTTTCAAGGGCAGAGGGCAGATATGGAGGGATGAGCAGATGAGTGAGATTGGGGAGCACAATGTGACATTCACATAGAATCAATAAAAAAGTTAGAAGAAAGGACAAAAACAAGAGGCCATAAATGAAAGGCATAGTTTTAATTTTTAAGTGAACTTCAAAAATAAATCTAAAAAGTCAAAAATATTCAAATGTAAGTGAGAAAATATAGCTAATGTGTTATAGAAAAGTAACTATAGTACATCCCTCTAATAAAAATTACAATTAAAAAAAACAACTCTTACAAATTAATCAGTCAAATAAAAGCAACAGATTTGTGGTATGAACTAGCAGCCAGTGCTGCCTGAGCAGGCTACAAAGTCAGAATAAAGAGATGGATGTCGGGCGGTGGTGGCGCACGCCTTTAATCCCAGCACTTGGGAGGCAGAGGCAGGTGGATTTCTGAGTTCGAGGCCAGCCTGGTCTACAGAGTGAGTTCCAGGGTAGCCAGGGCTACACAGAGATACCCTGTCTCGAAAAACTAAAAAAAAAAAAAGAGATGGATGTCATTCTAAAGAAAAAGAACTCCATAAAGTGAAAGGGTACAAGAAGTGTGCAAACACTTAAAAAAGTGCCAGAGAAGTGAGCCGGACACACTTTATATACATAGAAACAAAATCCAGAATGACAGACAGCCCTGCCATCAGAACAACCCTACCAATCCTACAAGCCTCAAATTCACTTACCAGTTCTGATGAGACAGTCCTTCCTCTGGTCACCCGTAGAAGTGCCATTTTGTCAATTACACAACTCAGAAGTCAATAGTTAGGTGCCATCTATGGTTAAAAATTGAGCAATCCTAGTGGCTAGAGATCAAAGAGCCACCACAGGTCAGGGAGCCTTAATTTAGCTGCCACATCTTCCAGAAAGGAAGTTCAGGCATTAACTAGTCAAAGACTAGAGTAGTAAGCTTGACTCTGGCAGAAGAGTTTGTAGGAAAAGGGAGTCCTGAACTCAGTGGCTGAGAACAAGTCTGTTGAGCTGAGAATAACCCAGGAGTTGGATAGCTCTAAGCCCAAGGCCAGCAGGTAGCAACCACAGCACTTTCATTGCTGCAGTTTGAAAAACATCTGAAAAGTGCCAGGGGTGCACTTGATACCCACTGTTACATACCTCAGCGGGGTAATACTCAGGAAGTACTCAAAGTACAATTACTGGCTTCAGTGTTAACAATTTCTTCTCACAGTTGTGAGACAGGTTCTAGCTAAAACAATAATACCACCACAGGGTAAAAAGTACTGAAAGAAGGCTCAGAAGGGTGAGGGAACCTCCCTAGTCACAGACTGCACATTTAATAGTGGCCAGCAGATGTCCCTCAGATACTTGTCCAATAGAGATTTGCCAGCAGTACACACTGTTGGCAAGACAAAAACTCACAGGTTTGATAGGACTTCTCCAAACATACCACTGCCTCCGACTTTCAAGGCCCTGAAGGAAGTTGCTCTGATTCCTTACCCCACTTTTCTCTCACCCCGTGACCTCCTTTCCTGCCTTGAATTATATGTGTAGTGGGGCTTTATGATATATGTGTGTGTGTGTGTGTATGTCATAATATTTATGATATATATCATAAAGTATCATTGATATATATATATATCTCAATTTGCTGTTCCCGTCATATAGCCATCAGACTTTATTTACCTTCCTTGTTTCGCTATTGGCCAGTATTTTTCTTTTACTTGCTTATTTTTGTTCTTTTTGTCTCTTATGTTTTCTTTTTTCCCCAACCACTACATCAAAGATTTATTTCTGTTAACATTTATTATTCTTTAAAGTATCTGTTTGTGTGTCCATATGTGAGAATGTGTATATGAGGGTAGGTGCCCTTGGAGACCAGAGACATTAGATTCCCTTGGAGCTGGAGTTACAGGCAATGATAAGTCATGTGATGTGGGTGCTGTAACCCCAACTCAGGTCCTCTGCAAGAGAGAAGCAACACACTCTTAACAGTTAAGCCATCTCCGCAGCCTCAGATTTCTTTTTATTTATTCATATGTGTATTTATGTGTATGTGTATGTGTGTATTGTAGTTGTAAGCAGTCAGAAGTGAGTAGTGAGAACCAAACTTGGATCCTCTGGAAAAACAGGTATTGCTCTTAATAACAGCCATCCCTCCAGCCCCAATCTAGTGGATTTTTAAAATATTCTTATGGGTTTTTATAATTTTTTTTTGTAAATTTATCCCATTGTGCTTAAATTTCTTAATACTGAGAAGTAGTTTTTACTTTATTTTTTCATTCTTTCCAGTCTTTTGCTCATTTCCCCTTTTCTCTATTCAATTCTTCTCCATTCCTCACCTGCCTTTTATTTAACATTGTTTCTCTATTTCTGCCCTTTGCCTCCTCCCTTTAGCTCATACATTTACTTCCACACTTGCCCAAACATTCTACAGTAGCTGTACTTTTCTGTTTCTAGTCATTGGTGAACTGTAGTCAATCACACATGTGTTTCTACATTTCGTACGGTCTGTTGCTTTTACAGCGGTTTGTTTTCTCTTTGATAACTAGTACAGGGGGTTGAGATTTCAAGAGTAGACTGCTCAAGAAAACTGAAAGAGTTCCAAACCAGCAGATACACAAATCACAACATAGAAATACAAGAAGCGTGTAAAAGCAAACCAACATGACTCCTCCAAAAGAGTATATCTCCTTGGCTATGACCTCAAGACACCGAAATGGGAGAAGAGCCAGATGAAAATACCAGACATTCTCTTGTAAAATGATCTTAGTTCTGAGAGGAAATAAACACACAGGTGAACTCAACCCCAAACCTGCGAAGTTAGCAGGATGAAAAAAGGAATTTTAATG
The DNA here is from genome assembly GCA_036184795.1 of Tokudaia tokunoshimensis. NCBI lineage: Eukaryota > Metazoa > Chordata > Mammalia > Rodentia > Muridae > Tokudaia > Tokudaia tokunoshimensis. The sequence continues at coordinate 949,305 of BTHU01000022.1, forward strand.
GAAATACTAAAAATAAAAAAAGTCAGTGGGAAGAAAAGAACTCACCATAGTGGAAAAAAATCAGCAATAAATTCAAGCAGATAGAAGAAAGAACACCAGAGAAGCACAACAGTTTGGTGAGCTATTTCATTCAAATAGAAATAATAAAAATATGAGCGTGGCCAAGAGCTCTGGAATTCTGTTAACTCACCAAACTCAAAAATCTATGTGATAGAAAGAACTGAAATAAACACTGAAGGCATAGGATCTTTATTCATAAAGTTGTACCAGAAAAATACCCCTATAGAGAAAGAGATATTCATCACCAGAAGGCATTTAGAACCCCCAAGTAGACACAACCAAAGAAGAACCTCTCCAGGACATATTACTGTCAAAATGTCAAAAATGTTCAGCAAAGACACACTATTAATGCTATAAGATCAAAACAGCTGTTCAGATAACATCAGATCTCCCTAAAAGCCACAAAAGCACTGACTGTTAACTTTCAAGACTGAAAATATATAACTGAAAACTAAGATTTCTATATCTAGAAAAGCTAACAGGGAGAAATAAGCCATTTCAAGGCAAGCAACAAAGTCAGACCTATGGAAGATACTTAAAGGAATACCATACACGGAGGAAGTAGAAAACCAGTCTCAACCACAAGAGCACAGGAAAGAATTGATTCCATGAGGTAAATAGATGAACAAAGAAATAGAATCCACCTTGTCCAAGAGCATAAGCAAAACTCCAATAACAACAGAGGAAAAAGAAAGAAAACAGATTTCATATTAATAAAACAAAATTTTTTAAGAACAAAAACTGTACACTGCTGAAAAGAAAATATAGGATAAGATTTCTGACCTTGTGTTAGAGAATGATTATATATTTTTCAATAAAAAATGAATGGGGTTCTCTTATGCAGCTATATAGTCTACATATTAAGTACTTATCATGCACAAGTATTTTCTCATGTCCTCTAGGTTGCCCTCTTTTATTTTTATTAATTCTTTGAAAAATTTGTATGTGTATACAATATGTCTTGAATATACCTATCACCCTCCCTATTTCCTACACCCTACCATTTTCCCCAACACATCTTTCTTCCATCTTTGTGCTCTTTGTTCTTTTTAAATTGCCTACTGAGTCTAATTATGAAATGAGCATGGGATCATCAACTGGGTCATGGACCACCTGCCAATGGTCACACTCCTTAAAAAATAACTCTTTCTCTACCCCACTTAGCATCAATACCAGCATTGTCTTCACTAGCTGTGGGCTCTTGGTTTTATTTATGTTTGCTCATTTTAATTTTATTATATATTGTACGTTAATCATATCCTACCACCACCAAGCTGCCCTGCCCCCCTTCCCTGTCCTGTTGTTGCCATTTGTCACCCTAGCCAATGTCACTTATACTTTGATTTAATATATTTGTGTATGATTATATGATTATGTAAAACCTAGGAAACAAAAAACGAGAGGAAACATGATATTCCTCTCTGAATCTGGCTTCATTCATTTAAGATGATTATCTCCAGTGGCACTCATGAATGCAATAAATTTATTCTTGTTTATGGCTAAAAAATATTACATTCTGTATATATCCAAAATTTTTCTTTTCTATTAGACAGCTAGGTTGGATCCATAGCTTAGCTACTGTGATCAGTGCCACAGTAAACACTGAGGTGCAAGTATCTCTGTGATATGTTGACTTGAAGTCCTTTCATAAATTCCCAGGAGTGTCATGACTGAGTCACATGGTAAATCTATTTCTAGTTCTTTAAGTACCTCCATCCTGACTTACATATAGGTTGTACATTTCTCTAGGAATGTACAAGAAAAATATTTTAAGCTATAATGCCAAAAGTATGAACAATTAAAGAAGAAATAGAACAAAGTTGTTCAAAACTTAAAACTTTGGTGCTAAAAACGATTCTATCAAAAGGACAAAATCAAGACTGGAGAAATGGCTTATCAGTTAAATGCCCAAGCTTCTCTTGCAGAGGATTGGGATCATTTCCTACCTCCCAACCACCTGTAACAACTCCTTCATCTGACTACCCTTTTCTGTACTCCATGGGTACCTGCACATATGTGTATATACCCACATACACATAAATAAAAAAACTGTTTAAGGCAAAATCTGCAGAATGGGATAGAGTATTTGTATAACATATGTCCAATATGGGTTTGATCTCCAGAATATAGTGAAGTCTTCCACTGCAGTAGCAATCAGTCAAACAATACAAACAGATTGTAGGCAAAGGATTTTTAAAAGGTACTTCTCCACAGAAATATACAGATGTTCAACAAGCACATGGAAATGGACTCATCAGCTTCATTAGTCATTATGCAAATTAAAATTAAAATTTCATCAGCTTGGATTTTTTTAAAAAAAAAATGACAGTAATGAACATTGTTGAGGGTGTGGCTAAAACCAAATTCTTGTGTGCTCCTGCTTGGAATGCAGAATAGTTCAATGACTGTGAAAAACAAGTTTCTCAAAAAATTAAGTACCAAGTTATCCAAGACTCAATTTTTCAGTATATACTCAAGAAAATGAAACATGTTCACTCACAAAGGCACTGTATATGAGTATTTGCCCCAGAATTTTTCAGAATAGCCCAAATATCCTAAAACCAATAGCTAGGTCAATATGCTATGTTTAATTTGAACATTTTTAGGAATTAAATATTAATATATGATACAGTATGGATGGGTTTAAAAACATGTTAAGTAGGGGCTGGTGAGATGGCTAGGCAGTTAAGAGCACTAACTGCTCTTCCAGAAATCCTGAGTTCAATTTCCAACAACCAAATAGTGGCTCACAACCATCTATAAGGGGATCTGATTAATGTTCTCTTCTGGCCTGCAGGTGTTCATGCAGCAAAACACTCACACATTAAATAAATAAATAAAAAATTTTAAATCTAAGTAAAAGAATCCAGTAACAAGAGATCGTGTGGTTTATAGTTAGAAATTAGAATAGAAAGTTAGTGGTTACTCAGGGCGGCGGGTGAGGGAGCAGTAGGGAAAGATGGATGATGGGCAGTGACCACTAACAGGAATAAGTTTTGTTTAAGGAAGATGATAATATTTTCAAAATTAGAGAGTAGGAATGGTTTCGAAACTCCATGAATGTATTAAAATATACTGTACTTTAAAGGGTAAGTCCCACAGAATATAAAATTTTGTGCCAGTAAAACAGTTTCTCTGTTTTCTCTGTAGAACATGCCTCCCTGACCTCCATTCCAAATACTTGGTCCTTAAGCAAGAAGAAAAAGAAATTTCCTCTGTTTGAAGCAAGAGTGTCTGGGCTCAGAGAAAGGAAGTGAATGGCCACAAGAGTCACTTAACATCATATGACTGAGAGAGATACAAAAGGTAGAAAGGACATAGGCTAAACATAGAAAATAAGTCTTTTAAAAACATGTAGGAAAGATGGCTCAGTGGTTAAGAGCAAGTACCTGTTGGATATCGGTGAGCTTAGCTCAAGGCCCCCAGCTGAGCTGTTTGCCCAGGTTTCCTGAGAGCAGAGCATCCTGCGGCTTAGCTTGATTTCTGTCTTCCCGCCTGGGGTGGTAGGGACTTGCCAGGTGCCTGACCTATGACCATGATTGTTTTTTCCCTGTTGTTTTTCACCGGCCTCTAGTATATATTGCTGGTCCCTCAGTAAAGCTTTGGCATGCTCCTCACCAGAATGACCCGAGTCTGTGTTTTCTGTTAATCCCCCAGGCCTACGCCCGATACTCCGTACTGTGGCAGCACGGGCGCTGTCAAGTACCTCTCCTGTAGAGGCTCACAGTTATCAATAACTCCAGCTCCAAAATAGCCCTCTTCTAGTCTACACGTTAAAAAAAAATCTTAAAAAATACTTTAGAAAAACTGACATATTAATTAAAGAATATGAGGTCCCATGGATGACAACAACAACAAAAAAAATGTGTAGAAATGTACAAAGGGCAGACAGAATGCACCCTAGTAAAACAATACTGAGTTGAGGGATTTTGTTTAGATTCAGATGTTAATTTGACATGAAGCTGTGACCTATTTTCATACTGACCCAAGGTCTCTGTTAAGTGGTTGTACCATTGAAGTCCTTCCCGTCTCCTCGGAAGGTTCAGGAACCCAAAGATTCAGATGGGAAGAGACAAGAGGGCTCAGGGAATAAAGCATAGCAGTATAAGTCTGGTGACTTGACTTTGATTCCTTGATCTCCCTCAAAGGCAGATGGTGAAAACCTACTTTCAAATCCAAAAGCTGTCTTGTGACTTCCCTACACGCACAGCCTGCGATGGGAAGGCATTGACTCTGCACTTCCACAGCACTGAGGTGAAGGTGAAGGGTCACTGACACTCCCCAACCAGGCACAGCTGCTTCAGACAGTGAACTGTGGCCAGTAAGCAGACAATATCAAGAGGCATTCCATGTAGCTGCTCATAAAGTCTCAGCAGGATAGAGCCTTGCCCTTCAAAGGGAGCCCTCGCCCATTTTAAAACTGACTTCTTACTTACTCAGTAGGCTCTCTCATTACACCGCCTACATTCTCTTCCCAAACAAATCAGATGCATGAATACCTTTGCATTTTGTTGTTTTTAGACAAAAGTCATAATAAGAAAAATTTGAATATTAGTGATAAGTACAGAAAACAAAATATACATTAAAACTGCCAATCCTTAACTCCAGAGCAAGGGGAAATTACTAAAAGATTAATCATAGAATAGAACATGGCTAAGCCCAGAGCAGCAGGTCGGCAGACATTATAATGTAAACTTTTAATAATAATGCAATCACATTTTGATAGAATATTAAGTGGTTGGGAGATTGATGAATGGGGAATGTGGGTAGTGATTTTGTAGTACTATAAGAAAACTATTGTGCCTATAAGTTTAATTAGGCCCACTCAGACATCTCACATGGGCCTGTACCGTGTACCATTTAGCGTATTTGTGCCAATCTCAATTGTTCAGTTAAAGTTTTTTCCATCCCTCCATACAGAAATTGCCAGATCTCTATAGCAACGAGAACCTAAGAACTCTGGTTGCCCTAGAGACAAGAGCACCTTAGCACAGATGCAAATATCAATAGCCAAAAACCAAAGCTCCCTCTTAGCAAAAATGGCTTAAGATCCTTTATGAACAAAGACCCTGAACACTGACCTGGACTGAATACATGTATAAGAAAGGGGAATAAACACTAAGAATGTTCCCCAAACAGAAACCCTCCTTATAGGGTAGTCATCTAACCTCCAGTTATGTGTGATCCAAACCACTATCCCTTACCTACGAATGCAAGTGGGTGGACCTCAGACAGAGTTAAGGCTCAGAAAGAAAAAAATTTAATGTAAGAGTTATTTTTAGTTTCAAAAGATAAAAGTAATTTCTTTAGATAACTATGAGCCATCCAGAGTTAAGAAAATTAGTTTGTCACATTCTAAGAGAAACTAGATGCTGGAGAAAAAAAAATCCTACACATTAAAGCCTTTTCCTATCTCAAAAGTGGAAAATTAATAAAGACTCCTTGCAACCTCTGAATCCAATAAGAAAGCGAAAGATAGAACTGAAAGATTCAAACAAATAAAAGATATTCTCTCCAGCATTGGTCACTATCCTGTCTGATCTGGGGTTGTAGCTCAGTTGGTAGAGTGCTTACCTAGCATTTGAAAGTCATAGTTTAATGTTATTTTAGGACTCCAAAAACTAGGTGTGGTAGTATACCCTGTAATCCCAGCAATCAGAGTTAGAGGCTAGGGGAATCATAGGTTTGGGGTGAGGAAGAGATAAGAAAGCATGTTTGAGAGAGATAATGAGATGATGAAAGAGGTCTTCCCTTTTCAAGCAAAAGGTTTTTAATAACGAAAGCAGGCCACACAGAGGGGGACTGAGGTGGTCTCACATCCCCGAGACAAAAGTCTTTACTCCAAAAGGTTTCCAAGAAAGGAAGCTGGGTCTTTTACTGCAAACAGGCAGGCTTGGTTAACACATTAGCTATGTGACATGACCAAAGTCATAGGCTCATGTGATATCAGTCACACTGCTGTGGTCCTTAGGTGGCAGGAAAGCTGGGAAACTCCTGCTCATTCTTGAGACCGATATTTTGTTCTTTGTGGCTTCTATATTTACTTGGGAACTTAAGGGTGAAAAGGATACGTCTGCTTCCTACTAGACCTTAGCAGGTATGACACTGATTCCTAGCATCTACTGTTTCTATAAAAGGAGAAGCCAAATTATTGAATAACTTTTCTGTACTATCCACAAACTTTAAGAGGGCTCAATCCTCCACACATCTGCCAACCACTTTAATCAACAGAAACACTGGCAGCTTTCAGCCTTTACCCTCCCAGGTAATGAGCTCTTAAACATAACTATATACAGATGGTTGCTTCAGGGCTTGATTTACCTGACTTGGTCAGCAATGTTTAACAAGCCAAATAACTAACACATTTTTGTGAAGTAAGCAGGATGAGGTCTTTTTTTTTTTTTTTTTTTTTTTTTTTTGGTTTTTTCGAGACAGGGTTTCTCTGTGTAGCCCTGGCTGTCCTGGAACTCACTTTGTAGACCAGGCTGGCCTCGAACTCAGAAATCCTCCTGCCTCTGCCTCCAAGTGCTGGGATTAAAGGCGTGCACCACCACCGCCCGGCTAGGTCTTTATTTTTTTAATAACTATAATTCATTATTTTGTATAGTTCTTCATATTCATAAGGATATGGCTGACATTTGCTGTTTTCTATATTTCAAGGTAATATTATTGTGAAGAGAAATTGAGTATATCTTCCATGGAAAAGGAATGATTTTGCATTGGAAAGAAGAAAGGAAATAAAGAAGGGGACAATCATACTGTTTTCACCAACTTAAAGGCTTAAAATAACATTTAACCTAAGGTAACATTTTTTAATCTCAAATGTCTGTTTGATTAGACTTTCTGTTTAGAGTGTGACAAGGTTGAAATTAAGGAGTCAGTTAACTTTGTTTTCATCTAGTCCCCAAAAGTCCAAAAGCTAAAAACTTGGTGATGGTCTTGGCAGGTGATGAAATCTTTAGGAGGTGCTAAGTAACTACTATTAGCAAGCTTGAAGGTCACTGAGGATGAACCCTTCCTGTAATCAATGGCTCCTAAAGCCAAGCACTAACAGTATGGAACTGTAGTGGGAAATTGCTAAAATATGGTACCACCCCAGCAGGCCTCTGCTCCAAGTCACAGTGGGTCTCTCTCTCCTGCCCAGCACCCACGCCTTCCAAGTATCTGGCAAAGCATGACTCTTAAACTTGAGTAGTTAACCAAACATATTTATGTATATGAAACTCCCAATTACATAATGCCAAATTACAATGATAAAGTTTTATCCCAATATTTCTAACCTCTCAGCACACCAGAAACACATCTGATGCCATCAGGAGCTCCTCCGCTTCCTCGTGCAGCTCCCGGGCTCCTTCTCTCTTCCCGCCCCTCCTTCTCTTAGCTCCTCCTCCTCTGTCCCCTCCAATCACTGGCCTCTCACTGCCTCACTGTGAATGGATAGGAAATATCTTTTTTTGGTTTGGTTTGGTTTGGTTTTGGTTTTTCAAGACAGGGTTTCTCTGTGTAGCCCTGGCTATACTGGAACTCACTCTGTAGACCAGGCTGGCCTCGAACTCAAAGATCCACCTGCCTCTTCCTCCCAAGTGTTGGGATTAAAGGTGTACACCACCACTGCCCAGCGGCTAGGAAATATCTTGCATCATGGAACAATCCTGGATGTTTGGTATCTGCTGCCACTACCAATCAAAGCAAGTGGAGCTTTAGTTATGATGGGGAAATGTACATCTCAAAGAAATTCCTCATTTTTCTAAAATGAAATGGTCTCAGAAGTTCTCTGGACTCAAGAAGTTAGATTCCAGAGAGCCAAGTAACCCTATTAAAAAATGGGGTACAGAGCTAAACAAAGAGTTCTCACCTGAAGAATATCTAATGGCTGAGAAGCACCTAAAGAGATATTCATCATCCTTAGTCATTAGGGAAATGCAAATCAAAACAACCCTGAGATTCTATCTCACACCAGTCAGAATGGCTAAGATCAAAAACACAGGAGACAGCAGTTGTTGGCGAGGATGTGGAGAAAGAGGAACACTCCTCCACTGCTGGTGGGATTGCAAGCTGATACAACCACTCTGGAAAGCAGTCTGGCCGTTCCTCAGAAAACTGGGCATGACACTCCCGGAGGATCCGGCTATACCACTCCTGGGCATATACCCAGAGGCTTTACCTGCATGCAATAAGGACACATGCTCCACTATGTTCATAGCAGCCTTATTTATAATAGCCAGAAGCTGGAAAGAACCCAGATGTCCCTCAACGGAGGAATGGATTCAGAAGAAGTGGTATATCTACACAATGGAATACTACTCTGCAATTAAAAACAATGAATTCACGAAATTCCTAGGCAAATGGTCAGAACTTGGAAATATCATCCTTAGTGAGGTAACCCAATCAGAAAAGAACACACATGGTATGCAGTCACTGATAAGGGGATATTAACCCAGAATCTCGGAATACCCTAGACACAATTCGCATATCAATAGATTTCCAAGAAGATGGAAGGAGAGACCCCTGGTCCTGGAAAGACTGGGTGTAGGTAGGGGAATGCCAGGACAGAGAAGCAAGAGGGGGTTGAATGGGGAAAAGAGGGAGGGAGGGGGCTTATGGAACTTTCGGGGAGGGAGGAAACGGGAAAGGGGAAATGATTTGGAATGTAAATAAAAAAAACTTAGAAAATAAAAAATAAATAAAATTTAAAAAAAAAAAAAAAGAAGTTCTCTGGGGTTGTGTGTAAACAATCCCAGTTCTTTGCAGAGTTCTTCACCCACAAGTTCTTTGACACCTTTTGGCAGCTCTGCAGAAGTTTGTTCTATTTTGTCCTTGAAAATCACCTTCAAATTCCATATCCTATTAGAACACTAGTTTTGCAAGTAAAAAGAAAATGACCATGGATAAAAGAAGGGAGAAGGACACCGGCTGACCCTCTTTACAATTCAAATTACCATCTGAAAGGAAAGCTACAGACTGGAAAGGAGGGGGTGGTGGTAGCAAGGCTAGTCCACCAAAGTCCATCAAAGGAAGGCTGTTTCCTTGGCTATTTTTATAAATTCATTTTTATTCTTTCTGACATTTTAGTCTGCTCTCTGATACAATTACTAGCCAAAAAAAAATGGACCTGTCAATCTCATGGATGGGAAAACATACCTCAGGAAAGCTGTCTGTTCTAGGGACTTTAAGACACAGTTTAAGCCTGTTTAAAAAGTGACTCTGGTCATGGTCCCACTGGCACTGTTCAGTCCCACCCCTAGAGAGTGCTCCACTTTATCTTGTCATAAACTCCACCTGCCTTCTAAGCCCACATTCCAAGTGTCTTGACTGAATCTTCGGATAGAAAACTGATAAACTGGAAACCAAGCAAGATCCGAGTAACAATTAGGAATGTGTTCTAGAAGGGTTTTGTGGGACTCTGGCCCCATTCTCTTTCTCTCTTTGATTCCAGGCCTATGATAGAAGCAGTTTGCCCTACTATGTGCTCTGGCCATGGTTTCTTGTCCCCCCCCCCCCGACTCAAAGAAATGGGACAGACCCACTGTGTGTAAGGGTCCAAAAATCACTTAAGGAAGTCCCCAGACTCAATATGCAAAAACAGAGTGTTTATTCGGCAGGAAAAAAAAAAGCAGCATGAGGAAGTCAACCATTCTCTAAAATAGTGACCCCAGACAAAGGCATGCAGGCCTTCTTGTAAGGATCAGGGGAACTCTCTAGAAGGATTAGGTAGTCTAAAATGTCATTGGTGGGTGCTAGGGGGTCACAGGTGGTCAGTGGTCTGCACTCCTATGTCATGAACATTTAACCATATGATGAAATAGGGCTACCCAGGTTAGATGGCCCATTCTGAGATAAGATTTTTCTCCCATTTTTGTGGTTATCCCCAGGCTGTTCTTTGGGGAGGGTTTTGTGATCTTGTTCTGGATTTTATTGTCTGTTCCTAGAGCTGGTGTCTTATGACTTAGTTTCTGGGACTTATGGTCTATTCCTGAAGCTGGTGCCTTATAGTCTTTCTTGAAATCAGGCCTGGTCCTTATATGGAGACAAATGGGGTTTATGTTGTCCTTTCACATGGACTGAAATCTCCAAAATAATCTTTCATCTTGTAAGTACAGCATCTCAGGTATCTTGTTAACAAGGTATCTGACTAACATTCATGGACATCAAGGTCCTTTTCAAAGTCCTTCTCTCTTAGTAACAGATAAAGTTCTTTTCCTCTAAAAGACTGAGCCCATTTCTCTGCTAATGGACAGAAGAATTAGGGTCTGCTCATTCAAGACACCCATGTTTCTTCTTATGAGGTCCCTCCATTCGACACATGAAGAACTCTTCATAGTTTAAAACTTACTTCTCCCACCAGCTGAGAATTTTCTGCTTTTAAATTAAATGATTTGACCATCCCCACAATAAGGTCATATAATATAACACAATTGCCCTGGTTCTATTTCCATCGCTCTGATAAAATTCCCTCACAAAAAGTAACTTAAAAGAGAAAGGGTTCATTTTAACTCACATCATTACAGTCATTATTCAGGGAAGTCACAGTGGCAGGAGCTTAAGATGGTCTCATCACATCCACAGTCAAAAACAGAAAGAGGTTAAGTACATGAGGGCTTACTTGATTGTGCTCAGATCAAGTTCTCTACATTTATACAGAGCAGGACTCCCTGCCTAGGGAATGTTTCCATCTACAGAGGACTGTGTCTTCTCACATCAATAAACCTAATTAAGATAATTCCCCATAGACGAGTCCACAGGACACCCCAATGTAAACAGTTTCTCATTGAGATTCTCTTCCCAAAGGACCTAAAGGTGTGTCCTGCTAACGATTAAAGCTATCACACCATGAAAATACCAATTCTTTCTTTTCATAGGCTCTGAGGGATAAGGGTATGAAAGCCACAAAAGGAAAAAAATATCCATAGCTGGATTTTTGCTTCTTTAAGGGTTCTTCTTCCTCCACACTTCTCCTACCCTTTTCTTCCACCCTTTAAACCCCCCAACACTAGACAGAAGAGAAAAGGATAGAGGAGAAAGACTGACATTATCATTAGACTACTTCCAGTTGATTAGGGGAGTCAAGTTCCTTGAAGCAAGTTTGACCTTCATCATCAAGATTTCTAATTTCTTTTCTCTCTCTCTCTCTCTCTCTCTCTCTCTCTCTCTCTCTCTCTCTCTCTCTCTCTCTCGCTCTCTCTCCTTCCTCCTTCTCATTCTCCTCCTCCTCCTTCTTCTTCTGTTGTTGCTGCTGCTGCTACTACTATGGTCTGACACTCCCCCAAACCCCAGAATAGCTACAGCCATTTTGTTCCATGCCTGCCAGCTATTTCATATTGTTGCTATAACACTGACACAGAGAAATGACTTGGCTCAAGGACATGCTAACCACATACCCTGTTTTGTTCTGTATGTTCTGAATGTTCTGCATGAGGTTGCTCATCTTAAGAAATTCCACAAAGCTTTACACAGGACCCATCAAATCAAAGGTTAATATGAAGTGTTATGTCTGAAACAGTTGAGTCAGAGCTGATCCCCTTCCTGCACCTACATATGAGCTCACTGTGGGTTTTGTGGGTGACACTGAAGAATGCTACTAATAAGTTATAAGTTATGATTACAATACTCATGCTCTCAATGTTCTGAAGTTCTCCAGTTCACCACCCATGTACCACCTCCCTTTATCTTACTCAGGACCAATCAGCTTCAAGTTTAGCTGATAATTCTTTGCCTACTAAGCCAACTGCTCTTCACCTTGCTCTTTTAACTTTTGAACCTGGTTTTTCCCATTAAAAGTCTACTCTGCAAGCAGATTAGTGGCACAATTGGGTCTTTCCTTCTTGATACTGGATGTCCAGTATTATGGTGTGCATTCAATAAACTATTCTTGCTTAACTGAGATCAGTGTTTGATTGGTTTCAGTGGAGACTCCATGAACCCCAGCACTTTTTCTTCTTCTTCTTCTTCTTCTTCTTCTTCTTCTTCTTCTTCTTCTTCTTCTTCTTCTTCTTCTTCTTCTTCTTCTTCCTCTTCCTCTTCTACTTCCCCTTCCCCTTCCCCTTCCCCTTCTTCTTCTTCTTCCTCTTCCTCTTATTCTTCTTCTTCTTCTCTCATAACTGTTTAACAAAAACAAACCAACAGCAATCAGCCTGAAGCTGGCAAAATCATGTCCTGCTAGAGCACAAAGCAAATCATAGTCAGCTGCTGGTGACAATCTGAAGTAGCTCCATATCCATAGCACACCTGGGGTTTAAATGAAAACATATTCTTATAATATTTCTATGTTTCTTAAAGTAACCAGAGTTCTCACTACAAATATCAGTGTAATATACATATATCACAACACAGACCTCAGAAAAAATTGCAAAGTACTATCTACCAATGCCATGAGTGGCAAAATTCTGAGGACAATGTCAATCACTTACTGCTCTTCTGTGTTATATTGTTAATATGTGTTTGATAATGCATTTTTTTTGACCTAGAATAGGTAAAAATACTTTTACTATGCCCTTCATCCAAATAAAGAAATGATGATTGTACTGTATTAATTGGTACTCCATACCACTTCACCTCTGTTTCTCTCTGTCTCTCTCTCTCTCTCTCTCTCTCTCTTGCGCGCGCGCGCGCTCCCACTCCCTCTCTCACCCCTCCCCTTCCTCCCCCCTCTGTGTTTTCATATGTGTTTTCCAGTGTACTTGTGTGTATAAATGTGAGTATTCAAGTGGAGATCTAAGAACAACCTTGGGTGATTATTTGCCATTGCATACTCCAAGAAAGTTGATGTATGGGTTTCTAGAGTCTCTTCTGTCCCCTTTCCCATCTCTCCTCAGGACACTGAAATTACATATGAACACTAATGTACCTGCTTTATGTGGGTTCTGTAGATCAGCACTACAAGATCATTGTCATCTCCACATCCCTTTTTAAATTTCTTTTTCCTTTATTTTTGGGGAAACATCATTATTAGAGAGCTAACTTAAAAGTGAATTTGGCCAGATGAATGGGTCAGTACACTGTGCAATCAATAACAAAACAATTGGGCCTGGTTCTATGCAGGCCACAGAATTTTACAGTATTCTCAGATGCATTCTGTGTCTGTAATTTGTAGCTGTAATTTTTCAAGTTTGTCACAGAGAAAAGAAAGTACATACATAAATCAATAAGCACAAATGATTAGCAATACCAAATATGAGATCAATGAGAAACTAGTGGAGCATTATGAATCGGGTATTTCTAAGTACATCTGGGATCTTCTAAGTCCACTGAACTCCAATTTTCCCTCTATGTTCATTGTTAGTTGTCTGACTCTGTATTTGTTTCCTTTTTAAAAAGTAACTAAAAACATACTAAGCAAGACTATGAAGACATCTTTTGCTTTTGTACAATTATAAAGTATACTCAGATATCTTTTCGTTGATATAAAATGACCACTAAAAAGAAATGACTGGGGTTGAGATGGATAAAGAGCTTGCTGAGAAAGCATGAAGACCTGAACTTGAATCCACAGAGTCCATAAAGTTAGACACCTCATTCGATAATCCCAGTTCTATGGTGAGAGAAGAGGTGGGGACAAGAGGACCTCCAGCAGCTCAGGAGCCAGTTATCCTGGTGTAAACAGCCAAAAACAAGAGACCCTGCCTTAAACGAATCAAGTCAAACACTGACATCCAAGATTGTCCTCTGACTGCAACATGTTAGTTGTGGTGCACACAGGCTCTCATTCACATATATAGCACACAAATGCATATACGCACCACACACAAATCACATATCACATGCATCACAAACATAAAGAGAGAAAGAGGGGGAAACAGAATTTCTGTAAACATAGCACTTCCATTTATGTTATGTAATAGAATTAAAGCTAATAATCTTGGATTTTCTGAAAGACAGAAATAACAGAACATACACAACAGAAACAGACAAAAAATGCCCCTGAAAAAAATCAGGGCTATTAATGTCACAAAGAAAATCCTCAGGGCAAAACAGAGTTGACAATAAGATCTGTAAAAGCACAATTGTTTTAAGACTTTTTTTTTTTTTTTTGAGACAGGGTTTCTCTGTGTAGCCCTGGCTGTCCTGGAACTCACTTTGTAGACCAGGCTGGCCTCGAACTCAGAAATCCTCCTGCCTCTGCCTCCCAAGTGCTGGGATTAAAGGCATGAGCCACCACCGCCCGGCAAGACTTATTTTCAGTTAACTCCAATACCAAATCAAAGAATAATGTGTCAGGTTTGAAGAAGCAGAGATCCCTTGTAAAACCCCTTTCTTGGAATTCATTGGAAAGCAGAAGGGCCAGCAAAAGAAGGAAGTGCCCTCCTCAATGTTCTTCATATGAACAACATTGCCAGAGAAATACTTTCATTCTGAAATGTGAATTCTACCTCCAAAGTTCTCAGCAGTATATGTCTGTGAAAGTTATTTTTGATTTCATCTTTCAGAAATCACAAGTGGCAACATACCATTCCAAACAAAAATTTTTTTTTTTTTTTGGTTTTTCGAGACAAGGTTTTTCTGTGTAGCCCTGGCTGTCCTGGAACTCACTTTGTAGACCAGGCTGGCCTCGAACTCAGAAATCCTCCTGCCTCTGCCTCCCAAGTGCTGGGATTAAAGGCGTGCGCCACCACCGCCCGGCTAATAAATTTTTTTAAAATCACATTTTTCATTTAGAATTTGAAGTACTTAGCAAGTTCAAATATATCAGGTTAGGGACGTAGTGTACTTGCCTAGCACCAATGAGCCCCTGGGTTTGTTCCCCAGCACTGCACATATAAGATGTGGTAAAGCATACCAGAAAATACCTTGGAAGACAGAAACAAAAGGATTGAAGGTTTTATTATCTCATTTTGTTAGAGCAATGTTGTCAGAATGATGATGAATAAATGTTGAAGAAGATGTAGGGAAACAGAGCCCATCCAATGCTGATGGACATGTAATTAATCTTTATCTCTATTATATAGAGATCCCACACCCAAAAAAATCTAAAAATAGAATTCTCATATAATCAAGCAATGCTACTATTTGGAATATAACCAAAGAAAATGAGATCATTATGTTCAAAATATGTATGCACTCCCATGTACATTGCAGCACTAATTAAAATATTCAAGATATGGAATGAAAACAGCTGCTTGTCAACAAATGAACTGATAACATGTGGCATATATACAGAATAGAATACTATTCAGCCATATAAAAAGGAGAAATTTTACCATTTGCATAAACAAAATTGGAATTGAGATCATCATACCCATGAGAGCTGTCAGTAGACAAGAGATAAACCATAGTCTATCAAGTGAAATTCATATGTATATAGATAGATAGATAGATAGATAGATTGATAGATAGATAGATATAGAGAGAGAGAGAGAGAGAGAGAGAGAGAGAGAGAGAGAGAGAGAGAGAGAAAGATATCCTGCATGTGGGTATATGCACCATGTGCATGCCTTGTGCCCAAGGAGGCCAAAAGAAGGCATATCCCTGGAACTGGTGTTACAGATGGTTGTAAACTGCCATATAGGTGCTAGAAATCAAACTTGGGTCTTCTGGAAGAGCAGTTAGTACATCTAAACTTTGAGCCATCTCTCTAGCCCCAAGTGCAATTAGATTCTTAAATTAATTCTTAAAGCACATAGGAAAGGTCTGCTCTCTTGTCTAAACTGTATAAAGCAACGTTTATTTCTGTATCTCCTTGTTGCATGTTTTTAATCTCCACAGATAGTGGTCAGGCACTCCCTTCTTATTCTGGTCTGTACTCTGAGAGCTCATATGAATTCTCCAAATAGTCTTTTTGAGGTACCCTCCCTAGCAGGAATGTGGGAAAGAAAAATTCCACTGTGCCCAATGGTATGCTTCAGAGAAACCTTTCAACTTTCAAAACAACTGTTTTGCATCCTTAAATATCTTGGGCTCAAAACAGTCACAATGCCATTTAACAACTCCCTTGAAAATTTCCAAGAAGTAACTGAGCATATTTTCTAATATGAGGAACTCATACCATCTTTTGTTCTGTTTTCCGGCTTCGGGGACTTTGCAATAAGTCATCCTGTGTAACTGAATATCCCTCAACATACTCTCCTTACATGGAAAATTATTCTAGTGCCATTTTGATGGGTACTTAGATTATTTCCACTTGGAAAGTTATCATAAATAATGCTGTGATTGGGCTGATGTCAAAAATGTTCTTTTTTATTTGTAAGGACATTTCTAGATATCTAATTTCTATTGCAATTCCGGTGAGTATAAATGACTGCTCCTAAAATTGTATTATTTCCTGCAGGCTTGTCCTTTACATGTATCTAGAAATTTATGACACCAGTACTGCATGTGTGATTGTTCCCCAGAAACTAAAAGCTTTATTTGGAGGTATTATTTAATTAATATGACAAGGAAAACTGATGACTAATTATGATTTCCAACACGATACTGCAAGACCAGTAGATAATGTCTCAGGAAATGTCTCAGTAGTTCCTGCTACCAATTTGACTCTACAAAATTCTTAGCTGCAATGTTTGAATGGTCTTAGTAACTTCTAAAGCAAAACAAAAACAAAACCATCAAGATGAATACATTATCCTTTCATGGAGGCTAATAGCAAGCAATGAGAGATTCAAGAGTCAGCTTCAGGTCTAGGGATTTGACTCAGTGGGTAAAATGCCTGCCACACAGCATAAGGACTCTATCTCAGACCCATAGCACCCAGATAAACACCAAATGCAATGGTGTGTGTCTGCAACCCAGTGCTGGGGGATGAAAGGAGAGACAAGAGGGTTCCCTAGAGCTCACTGGTCAGCCAGCTTAGCTGAGCCAGAGCTCCAGATTCAATGAAAAACCTCAAACAGTGTGGAGAGCAATGAGGAGATATCCATGTCAACATTTGGCTTACACACACACACACACACACACACACACACACACACACACGTGCATGCGATGAGGGAAGTGACATGCACATACATCACATGTCAAAAAGAAGAAAGAAAAATTGTGAAACATCTTAACATGACAAGAGACTTAGAGTTTCCAGTCCTGGCAAAGAGAAGATGTCCTATACATCCTTAAACAAATGATTGACAGTTGTACACTGCCCATCGTAGGTACTAAGAACTAAAATTCTGTTCTCCAAGGTTGTATAAGTGGCCAAGCTACCTGCTTGAGTTTTCATGAACCTTTCTATGACCCTTCTACTTCTGTATCACCATGTAACCCCAATAAACTCATTGGTTCACCAATCCAGACTTTGGTGGAATTATTTCTTGGGCCTGCTATTGGTGCCTGATCTAAGATGGATGGATGTTTGCTCATACCTCCTCAGAAAAATTCACACAGCACCCAAATTACCTTATATGAAATTGAGACAAAAATAATACATAAAACGGCAGAAAATACACCTGATTGAGTATTTATGCAAAAAAATCTTCAACAGTGAACTGACAGTGAACTAACAGTGAACTGACAGTGAACTGACCAGTACATTAAAACAATACATTGTGCCATAATGTGTTCCACAGACCTTCCCTCTCAGCAAGGGAGAATGCCATGTGTCACTTTTTACAGTTCCCAGTTACATACTTCTATTCCACTTGTCATACTGGTGGACACTTCACAGCTGTATGGCAAAGTTGAAGAAAAATACAACCTGAATTGATGTATGAAAATTTACCTCTGAGACAAACAAAAAAAAAAATAGCAGAAACCCCTTCGGCTCCTCCGTGCCTACCATCCTTGCTTTGCTGGCAGATGACCTCTGTATCTGAGAAGATTGTTTTTCCCTCTTTTATTTAGAGGCTGTCAAATTATACACATGCTGCTTCAGGAGAGAATCCTGGCCTGAACTAATGGGCTGTGAAATGAGAGGGGAAAACAGATAAAGTTGCATCTGGAGTTCTTCATTCTCAGAGTTCACAGGAATTTTGGAGAAGAAAAGAATGAAGTCATATTTGGTGAATTCAGTGACAAATTTCAGTAGCACCCCAAGAACATTGCAGATCAATACCTGAAAAGATCCTTTCCAAAAATGATTCTAAGAATGTGTCTCTATTTATATGCTGTGACACCAATTAGAAGGTACAATGTCTTACCCCTGGTTCCTCAGGGTTAAGGCAAAGGCTTATGTGCAGCCCTTTCCTAACAATATATAGTCTCAGAAGTGAAGCAAGGAGAAGGGTAAGGAGGGTAAAGAGAGACACACGAGGAGGTGAGACTGAGCTGACCAAAGTGCAACCAACGGGCTGCTTGACCTCTAGTACCTTTGCCCTGAAAGCTACGAAGTGCCTAGAAACAGTCAATGAGAAGAAAGAGAAGCTGGGAAAATGCTTCAGTAGGAAAAGTACTTGTGAGGACCTAGGTGGACAGTGTTCCTAATGATAACATCTGAGGTCCTCCTCCGGCCTCCACATAAATACGTACTCATGTGTGCCTGTACACCATGAAAAGTGATACACAACATAGATACATAGAAAGGTTTTCCCCTTGATCAAAACTTCAAATTCAGCATGTGTACTTCCCCCAACCCTAACTCACTCACACATGTTTAGTGGAGGCTTCCAATTACCTCGGGACTCGGTGAAGCCTGTGCAAGGAGTAGTGGTTGATTTGATATTACTTCCTCTCAACATGCATACCAGTGCAAGAAAGTTTAATGGGGAAAAAAAGGTTTTAAGCTGGAAAATATCTGGAAAAATGTTAATTTTATAAAAGCAGGGCTTTATTGAACAGAGTAAGTTGGAATCAAAGAAATCTGAGTTCACACTTAAGTTTCTGAATATGGCTGAAAAACCTTTAGGAAACTAGTTTGAAATCCATTCTCTAGCCACAATAAGCATGTTACTGAAAGGGAAGAAATGTCCATTTCAGTTTTGAGGAGTCTTAACGACAACAATGGGCTGGCATTGTTAGTCTCACCAATGGTAGGGAATATTCTACAAACTCCACTATTTGTGTTGCTCCATGTTAGATAAAATAAGATACAGAGATAAGAGCTCTTCTGAAGATGATGAAAGACCTGCCTAATGTCATATACTCGGGGCAAGAGGAACAAACAGAATGGGAGTCCAGATCTACACACACACACACACACACACACACACACACACACACACACAGAGAGAGAGAGAGAGAGAGAGAGAGAGAGAGAGAGAGAGAGAATGGAGGGAGAGATGGGGCAAGGAGGGGAAGGAGAGAAAGAGAGGGAGGGAGGGAGGAGGAAGGGAGGGAAGGAGGGAAGGAGGGAGGGAGGGAGAGAGGGAGGAAGGGAAAAGGTTGGGGAGGAGCCAGTGTAGGATTGTCTTATTTTCTTTTTTAAAAAAGAAGAAAACACACAGATGTATATAGTACTGTCTGCAATAAATCCCCATGCATACATTGGTAGTAGATACACATAAATATGTGATTTTCTTCTGAAATTATACCCAGAAACTAAATTGAGTTTTTAGTAGAGTGCTATAAGGATTATATTTTCATTTTTAAACTTTGTGTAATATTCAATATTTTTACAGTGTTTATGTGTCAAGTCTATGGAACCAATAGTATGTTCCTGAATAGAACTTAGCTCTCCACACACTAGCCCTTTTAAGTCAGCCACCTCTGAGGTTGTCCTACTTTTTACTATTATTTCCCTCCTTCCACTTAAAAAACAAAGGTTTATTACCTGTCCTAGGTAATAAGACCATCCATCTAATCAACCTCCAGCTACTGTCTTCATTTCTTCATGTTCCCCTCTGGTTAGAAAATGAATGTTTAAGGCTTTGCACACCATGAAGTCTCTATACAATGACTTTGCTTGTTAACAAGTTAAAAGAAAAAAAACCTATATAAATCATCAGCTTTGATATGGAAAACATCCCTGATAGAAGCCACCTGTAATGGTTAGCTTTAACTGTCGACTTGACACAACCTAGAAGAGCCTCAATGAGAAATTGCTTGAATTGGGTTGTCCTGTGGGTGTGTCTGAGAGTCTAATTGAGGTGGGCCCTAAACATGGGTGGTGCCATTCCCTGGGTTTAGGCTCTGGAGTGTAAAAATAAAGAAAGCTGAACACTAAGCATGTGTGCATTTCTTATTTCTCTGCTTTTGACTAGCTGCTTCAAGTTGTTGTCTTGACTTCCCTGCAATGCTAAATTATCTGGAGTTGTAAGGTAAAATCCTGTCTCCCTTTAGTTGCTTTGTATCAGGGTATCTTATCACAGCCACACAAATGAAAATAGAAGATGGACTCCTTCATAGGTTGAAAAGTCTATAGAGAATGGTATGCCCTGTCCTCTAGAGAAAAATCCTTTTCTCTTTCCCTCTTCACCTTTCCTTGTTCTCTGGGAAACAGCTGTCTTTTGAATTCTACCAATTAACTACAGCATTCACCCTTCCTAGGAAAAAGGAACTAAAAGGACATGAGTCATAAGACTGCCTGACCCATAACTCTTCTTCACATTTACAAAATCCAGAAGATCCTGGATCTTCAGATAACAGCAGCCAATGCACTAGGAAAACAGACCAGGCATGCTGTAGCCACACTATGCCTGCCTACCTCATGCTTCCATAGCTCCCTGTGTGACCCTCATACGAGAAGCCTCTAGGAGACACCATCTCTGTTCCTGACAACCTACTCATTGGTGTGCTATTACACCATGAATCTGCCTGACCCCATCAACTTGTCCTCAAATCATAACTTTTTCAAGTGGCAAGAAACAAGCATAGACTCATAATTTAAAGAGACTGAGGCAGGAGAAAAAGTAGAAACACAAGGAGGTGAGACTGAGCTGACCACAGCCAAGTGCAACCAATGGACTGCTTGACCACTAGGACCTTTGCCCTGAAAGCTACTAACTGCCTCAGAACAGTCAATGAGAAGAAAGGAAGAGAGTCTTGGGGAGATGGCTCAGAAGGAAAAGTACTTTTTTCTCAAACATGAGGACCTAGGACCATTTCTGATTATGACATTTGAGCTTCTCCCCTGGCCTCCACAGAAACATGTACTCAAGTGTACCCATAGAAAGCATAGATAGAGGCATAAATGAGGGTGTTGTTTGGATGGTTTTTTTTTTCAACACAAGCTGTCCAGATTTGTCTCCATGGTCCTAGTTTTTTAACCCCACATAGGCCAAGAAGCCAAAAGACCGTTTCCTCATATAGTTTTAAGTATGCTGCCCACCACAAAGACATTCTTAACAAAGCCACAGGAGACATGAAGACTATACAAAACGAACAAAAAACAAAAACAATTTTATGTCTACCATTTTACTCTTCAATTTTCCATGAAAATTGTCAGTTTTAACGTGTTTTTCTATATATTTCTTCAATTTGTCAGAAATATTTTCCATGCAAATCTTCAATTTTATCATAAAATGTTTTACTTCCTTTTTCAATAAAAAAGTATGTTGTTTAGCAGAAAAAAAAACAAAATGGAAACTTGAAAAAACTAATTTGAATACAGCTACTATGTGTAATTTAAAATTCAGTAAAAAAAAAAAAAATAGAGACATTGACTTCCAGAGCAAATAAGATCACATCTACTAGATAACCCTGAGAGATGCTTAACCCAGACACTTTCTCCAGCTATAAAAAGCAAAATGTTGCATTATTATATTATATTCTGTTTGCTTTGTTTTCAGCACTGAGAACTGAACCCCAAGACCTTAATCATGCTAGGCAAGCACTATACCATTGAGACTTCCCAGCCCTCCTGGGAAGTTTATTATGTAGAAGAACCTCATTAAGCTACCCAGACTGACTTTTAACTCAATATGTAGACCAAGTCAGTCTTGAACTCATAGCCCTCCTGCCTCAGCTTCTTGTGCAAACCGTTTCATTAAAGGTAGAGTGTCAAATGCTGTTTAGGTCTTACCAATCAGTCAAGACCTGTGCTGGCCATAGACTGACCATGGTTTCCATACCAAGGTTGTAACAATGAGTTTCAGGAGCTGCTTGTTCTAGAAATATCTAGATTACCTTCAGAGCCTCCAGTCATACAGCTTTAGATCATAACCTTGTAAGGCAAATTCCAATAAACCTTTTGTTATCTAAAATGTACATTTTCTTTAATCTGTTTTGTTTTTTATTTATCTATGTAGCCCAGCCTAGCCTTGGCCTCCCAAGTGCAAGGACTACAAAAGGTAAAGTTTTTAAATATATAAACTTTATTTTTGGTTGTTTTTCTTCTTTCAAAAATACTGTTCCCATTTATTAAGTCTCTGTTAAGTTCACCTTTGCCCAGGGTCATTTTTGATGTGAAGTTTAAATACTTTCTATCATTTCATGATTCTCCTCTAACTGAATAATACAAAATTATCCCCTGTGTTGGACTAAGAAAGTATAGTGAAGAGAACAAATCCAATCTCTGATACAGACTTGATCAGGTTCATTTTCTCTGCCAGTTAAAGAATTAAAAGCCAGGAAAAATACAAAGCACTAAAGAACAATAGAGAAATCTCATGTACCACAGACAATCAACAGTTGAAGAAAGCCATTTATTGGGGGCGAGACAATGCATATACTTCAGAAACACAAGAAAAGACCCTCTGCAAATGCTCATGGATGGGCCGGGCGGTGGTGGCGCGCGCCTTTAATCCCAGCACTTGGGAGGCAGAGACAGGAGGATTTCTGAGTTCGAGGCCAGCCTGGTCTACAAAGTGAGTTCCAGGACAGCCAGGGCTACACAGAGAAACCCTGTCTCAAAAAACCAAAAAAAAAAAAAAATGCTCATGGATGAAGGTAAGAGGACACCTCCCTTTCGTGGATTTTACTTTTAGGAATCTCAGCCAGCTCTCAGAGAAGAGCAAAGAAAACACACACTGTATTTCTGCCCACAAGAGAGGAAAGGGAATTTTGGAACATATCCAGAGTATTTTTGAAAGTCTAAGCCTAGTCCCTGGAAGAAAATAGCATTAGCTTACCTGAAGAGAAGGCTATTTGCCTACCTCTCTTCCCCTTTAGGCTTCTCATCTCAACAGATGGAAAAGAGAAGCCAAGGAACAGGAAGATTTTATCCAAGAGCAAATCCACTTAAAATAGTAAAGGGATTAGTTAATGCTTTCCTTCCCCCACAATTTACTGTCAATCAACAGGTTTCTGTTTTAATGCTAGTGAGCTCCAGGAAAGAACCAAAAGGTTCTTTGGGAAGACTAAAGACAGAAGGGGACACAAACAAGGCATCACAGGAATGTGAGCTTTAGCTACAGATGGGTAAAGTACTAGACTTTGCTCCAAACCAGGTCCATGCAAAGCCACATACTAAGACCTGTTTCCTTCAGTGTATTTTACCAGTACGTCATGCTTGACTTTCCACAAAACAGTTACCAGACATAATGATTAATCTTGATTGTCAACTTGGCTAGATCTGAAAGCAGCCAAGAGATAAGTCAGTGGACACAGCTGTGAGGGTCTGTGGATTGTAACATGGTTATCCTGAACATCATGGCTAATGTCCTCTTATAAGTAAGTACATACCATACATGTCTTTCTGGCTCTGAGTTACCTCACACAAGATGACATTCTCAGGTTCCATCCATTTGCCTGCAAAATTCATGATGTCATGTTTTTCATTGTGAAGATATACCACATTTTTCTTTATCCATTCTTCGGTTGAGGGACATCTAGGTTGTTTCCAGTTTCTGGCTATTATGAATAATAAAAGCTACTGTGAACATAATTGAACAAGTGTCCCTGTGGTACACAGTGCAGTAGATTTTAGGCATATGACCAAGAGTGGTATAGCTGGGTCTTGCAGTAGAACTATTCTCAGTTTTCTGAGAAACTGCCCAATTGTTTTCTGAAATGGTTGTACAAGTTCACACTCCCACCAGCAATGGAGAAATGTTCCCCTTGCTCCAGAACCTCAGCATCATGTGCTATCTCTTGAGTTTTTGATCTTAACCATTCTGACAGGCGTAAGAGTTGTTTTGATTTGCATTTCCCTGTTGACTAAGAATACTGAACATTTCTTTAAGTGCTTCTTGCTCATTTGAGATTTCTCTGTTTAGCTCTGTACCCCAATTTTTAATTGGGTTCTTTGGATTGTTAGTTTCCAATTTCTTTATAAATTTTGGATATTAGCCCTCTGTCAAATGTAGAGTTGGTGGAAATCATTCCCCAACCTGTAGGCTGCTGTTTTATCCTATTGACAGTGTCCTTTGCTGTGCAGAAGCTTTTCAATTTCATGGGGTCACAGTTATCAATTGTTGATCTTAGAGCCTAAATCATTGGTGTTCTGTTCAGAAAGTTGTCTCCTGTACCAATGAGTTCAAGGCTATTCCTCATTTTCTGTTCTATTAGATTTAGTGTATCCAGTTTTGCATTGAGGTCTTTGATCCACTTGGACTTGAGTATTGTGCAGGGTGATAGATATGAATTTATTTGCATTCTTCTACATGCTGACATCCAGTTCAACCAGTAACATTTGTTAAAGAAGCTTTCTTTTTTCCATTGTATGGTTTATCTTCTTTGTCAAAAATCAAGTGTTCATAGGTGTATGGGCTTATTTCTGGGTCTTTGATTCAATTCCATTGATGAATCTGTCTGTTTCTATAATAATACCATGCAGTTTTTATGACTATTGCTCTGTAGTACAGCTTGAGGTCAGGGATGGTGAAACCTCTAGAAGTTCTTTTATTATACAGGACATTTTTTTCTTTTTCTTTTTTTTTTTTTTTTTTTTGCTATCCTGAGGTTGGTTTGTTTGTTTCCCATATGAAGTTGAGAATTGTTCTTTTGAGATCTGTGAAGAATTGTGCTGTAATTTTGATGGGAATTGCATTGAATCTTCAAATTGCTTTTTGTAAGATGACCATTTTCACTATGTTAATCCTACCAATCCATGAGCATGAAAGATCTTTCCATTTTCTCATATGTTCCTTGATTTCTTTCTTCAGGAACTTGAAGTTCTTGTCATATAAGTCTTTCACTTGCTTGTTAGAGTCACACCAAGATGTATTATATTATTTGTGGCTATTGTGAAGGGTGTTGTTTCCCTTATTTCTTTTTCAGCCCATTTATCATCCATACCCAATGTAGGGCAGAATGGGGTCTGTTCATCTCTTCCTTGAAGCCTTTCTAGTCTCTCTGCTCAGCCTATATGCACTCTATCTCTGATGAACCTGTGAACTCCTGTGGGCAGAAAGTCAGGATTTAAAAAGGGCTTGGAGAATGGACACTCCCAGGAACAGATTCAAAGCTGTCTCGAGCACTGTGTGTTAAACAGAAAAAATGCAAAGGAATGTTTAGACAAAATGTATAAAAATAATTTGGTACCAACATTAACAAATGGAACTGCATTGCTTTAAACAAATTACACTTTCCTGGGAGTTATTTTGAAATCTAAAGAAATACAAATAAGAGACTGGGAAGTTGATTCCATTGGTAAAGTAGATGCTGAACAAGCATAGACCCTGACTTTAAATCCCCACGTCCACATAAAAAGTCAAGAGTAGCTGCATACATCTGTAACTCCAGTGTTGGTAGAACAAAAACAAGAGGACCTCAGAGGCTAGCATTTCAATTAGTTGAAATGGTAAATTGTAGATTTAATGAGAGACTCGATATCAAAAAAAAAAGGTAAGGTCAAATGCAATAGAGGAATATATCTGATATTGGCCTCCAGTTTGCACATGGTTATACATGGGTAAGAGTACCCACCCACATGAAAAAAAAATAAAAATGTGATTCAGAAGATGTGGAGATGGTTCATTTGGTAAAGTATTTGTCGTATAAGTGCAAAGATCTGAGTTCAGTCCCAAGCCCTCACACATATAGCCAGACATGGTTAACCAGATAGTCTTCCTTAGTCAGTGAGATCCAGGTTCTGTGAGAAATCCTGTCTCAAACAGTAAGATGGAAAGTGATGGAAGAAAAGAGAAAACACTGACTTCTGGCCTCTACACATGTATGAACACACACATAAACACATGCAAGCATATACTGAAGGGAATGGGATTGAAGTTTCCAATGCCACTAAATGTAATGTGTGCAAATGCCATATTTTCTCCACCCATTCATCTGTTGATGGACACTTAATTTCTCCCTCTGACCTAATATTACATGAAAGAAACAGCAATGTCATAAAAATCAGTGTTCTGATTATTTTAAATAGAAGTCATTTGTCATCAATGAAGCAATACATTCTGTGTTGCTTGCCTTAAATATCACTCAGTGGCTCTGGTGTATCAAAATGATGACAGATAGCTCATCTCAGGGAAATTTAATGCAAACACTGGGACTTGTTTCTTATCAGAGACCCTTTGAAAGTCTTGCAGATGCTTGGTATCTCTCTAGCTGATTTTCCTCTCTTTAGACAGGTTCATTTCATCTTTCTCTTCATCCTCACACTAGCGGTGTTACAATGCCATCCATCCTGGATATTTGTCAGTTTATAGCAGCTTTGTGAAGAAGCATGTGAATTGCCTCCAGGCAGGTAATGAGAAACCTTTCCAACTTCCTGTGGATTTTTGTATGTGTTTCACAGTTCTCTATATAAAATAATTGGGAGGAAAAAAGAATCCTTACTATTCAAAACTGTATTTGAGTATGCTTCTTTGATCTGAATTTTTATTTAGCTTTTATTCTCTTGGACTTCCTGTGATCATTAAATATAAAAGCCAAAGTTGTATTCTTAAATTTCAGACTTTTGAAATGGTTTATTGCAACTGTCTATAGTTCAGCCTAAAGGACGATTTATTGAAGGCATGCCAAGTGAAGTTTTACTATCTATTCTTCTATTGAATCTTGGATTTAAAATTTGTTCTGGGGGGGGAGAGGTCGGTAAGAACTAGGAACATGAACAGCTCCTTAGCAGAGCTCCCATAAAAATAAGTGAATAAATAAAATAAAAGATTAGCACATAGATAAGATTTAGATTTTCCCCTTAGCTCAGTAGACACACCCATAAATCTTTGAAAGACTTCATATCCTCCATTGTAATTTGGCAGATGATTTTTTTCTAGCCTATGCTTAGAAATACAAAGTCAATTATGAGTTTCCATCTGAGTGTGTTTCACCAGTAGTGACTTCTCTTAATTGTTATGTTTGGATCCTTGGAACTTTTGAAATTTGGTACCAAATGCTTAGGTTGATGGAAACATCAATCGATTCAATGAAAAATATGTTAACTATTGCCTTTGTTAGTTGAGATTGTCAGCTTAACATACCCTAGAGTTATCTGAGGGAAAAAAGCCTCAATTAAAGAATTTCTTGACTGCAATGGCCTGTGGGCATGTCAGAATAGGGGAATTCTTTTGATTACAAATTGATGCAGAAGGATTCAGCCTACTATGGGAGATCCTGTTCCTAGCCAGGTGATCTGCATAAGAGTACTAGCTAAGCATAAGCCGGCTAGCAAGCAATGTTTCTGCCTTGACTTCCCTGGATGATGGATTGTAACTAATGAAAGAAGAGATTTTGTTTTAGAGACCAAGGTCGCAAGTAGGTGATTTGTGTTCCACCAGTCTCAATTATGGCAATAAACTAGAAAATTTAGTAGACCACAGATATGTTTTGGATTAAGCCAGCCTCTGAAGCATAATCACTATTTATTACATCATTTCAATGGTGAAATGTATTCCAGATTTTATTTTTAAAAGTTATAATAAATCAGGGACTTCTTCACTGAGAAAACAGATGTTATAAAAATATCAACAAGCCTGGGCCATTAGTTAGGTACTCATTGTGAACTCATTGACATACCATCTTCTTTAGAGCATTATTACAGTTTGACATGTTGTTATTTAGCTTTCCCCACTTATGGCTCTATCTTCATACCAAGGTGACAAAGTCACTGGATGTAAGCTCCACTCCTCTAAAGGCCCACTGGTTGTTAGGATGGCACCTTGCCTCTAAGGGACTATCTTTTCACTTGTCAATTCATTTCCTCTTTGAAGACTTTAATAAGTTCTTGGCATGTGCACTGCAAAGACAGAATCCTGGCAGTTCCCTGGCTTGCCTTTCTATGCTGTCAAGCAAATGCACTGAGACCTAAAATAGGTCTCCTCACTGAGAAGGGCCAGGTACAGGCAGTGCTGGGTAAGACCTCCAGACCTTTGTATTCCCAACTCTAGAACCATATACCTTCCATGAACCTGGAGCCAATTCAAGACCAAGATGCCCAGAAGCCAAACTGTGAAACACAAAATACCAAGTAACTCAGCAGTAAGGATGCATCTGAACACGGGAGTTCTAGGTGATAACAAACAATCTGAAAAGACAGTTGAAAAAAGCGTAGAGCTATGCAGCAATGCTGAGGGCCATGATGTACACCAAGGATTTGGGGTTTGGAGGAAAGTAGCCTGTGTGGCAAGAATCTAGAAGTCAGTCATGATGAAATGACTGTGCCCACAATAACTGAAGCACAGACAATCTTTGAAAATCTGGGCAGGTGGAGAGCATAGTACAAGATCTTCAGTCTACCAACATGATGCATGGGGAACACTAATGTGTTTCAGAAATTCAGGGGTTAATGATTGTCCCTGCCATACAGTGTCCCCTCATCCACTACTTTGTCACTGCCATGCAAAGGGCAGTGGTCACATTTATATGTGGTCCAGACACAGTTTCCTTGGCATTCTGCCTTGTTTGTCTTCTTTACATGCTGGGCCCTAAGCACTAGTTTCCAGCTGACATTAGTCATAATGCCTGTCTGATTAAACATTGCTAGGCCAACAATGATTCTTAAACTTGGCTGCACACTGTAAACACCTGAAAAACTGTTAAAAACCTCAAGCTGTATCGATAAAATCAGAAATCATCTTTTAATCTTCTTGAATATTGCATGTAGGTTAGCCATATTTTGTGAATAAATGTATTGACTATTGGGGCTAGAGAGATGGTTCAGTGGTTAGGAAATGGCTGCTCTTCCAGAAAATCCAGGTTCAACTCCCAGCATTCACATGGCAGCTCACATCCATCTGCAACTCCAGTTCCAGGGGATCTGACAACCTCACACAGATATATACACAGGCAAAACACCAACGCACATAAAAATAAATAAACTACAAAAAGAGAATACAGAATACCAGCTAAATTTAAACTCAGATAAGTAAATAAGCAATTTTATTTGTTTATTTTTAAATATAATCTTTGCTATCAACATCATCATCATCATCATCATCAGTGGTTCTTTTGAGACAGTAGCTCACAATGTAGCCCAGGCTAGCCTCCAACTTTAAATCCTTCTACCTCAGACTCCCAAGTTCTATGATTACAGGTGTACATACAGCATCACACCCATTTTATTAAAAATATTTTTGTATCCCAACTCAATGAAACATCCAGTTGTCTTATTCATTCCACTTCATCAGCAGCAACCACACAAAAATAATTGCAACTATTTTTAAGGAGAAACAATGTGCTATTTAATTCGAGAGTAGTCTATTTATTGTAATAGGACCTGGCACCTTTCATGTCCATAAATGTTTGCTTTATGAAATTGGAACCCTCGCTGTTTAACTCGTCTATATTTGCAATTGAGGCATATTCTTGAAGAATTGTTCTCTTTGTTAATATGGGGGCCTTTTAAAAATATCTTTCTTAGTTAGGGTTTTACTGCTGTGAACAGATACCATGGCCAAGGCAACCCTTATAAGGGCAACATTTAATTAGGGCTGGCTTACAGGTTCCAAGATTCAGTCCATTATCATCAAGTCATCAAGTCGGGAACATGGCATCATCCAGGCAGACATGGTGCAGGATGAGCTGAGAGTTCTACATCTTCATCTGAAGGTTGCTAGAAGAACACTGGCCTCCAGGCAACTAGGATGAGAGTCTAAAAGCCCACACCCTCGGTGCCACGCCTACTCCAAAAAGGCCACACCTACTCGAACAGGTCACACCTTCTAATAGTGCCATTCCCTGGGCCAAGCATATACAAACCATCACAATATCTTTGACTATTTTTTGGCTTGAAATCTCCTTTCTCTGATTTCAGAACAGCTATGTCAGGTGGTTTGGGTGTTTTGTTCACCTGACAGATTGTTTTCCATTCTTTATTTCTCAGTCTGTGGATTATTTCACAATCAGGGAATTGTGTTCCAATTAGTTGGATCCAGATTCTTAGAAAGCCACTCTATATCTCTGTAGGTGTGCTGGGTTAACACTGAACTCTGGTCTAGTTCTTTGCTCAGTTTCTTCCTCACAAAACTTACTCTTCCCTATGTTCTCCTGATTTAGATTTTCCTCCTCCTCTGTCTATAGTTTTCTGTTAAGTATCTTTTGTGGTGTGGCATGGTGATGTTTGTCTTGAAATTTCTCTATTCTCCATCAGGTTGGGTTACCTCACTAAGGATGATATTTCCAAGTTCTGACTATTTGCCTAGGAATTTCGTGAATTCATTGTTTTTAATTGAAGAGTAGTATTCCATTGTGTAAATATACCACATCTTCTGAATCCATTCCTCCGTTGAGGGACATCTGGGTTCTTTCCAGCTTCTGGCTATTATAAATAAGGCTGCTATGAACATAGTGGAGCATGTGTCCTTATTGCATGCAGGTAAAGACTCTGGGTATATGCCCAGGAGTGGTATAGCCGGATCCTCCGGGAGTGTCATGCCCAGTTTTCTGAGGAACCGCCAGACTGCTTTCCAGAGTGGTTGTACCAGCTTGCAATTCCACCAGCAGTGGAGGAGTGTTCCTCTTTCTCCACATCCTCGCCAACAGCTGCTGTCTCCTGTGTTTTTGATCTTAGCCATTCTGACTAGTGTGAGATGGAATCTCAGGGTTGTTTTGATTTGCATTTCCCTAATGACTAAGGATGATGAACATCTCTTTAGGTGCTTCTCAGCCATTAGATATTCTTCAGGTGAGAACTCTTTGTTTAGCTCTGTACCCCATTTTTAATAGGGTTACTTGCCTCTCTGGAGTTTAACTTCTTGAGTTCTTTGTATATACTGGATATTAGCCCTCTGTCAGATGTAGGGTTGGTAAAGATCATTTCCCAGTTAGTTGGTTGCCGCTTTGTCTTTTTGACAGTGTCTTTTACCTTGCAAAAACTTTGTAATTTAATGAGGTCCCATTTGTCTATTCTTGATCTTAGAGCATAAGCTATTGGAGTTCTGTTCAGGAAATTTTCCCCTGTGCCCATATGTTCAAGGTTCTTCCCTAGTTTCCTTTCTATTAGTTTCAGTGTGTCTGGTTTTATGTGGAGGTCCTTGATCCACTTGGAATTGAGCTTAGTGCAAGGAGATAAGAATGGGTCAATTTGCATTCTTCTGCATGTTGACCTCCAGCTGAGCCAGCACCATTTGTTGAAAAGGCTATCTTTTTTCCACTGGATGGTTTTAGCTCCTTTGTCAAAGATCAAGTGACCATAGGAGTGTGGATTCATTTCTGGGTCTTCAAATCTGTTCCATTGATCTACATGCCTGTCACTGTACCAATACCATGTGGTTTTTAACACTATTGCTCTGTAGTACAGCTTGAGGTCCGGGATACTGATTCCCCCAGAGGTTCTTTTACTCTTGAGAATAGTTTTAGCTATTCTGGGTTTTCTGTTATTCCAGATGAATTTTTGAATTGCTCTTTCTAACTCTATGAAGAATTGAGTTGGGATTTTGATGGGGATTGCATTGAATCTGTGTATTACTTTTGGTAAGATGCTCATTTTTACTATATTAATCCTGCCAATCCATGAGCATGGCAGATTTTTCCATCTTCTGAGGTCTTCTTCAATTTCTTTCTTCAGAGACTTGAAGTTCTTGTCATACAGATCTTTCACTTGTTTGGTTAGAGTCACGCCAAGATACTTTATATGGTTTGTGGCTATCGTGAAGGGTATTATTTCTCTTACTTCTTTCTCAGCTGCTTATCCTTTGAGTATAGGAAGGCTTCTGACTTGCTTGAGTTGATTTTATATCCGGCCACTTTGCTGAAGTCGTTTATCAGCTGTAAGAGTTCTCTGGTGGAGTTCTTTGGGTCGCTTAAGTATACTATCATATCGTCTGCAAATAGTGATAGTTTGACTTCTTCCTTTCCAATTTGTATCCCTTTGACCTCTTTTTGTTGTCTAATTGCTCTAGCTAGAACTTCAAGTACTATTTTGAAAAGATATGGAGAGAGAGGGCAGCCTTGTCTAGTCCCTGATTTTAGTGGGATTGCTTCAAGTTTCTCTCCATTTAGATTGATGCTGGCTACTGGTTTGCTGTAAATTGCTTTTACTATGTTTAGATATGGGCCTTGAATTCCTGATCTTTCCAAGACCTTTAGCATGAAAGGATGCTGAATTTTGTCAAATGCTTTCTCAGCATCTAATGAGATGACCATGTGGTTTTTTTCTTTGAGATTGTTTATGTAGTGGATTACATTGATGGATTTCCTTATATTGAACCATCCCTGCATCCCTGGGATGAAGCCTACTTGATCGTGGTGAATGACCGTTTTGATGTGTTCTTGGATTCAGTTGGCAAGAATTTTATTGAGTATTTTTGCATCGATATTCATAAGAGAGATTGGCCTGAGATTCTCTTTCTTTGTCAGATCTTTGTGTGCTTTTGGTATTAGTGTAATTGTGGCTTCATAGAACGAGTTGGGTACTGTTCCTTCTGTTTCTATTTTGTGAAACAGTTTGAAGAGTATTGGTGTTAGGTCTTCTTTGAAGGTCTGATAGAATTCTGCACTAAAACCATCTGGACCTGTGCTTTTTTTGGTTGGAAGACTTCCAATGACAACTTCTATTTCTTCAGGGGTTATAGGATGGTTTAGATGGTCTATTTGATCCTGATTTAATTTTGGTACTTGGTATCTGTCAAGGAAATTGTCCATTTCCTCAAGATTTTCTAGTTGTGTTGAATACAGGTTTTTGTAGTAGGATCTGATGATTTTTTGAATTTCCTCAGTTTCTGTTGTTATCTCTCCCTTTTCGTTTCTGATTTTATTAATTTGGATACTATCTCTGTGCCCTCTGGTTAGTCTGGCTAAGGGCTTATCTATCTTGTTGATTTTCTCAAAGAACCAACTCCTCGTTTTGTTGATTCTTTGTATGGTTTTATTTGTTTCTACTTGATTGATTTCAACCCTGAGTTTGATGATTTCCTGCCTTCTACTCCTCTTTGGTGTATTTGCTTCTTTTTGTTCCAGGGCTTTCAGGTGTGCCATTAAGCTGTTAGTGTATGCTGTCTCCCGTTTCTTTTTGGCGGCGCTCAGGGCTATGAATTTTCCTCTTAGCACTGCTTTCATTGTGTCCCATAAATTAGGGTATGTTGTGCCTTCATTTTCATTAACTTTCAAAAAGTCTTTGATTTCTTTCTTTATTTCCACCTTGACCAGGTTATCATTGAGTAGAGCATTGTTCAGCCTCCATGTGTACGTGGGTTTTCTTTTGTTTTTGTTGCCATTGAAGACCACCCTTATTCCATAGTGATCTGATAGGAGGCATGGGATTATTTCTATCTTCTTATATCTGTTGAGGTCTGATTTGTGACCAATTATATGGTCAATTTTGGAGAAGGTACCATGAGGTGCTGAGAAGAAGGTGTATTCTTTAGCTCTAGGATTAAATGTTCTATATATATCTGTTAGTTCCATTTGGTCCAAGGCTTCAATTAGATTCACTGTGTCCCTGTTTAGTTTCTGCTTTCCTGAACGATCCATTTCAGAGAGCGGGGTGTTGAAGTCACCCACTATTATTGTGTGCGGTGCGATGTGTGCTTTGAGTTTTAGTAAAGTTTCTTTTACGAATGAGGGTGCCCTTGCATTTGGAGCATAGATATTCAGAATTGAGAGTTCTTGATGGTGGATTTTTCCCTTGATCAGTATGTAGTGTCCTTCTGTGTCTTTTTTGATGACTTTAGGTTGAAAATCAATTTTATCTGATAGTAGGATGGCTACTCCACCTCGTTTCTTGGGGCCATTTGCTTGTAAAATTGTTTTCCAGCCTTTTACTCTGAGGTAGTGTTTGTCTTTGACACTGAGGTGTGTTTCCTGCATGCAGCAAAATGCTGGTTCCTGTTTACATATCCAGTCTGCTAGTCTATGTCTTTTAATTGGGGAATTGAGACCATTGATATTAAGAGAGATTAAGGCATAGTGATTATTGCCATCTGCCATTCTTGACGCTATCTTTATGTTTGAGTGGTTATCTACTTTTGGGTTTGATTCAAGAAGGTTATTATCTCATTTTTTCCAGGGTGATGTTTCTCTCCCTGTATTGGAGGTTTCCACCTATTATCCGTTGCAGGGCTGGATTTGTGGAAAGATATTGTGAAAATTTGGTTTTATCATGGAATATCTTGGTCTCTCCATCTATGGTGATTGAGAGTTTTGCTGGGTATAGTAGTCTAGGCTGGCATTTGTGCTCTCTTAGTGTCTGCATGAGATCTGCCCAGGGTCTTCTGGCTTTCATAGTCTCTGGTGAGAAGTCTGATGTGATTCAGATAGGTCTTCCTTTGTATGTTACTTGGCCCTTTTCTCTTACTGCTTTTAGTATTCTTTCTTTGTTTAGAACATTTGGTGTTTTGATTATTATGTGACGGGAGGTATTTCTGTTCTGGTCCAGTCTGTTTGGAGTTCTGTAGGCTTCTTGTACATTCATCGGCATCTCTCTCTTTAGGTTAGGGAAGTTTTCCTCCATAATTTTGTTGAAGATGTTTACTGGCCCTTTAAGTTGCAAATCTTCACTCTCATCTATACCTATAATCCTTAGGTTTGGTCTTCTCATTGTGTCCTGGATTTCCTGGATGTTTTGGGTTACACGTTTTTTGCATTTTGCATTTTCTTTGACTGTTGAGTCGATGCTTTCTATGGAATCTTCAGCACCTGAGATTCTTTCTTCCATCTCTTGTATTCTATTGTTGATGTTTGCATCTATGACTCCTGATTTCTTCCCAAGGTTTTCTATCTCCAAAGTTGTCTCCCTTTGTGATTTCTTAGTTGTTTCTACTTCCTTTTTTAGTTCCTGGATGGATTTGCTGAGATCCTTCACTTGTTTGTTTGTATTTTCCTGTATTTCTTTAAGGTATTTTTGCATTACCTCTTTCAGGATTTCTTCCTGATGACCCACGTTCTCCTGCATTTCTCTGAGCGATTTTTGTGTTTCCTCCTCATGGGATTCCATCTGTTGATCCATTGTCTCCTGCATTTCTTTAAGCAGTTCTCGTGTTTCCTTTGTAAGGGCATCTAACCGTTGATTCATTTCTTTAAGCAATTGTTGTGTTGCCTCCTTATGGGCATCCATCTGTTGACCCATATTCTTCTGCATTTCTTTATGCAATTTTTGTGATTCCTTTGTGAGTGCATCTACCCATTGATTCATCTCGTTAAGCGATTTTTGTGTTGTCTCCTTGTGCGCCTCCATCTTTTGATCCATGTTCTCCCGCATTTCTCTAAGCGATTTTTGTGTTTCCTTTGTAAGGGCTTCTAACCGTTGATTCATGGTCTCCTGTAATTCTTTATGAGATTTGTTTGTGTCCTTCTTGTGATCCTCTAATAGCATCATGAGAAGTGATTTTAAATCCAGGTCTTGTCTTTCGGGTGTGGTAGGGTATCCAGGACTTGCTGCTGTTGGAGAGCTGGGTTCGGATGGTCCCATATTACTTTGATTTCTGTTAGTAACATTCCTACGTTTGCCTTTTGCCATCTGGATACCTCTGATGTTAGTTGGTCCTGCTGCCACTGGCTGTTGGTTGGACCTCCTGTGAGCCTGCAAAGCTATTTCTGCCCCCCCCCCCTGGATTACCAGGATTCCCCTGGCACCGATTTCTGGGGCCTGCCTGCTCCTGAGTGACTTTGGAGCCCTGATGTGCCTTGCCCCAAGTGATGTTATATTGGGGATTCCTTGCACATCCAAAGGCTCAGCCTAGTGGATTCCTGGAGCAGAGGTCGCCAAAGGGAGGCTGGTAGGCTCCTGCCCTGTGCAGGGGTGTGTGATCTCTCCTAGGGGGGGAGGGGGCGTCCCTCTACCAGGCAGAAGTCCCACAGCAGAGCTAGCACGCTGGTTACTGCAGATCCGCCCAGCTCTTTGGAGCCACGTGCACACAATCCGCCCAAGACCCAAGTGATATTATGCCTGTCTGTCTCAGAACCTGGCTGTCCCAACTTCCCGGCCACTGGAGCAAAGATGGCGGAGTGCACTCTGCACACTCTCCGTGGCGCCGCTCACCCTGCAGACGCGATGGCCTGCCGATCTGGCGCCCAGACGACCACAGCACTGACCCGTTCTGGGGCGCAGACGGAAGCCCCAACAGGCCGTGTCCCAAGTGATGTTATATTGGGAGAGAGCCTGGGTACCTGTCTCTTCAGTGCAGTCTGCGGGAACAGAGGTCACGGAAGGGAAGCTGGTAGGCTCCCGCACAGTGTGGGGTCCCTCTGCCAGGCAGAAGTCCCACAGCAGAGCTGGCGCGCTGGTTACTGCAGATCAGCCCAGCACTTGGGAGCTGCACACACACAAGCCACCCGAGACCCAAGCGATATTAAGCCTGTCTGTCTCAGAACCTGGCTGTCCCAACTTCCCAGTCACTGGAGCAAAGATGACGGAGTGCACTCTGCACACTCTCCGTCGCGCTGCTCCCACATTGTAAATTTAAAATAGGTGTTAATATTCCTTGGGGAACATCTTTTTCACAAGATAGAAACTTAGCTGAGTTGGATCTTGCCCCAAGGTGAACCCTACCTTAATTTCATTTAATATTTTTAATCTGTTTATCTCCTTGAACACAGGGTTTAGCTCCATTCCACTTCCTGGTGTCCCTTTAATTCTTAAACCATACATTTTGTATTTTTCCTTTCTCGGTTTGCTATTGATCAAAACACTCTCTATAAGACAGAAACACAAGACAAAGTCTATACTAAGCAGTTTGGAGATTTCCTTTGCCATTGTGATTAATCTAAATCTCTTCACCTCAAGGGCAAAATATCACAAGAATATCACCAAAATATCACAAGAACAATATCTAGGCAACATACAAAAATTCTTCTCCTCTGAAATCTCTTGAGCCAGGGCCTCACAGTTCAAATCACCTTCAGTACCACTGTCTTCCATGTTCCTACTAGGATGGCCCATTAACCCCACTTAAAGCACTCCACTACTTTCCTAATCCAAAAATCCCCAAATCTACATTCCTCCAAACAAAAGCATAGTCAGTTGTACTGGCTGGTTTTGTGTGTCAACTTGACATAAACTAGAGTCATAACAGAGAAACAAGCCTCCGATGAAGAAATGCCTTCATGAGATCTATCTGTAGGACATGTACTCAATTAGTGATAAATGGGGGAGGGTCCAGCCCTTTGTGGGTGGTGCCATCCCTGAGTTCTATAAGAAATGAGCAAGCCAGTAAGCAGCATTCCTGCATGGCCTTTGCATCAGCTCCTACCTCCTGGTCCAACCCTGTTTGAGTTCCTGATCTGACTTCCTCCATTGATGGATTGTGATCTGGAAGTGTAATCCAAATAAACCCTTTCCTCCACAGCTTGTTTTTTGGTCATGGTGTTTCATCAAAGCCATAAAGTCCTAACTAAGATACTATTATTTCAATATTCAAGTGTTAAAAATAAAGAGTTTTCAGAATTCTGACTCTGTACAGGGTAGAAGCAGGTGAGAATAAGGGAAAGTCAGGGGTGCTGCTGATATTTCTCTATTGTCTAACATACATTACTTTATGCAGGGATGTGTAAATAAATTCGTATTTATATACACATATCTTTCTTTTTTCTGTGTTTTCTGCTTTTTTTTCTTTTTTGTGTTGTTGTTGCTTTGAGACAGGGTCTCATTGTGTAGCTCTTGTCCTGGAACTCACAATGTAGACAAGGCTGCCCTCAAACTCGTAAAGATGCCCCTGCCTCTGCCTCCCAAGTGTTGGGGTTAAAGTTGTGCTCCTTTAAGGTAATGAAACCCTGGTTTACAACTTTTCTGTGGTTTTTGAGGAGTTGCAGTCACCCCATAAGCCCAGAGAAGATAATGAACAGAGAACTCCTCTCAATAATCTAGCCTAATGAAAATCTATGTAGTAATGCAAGTACCAGATAAATACCCATGAGTCTAAAAATAAATAGAGATAACAGACTGATCTCCCATGAAGAATAGCTCAAATGGTTTATGCAGACATCCCATCCTCAGGAAGGGTAAATATAACTGAACAATGCTTATGTGTGGGATGTAGTAACTTCCTCCCCAACAGTACAGTATGAAACAGGAAAAATACATAACTTGACAGCATTGATTCTGGTTTATTCATCATGACAAACACTAATGTGTTAATAATAAAAACTAAGTACAGAGTGCATGCCCTGTATGATTTTCACATATTTTAGTATTGAGAATTTGTTTTAAAAAACTAAATTCAGCCTAGAGCATGTGTTCTTCCTCTCTCTCTCTCTCTCTCTCTCTCTCTCTCTCTCTCTCTCTCTCATTCTATTGGCCCATGTACTTAGGATCTTCTCATTAAAGCACTGCTTCTAGACCACTCTGAAGCAAGAGTAGCATACAATGTCGAGGTGAGAACCTGGCTGGGAGCGGAGGGAAAGTAGGAATAAATAACACAAGAAGAATATGGCTAGGTTGTAGAAGTCCAAATTCCTGTACAGACATACATAGGAAAAGCAAAGTGTGTGCCCTAACAATCAGATAGGAGCTTACACAGGAAGCATCCACAGTTCCACTGCATCTAGAATAATTGGCAGGATTTCTGCAAGCTAAGTTGGACATCTGAATATCACCCGATTTAAGGAACAACTGAAGAAATGAAGGCTGCTAAATAAGAGTAAGAACTTTGAATTGAGAATTATAGAACTGCTTTTGTATCTTTACAGGAAGCAAATCTGTGTGCCACTATACCAAAGAGAAAAATGAACCAAAAAGTTCCAGAATACAGATGAGTCCTCCACAAAAGACAGCCATTTTTGACAATTTAGGCTCTACCATTCTTTGCTCCATGGGGGCGAGGGGGTTAGATAGAAAACATTAGTCTCCACTAGACCAGTGAGAAATATAGGAAATCCATATCAAATCAAAGATCTCACTTTATTCTCACTCTCTACAAATATAATGAGCCAGAATATTCAATACTCTTAAGATTTGTTTTTGTTTTTAATTGGGTGGTGTGTGTGTGTATGTGTAAGAGAGAGGGAGAGCCAAGAGAGGGTGTTAGATCCCATGGAGCTGGAGTTAACAGTTATGAGCACTGAGAACTGAATTTGGGTCCTCTTCATGAATAGCACATTAGCACACGCTCTTAAGTCCTGAGCCATCTCTGCAATCAGTAGAATATTAAATATTTTTCATGAAAATCGTATATCATAGTCTATAAAAACAACATAGGTTGTGTTTCTTTCAATAAGTAAGTAAAACACATGGAAGAAAAGTGCAGTCGAGAGTTGTTTAGATCAACATCAATCAGCTGTGAAGTCTTATAAAAGAATAATGAGTAGAAAACGCAAGCTGGATGAATTACAGCACAGCAGCCCTGCTCTGATGACAACCTCAATATCACAGTGTGTCATTCGGTGACATGAGAGCCTGGAGAGCAAGTCTGGCAGCACAATTTAATGCCCATGGAAGCTAGTACATTCCAAAGATGTGTTAGGGAACAATAGCTCACAGGCATCCAGTTAAGTACAATCGAAAGGTATATTTAATAAGAATGACAAAGTCATTGATATTGAGACAAAATATACTGCATCTTACCCAGTATGTCACAACAAGGTTGTAATATATTTCCAGCACAGGCCTTGACACCATTCCTTGCACAAAGGGCACTAACTCACATTCCCAAAAAATTAATGCAGAGTCCCTCTTACAAAAAAAATTATAAATCAGCTGGCTTTTATAATCCATCTCCTTCCTTTCCAATGACAAGAAAGAAGAGTTGAACACCTTTAAGTATAGAGACAGTTCCATTGAGCAGTTCCAATGAGCACACAAGTACAAATGGGGTCAGGATATGGTGTGGTTGTGTGTGGTATGTTAGAAAACAATACTTGATTGTTTGGTAGAATGTTGAAGGAGGCAAACTCAATTCTAAGACTGCCAATGTTCGTGTATGTAGGAGACCAGTTTACAGAAGTTTCTCAGCCTGAGGTGCCCCTCACAGTACCATTTACCAATGACTGCTGTGTATTGTGTCACACCTTGAGGGAGGAGTGACATCTAGTGAGCAGAGGCTGGGGTTGCAATAAACATCCCACAAGACATGGAACAACACATCTCATTCTACCACAAGCATTTCAACCCACTGAGCCATCGCTCTTCTCTGTCCCCTTCTGGCTTATACTGCATAACAATTTTTGGTAATGAGAGAATGGTGCATTTTCACTGAACACTACTGTCAGACATGTGATGTCTTAGTTCTTCCCTCTTGCCTCAGATTCATCTCATTCATGCAGCATTATTTAGTTCCTTCGACCATAGACACATCTCTCCTCCAGGAAAGAGCTCATCCATGCACCGTAATCTGATCCGATGAGCACCATGAGAGCCTGACCATCACAGAATGTCCACCTGACTTGCCCTGGGCCCTTGGGTATTTGGGCCACCTGGGATGGGAAAAATTTCTCTAAAATCCTATGCCAAAATATTCCTGATATATCTTACGACTAAGAAGTCACAAATCATTTCTACATGGGGGGAAAGTGGTGATTTTTGCAAAAAATAAGTATCTTCATCTGTGTTCTGTTGCTGTAGCAGAAGGCTTGTAACTGTATAATTTATAAAGGGAAGTCTAGCTCACAGTTCTAAATGATGGAAGTCCAAGACCTAGCAGGCACCTCTGTCAAGGTTCTCATTCTAGGTAATAAGATGACAAAATCAGAGGATCCAAGCACACATGAAAGAGACAGAAAACACTGCATAGCCCCATTTTGCAACTACCCACTCTCATAACAACTAGGCCAGTCCCATGTGAATTAGCCCGTACCAAGGAGAGCCTCAATAATCTCTATCTCTAGTAATCTAAACAACTCTAACACCCATCTCCCAATACCAGAATTAGGACAGTCAGCTCTCAGTATGAGTTTTAGATAGCAAAGACCATGCCCAAGACATGAGAGTAGAAAGTTCAAACTCTCATGGGTCACACACTATCCACCCATAATAGCTAACAAACAAATGTCCCAGAGAGAAATGCCCATCTTCCCTTCAGAAAAATCAAAACCTCACATTTTAAAAGTTAAAGGCAATGAAATAATATTTCCCTGGGCTCATCCTAAGGAATTCATTAAAACAAAAACAGGTGTTAGTTGTTGTAGTTCATTATCAACATACTAACTTAAATAAGGAAATTCACTTGTTTCCAATTTAATAAAATTGCAGTTACGAAACCTGACATATGAGAACATCATTAGAGTTGTGTGATTCAAATCACTCTTGGTGCAAATAAACTAACTTCACCTTAGGGAAGAGACTGTGTCCTTGGTGTCCTTGCAGTAAACAGAACATTTGTTGTGACGTTTTTATTTACATTTTAGCCAACGTTCAACCACATCCCTAACTTTTCCCTCTTCAATATTATTTAAATCAATCAGAATTATATTTTATCACTGGACAAAATGTCTCAATGTTGATTTTAAAATACTAAATATGGGGCTGGAGAGATGGCTCAGTGGGTAAGAGCACCTGACTGCTCTTCCAAAGGTCCTGAGTTCAAATCTCAGCACCCACATGGTGGCTCACAACCATCTGTAAAGTGATCTGACGCCCTCTTCTGGT
The DNA here is from genome assembly GCA_036184795.1 of Tokudaia tokunoshimensis. Lineage (NCBI taxonomy): Eukaryota > Metazoa > Chordata > Mammalia > Rodentia > Muridae > Tokudaia > Tokudaia tokunoshimensis. Next base: position 990,949 of record BTHU01000022.1, read on the forward strand.
GTGTCTGAAGATAGCTACAGTGTCCTTACATAAAATAAATAAATCTTTAAAAAAAAATACTAAATATGATAAGACAAAGCTATAATGCCTACAATATTTTGCTCTGTGATCCTGGCTGCCCTGGAACTCACTATTTAAACCAGGCTGGCCTTGAACCCTCAGTAATCCTTTCTGCCTCTGCCTCCCAAATCAGATTTATAGGTATGAGCCACCATACCTAGCCTAAGAATTACAAATTATCTCAATTTTAATATATCTTACATTTATATGTTTGTATGTATGAACCTATGTGGGCATGTGAATGCCATGGCACATGTGTGTAGGTTAGAGGACAATTTGTAGCAGTCAGTTCTCACTACCATGTGGGTCCCAGGGATCGAACTCAGGTCATTAGACTTGACTACAAGTAACTTTATTGGCTGAGCCATCTCACTGACCCACACTTCTCAGTTATAGAATATATTCCCTTGCACATAAGAAACAAAATTTGAGACTTTGGTATTCTCATAAGTATAAAAATGAAATTTTTAAAGGAGCAATCAGCTGAAAGGTATGGTAGAGTGAGCAGCCTGCAAGCTTCAAACATTCTGCAGGTCAAGGCATCCATAATCCTTCAGCTGCCTGTGTGGAGGAAGGTAGAACCCCCAATCACCTAGTGAGTCTTAGATGTGGAGCACAGGTAGGAACACCATGGGTTAAATAAGAATGACATCTCATTTATTTTATATCCCCTGCAGTGTGCACCCAGATCTAAAACAAACACTCCTAAATAACTACAAAATACATTGCAAAAAAAAAACTATTTACAGCCTAAGAAATTATTTGTGTATCCACAAATAATTTTTTCTCAAATTCCAAATTCCTCAACTCTATGGCTAGCTTTCATTATATTTTTTAATTCATTTGTATTTCAAATCTTTCTTATCATTAAATAAAGGTTTTCCTTAACAAGAACAACCTCTTGCATAAGAGCTGAAACAAAAGCCAACCTACCTAAGTGGATGCTTGTGACTTCTGGCCAGAGCAAACACTAGAAGGCTCATTTTTGGAATCTGAGTTGAGATTATTCTTAAAGAATGTCCATACACTCTTCTTCCAGATTTAACTCTAGAGAACTTAATTGCATTTTTCTTTGGTAACACATCTGCTCAATTATCTCCTTCATGAGAAAAGAGCAGAGATTGCTCCTTCTCCTCCCCCCTTAGTCTTCCATCCAGCTGACAAGAAATGCTGAATGCTGTAAGTGGGAACCAGAAAGGAACAGATGGACTGGGAACACTGTGAATTCAGACACGGTAATTAGCATCTGTTTGATGTTCCCCCCATATCAACTTGTGTTCAGCATTTGCATAGCTCTAATAAAGATCTCATGTTGGGTGACATTTATGCCTTTTGGGTAGAGTTCCGCCATCGATGGAAGCATCTTCAGAACTGCGGACAGATTGGGGTGAGATTTTCTAAGCCTAAACTCAGAACTTGTGATTTGGAAGAAGTCAAGAATCAGGGCTGGAGAGATGGCTCAGTGGACAAAGCAACTGCCTCACAAGCAGGAGGAGTTTGGATCCTCAGACCCACACAAAAGCTGGACAAGCATAGTGGCTCACCTGGCACAGCAGTGCTGGAGATTCAGAGAGCTGCTGGGGAAAGCTAGCAAGCTCGAGGAGCCAAGTTCTGGGCGCAGTGACACAGCTGCCTTAGTAAATAAAGAGGACAGAAATAGAGGAATCTAACATCAATTTCTGACCTCCACTTGTGTACTCACACACATGTGCAGGTGCACGTACACACACACACACACACACACACACACGCACGCACTCACAAACACACAAACACATGCACACATGCAAAAGAATGGAAAAAAGGAAACCATGAATGAAAGAAAAGTATATTATCAGCATACCATCTACCCTGAATCTTATAAGTGTGGAAATGTGCTGATATAATTATAAATCTATTACTCTTGGTCAAAAAAATGCAAGTGTTTCTGAATCCCAGAACCCCCACCTGTTGTGCCAGAAAGTCCTTGTGAACCCCAAAAGGCCACCAAGGAGCCATTTCCAATGTAACCGCATTAGGGTCTTTATTACAAGCTCAGGCTTGGACTCTCTTCCAACCCAACCCTGACACATCAGTATGGGATGGTGGAGCAGCCTCAAACCCTCAGCAGAACAAGATTTTATAGGGAATGGGAGTAAGTGAGTGGATGTCCAGCCTGGCAAGTATCTAATAGAATAACTATTGTAAGCCTATAGGAGGATGATCTGAAGCAAGATAGTATACAATCACAAACGGTCTAAAAGCACATCTGAAACAATCAGACTAATCTTTGATTAATTGTTGTTAGGAAGTAGCTAGGGAGTAACTCTGTCCAAGGACAAGCCATGGGGTCCTTCCTGGTACTTGAATGTAGCTTGAGTTCAGCTGTAGGTCAAGTTCTCGTGTGAAGAGACACCATGACCAATGCAACACTTCTGTATTAGTTTGGGTTTTACTGCTGTGAACAGACACCAATGACCAATGCAAGTTTTATAAAAGACATTTACTTTGGGCTGGCTTACAGGTTCAGAGGTTTAGTCCATTGTCATCAAGGCAGAAGCATGGCAACATCCAGGCAGGCATGGTGCAGGAGGAGTTGAGGGTTCTACACCTTTATCCAAAGGAAACCAGGAACAGACTGGGCATCTTCAGGCATCTAAGAGGAAGATCTATAAGCCCAACCCTACAGTGACACACTTCCTCCAACAGGCCACACCTTTTAATAGTGCCACTCCCTAGGACAAGTATATACAAACCATCACACCTTATAAAGGCAAACATTTAATTGGGGCTCACATACAGATCAGAGATTCAGTCCATTGTCATCATGGTGGCAACCATGGCAGCACCCAGGAAGGCATAGCACTAGAGGCGCTGAGAGTTCTGCATCTTGGTCCAAAGACAACCAGGAGAAACTGGCATCCTCAAACAGCTAGAAGGAAGCTCTCTTCTACAATGGGTGCAGACTGAGCATAGGAGACCTTCAAAGCCCACTCCCACAGTGACACACTTTCTCCAACAAGGCCACACCTGCTAACAGTACCACTCCCTATGGACCAAGCATATTCAAACCGCCACACCCACTGAACTAGAGTGCCTTCAAATTAATGGTAGCAGCTGAGAGGTGGAAGTGCCCAGGGCTTCCAGACACTCCTGTGGCCCTTGGATCCCTATCAAAACCCTGTTGCTTAGTTATTTCATGCTAACTCCAAACTAGTGACTAAAAAATAATACAGCTTATGAATTGGAAGCCAACCAGAGGTTTTGTTTATATGGAAGGAGAAGTGATTGCCTGAAGAGGAATAGCTATTGAGTCATTTTTATTTGAATTCTTTTCTAAGGAACAGAAAGAGTAAAGGGAACACATCATAACTTTTACAAAATAATTCCCCTTCCTGAGATTGCTTATTATACTGACACCAATAACCCCATTACAATAGAAACCTGGTGCACAGCCAGGCCTCTCCCCAGCTGAGGGAATGAAGGCATCAGCCTAATCCTTTTCTAATAGGTTGTAAACTCAGGGCACCTTGAATCCCAGCTCCTGGCATTTTCTTTTCTCTTTTTTTCTTTCTTTCTTTGTGTGTGTGTGTGTGTGTGTGTGTGTGTGTGTGTATACTATACCTTTTATATTTTTATTTGAAACAAGCTACATTAAGCAAAACCTTAGTTTCCCTATGGCATAGTAGAAGTGCATAACAGGGCAAATACATCTGCTGGCGTAGTTTCATTTTGTGAACTTTACCTCACTCATCATTTGGGGTGATGTTATTCATAAAGCTGATTCATAAGTTCTTATAGAAAACTTTACCCCTGGATTACTGTCACACACAAGGAAGTGGGGCAGTGTTTTCTGTAAGTGCTGCAAGATTGGAGAAGCACAAACATAACCCGTTCTTTATAAATAACTATTCTGATGTAGAATATTCAACCCTTCTATCTCCTGGAATAAAACAAAATACTGGGATCTATCACCGAGATTTGTTTTGTTTTGTTTTGTTTTTTATCTTTAGTCTTTTTTGTTTTTACAGTCCAGTCTTTACTCCCCTTCATGTCCCCCCTCCTACAGTTCCTCATCTCATTCTTCTTCCCCCTGCTTCAAAAGGATGTCCCATCTCCCTGGTGTCTCAAGTGTCTCCAGGGTTAGGTACATCTTCTCTCACTGAGTCCAGACCAGTGTATATTTCAGATTTAGTCTTAAGAGGCCCATCTACTCCTTCCTCTGCTTCTTGCCTTCATGCTCATGTACCTTGGGGCAACTGCTATCAGAGGGTCTTTTAGAGCCTTGGTTCTGTTTTGCTTCTTCTAAAAACTTGTCCAAACCAAAAGGACCTTCCTCAAACTGAAATGGTCTTTCTTGGCCTGTCTGTGTATGGTCTGAACGAGAAAACACCTTATTAGGAACAAATCTGTTGGTCTTTATCCTGGTTTCAAGGTCATCACCATACATGTCCTTGTCCAGATTTTTACTGGGCCTGTAGATACTCTGAGCCATGTCTTTGCCCAATCATAAACTTGGTAAATTTCATCTTCTCCACCTGCAAATCCACTGCCCATACCCTTGGATTGGTTGAAGAGCCTTTGGTCATACTGAACTTCATTGGAAGTTCGAGGATTGAGCACACCAACAGCAATGACTTCACTGATACCTCAATTTTCATTTCTCTGTAGTTTTGACCTCTTATCAGGAGCTGTCCTGGAAAGGTTCTGGTCGTGCTGCCTATCTTTTCAAAGTCTGTCATGACAGATTTCATCTCTCTCATGGGCCTCTCCATCCTCTTCTTCCACATGGGGTTTCATCCCAGCTCTCCTTTCTCTGGCTTTTAGGACCATTTCTCTAAGTTTCTCCTTTTCTCTTTGAGCCATCTTTCTCTCTACTTGGGCTCAAATTTCCACTGCTTCTCGAGCCTTCCATTCAGCAATGTCTAGCGCTTCTGCCGGTTTGCCAAAATTTTCATTTATGTGGACAGTCTAAAGTCCTCTTCCATCAGCAGCCAGCCGTCTATCTAGTGGAACTGTATAACCCTTCGAGTTCTTCCACTTAGATATACATGGAGTTATCTTCCACTCCTGCTGTTCTTTTACAGTCTTCTTCTGAGGAGGAAAGTACATTACAGGTACAGGAGGAGACAGTGGTCCCTGGGGAATTTTCTTACTAATCCTGAATTTTGGAGGCTCCATTGGGTCTTTCTAGATTTCTACGATCCGATCCGAATAACCCTCTGTTTAGGTCTAGAATTGAATGTTCCTCCTGGCTGAAATGGCGTGTAGCGGATATGGCGTGTAGCGGATATACTGAGCAGGAGGCAGCTTCTCAGCTGCATGAACAGGCTTGGTCACCACAATCTTCCTTGATATTATCTTCTCCAAGATCACTCTTGTCCTTTCTGTATTTCTTTAATCCTCTCTTCATCACTCTTTGCAGGTCTGGGTCATCTGGATTCATAACCTCCTTTGGAACCAGATCATTATATTTGCTATAAATGACCTTGTCTTTGGAATGTCCCTGTCAAGCAAGTGTGTCATATTTAATTTTCCCTTCATGACCAAACTAAATGGCCAGAAAATTGGACACTTTTTTTTCTATTGCCCCATATCCAGTGGATACTGGGCTACATGGATTTCAGGAAAAGCACCTCTATCTCCAAAATCCTCCAGTGACCGCAGAATCCAGCCTTTCCTGTATCCATATGAGGGAGGTTCCCTTCGTGAGGAGACCAGAGAGGTCTTCTGTAATCTCTGAGATCTTGCCCTTTCTTCAGCTTCAAATTGGTCCTGAGATAGCTGAGTAGTCGCAGGTAAAAAGCTGGTGAGTCACGTCTTCTGATCCTTCAAGAGCAAATCACGGCTTCCAGAGGGCGAGTCTTGCCCGCAACAAGGAACACAATGGAAAAAATTCTCAGTGCACATGTGCCCTGACCGAACGGCCCTCTAGGCTTTGCAGTTCTTTGAGCTGGAATTGTGGCAGCCACCGGTCGTCTTTAGTCCAAATAACCCGACAAAGGTCAGCTGTGCATGGAAAGTCCAAGAATCAAGTAGTTTCTCAGTCCCACTAGGCTAGTTGTTTCAACTGATCTTCTGTAGAAGGAGGTTTCAAGAGATTTGCTGGCAAGTCGATGCAAGCAGTCAAAGAAGAATGAGTCTTCCTTCTTTCAATGTCCTTATGTAGGTCTCTAGCAGAAAGTGTGGCCCAGATTAAAGGTGTGTACTACCACACCTGGACCTGGGACTTGCTTTGTTCCAGGCTGACCTTGAATTCAGAGATCTCCTTGCCTCAGAATCCTGGGGTTAAAGGCCTGTTGCTCTGGCATTTTCTACTCCACTGTTTATCGGTGCTCTGATCCCACAAGGCTGGGCCAGGGAGACCTAGATCCAAGAGCTATCAGAATATACCTGCCTTGGAAATTCTTTCTTCAATATTCTGAGACAAAGGGAACATAACCTCAGCAGCTGTGTGAACTGAGCCACTGTGTCGATAAAGACAGAGACCATCTAGCTAATGGGGACGACAGAATTGTAAGGCTGACTCTCAATGCTTACTCATTAATGTCCTTTGAACTGCAAAAGCTGTTTTATCCTGTGTCTGGCAAACCTTTCTAATACTGCCAATATCAACCAAAATCTTCAAGTGATTTTCTTTTTTTAAAAAAAAAAAAGTATACCACTCAGCTTTAATATGTTTGAAGATAAGTTTTTATGCCAGTGTGAATTGCTGCTTGCATATTTATATTAGGTTCTGAACTTCTGTCAAAAAAAAAAACTTTTATTTTCCAGGCTACCGTTTATAATCAACTTGGAATTTCATACAATCTACTGGGGACTATAAGATATATCGTATTTACACTTTTGTAGATAGATTACATGTTTTTAAAGTATTTGGATACTCGGTCATTTTCAGTCTCAGATGTCAATGTCTTAGTGAAAGCTTTGGAGAAACACAAAATGTATGACAGGAAATTAAGTGCTACAGCCCAAAAGGCCTCCCCACAAACCCATCTGGACTTTACACATCACTGCCAATATGAACCAGAACATGGGCAACCATGTAGAAGATACATTCCTCCCCACAGGGTCTGTATGCTGTGTAGGAAGAGTCCATTGTGCAGCCTATGGAATCTCTTCCAAACAACCAACCTTTATATGAGTTCAGAAAGTAAGAAACTACATTAACAATATTTTGTCATAATTTCCAAATGGTGATGAAATACAAAGAAAATTGCTTAGAAAAATAAAAGGATTTTTTTTCTTTCCTGTTAGAAAACATTTTGTTTCTAAATCCCACTGCCATTAACTGTAGCTTTAAAAATTAACTGCAGCTTTTTTTTTAAAAAAAAAAGTGTTTTTTAAAAGCAGGCACAACAATACTAATTGGCATGTTTTCAAGTGAGAGGCACTAATGAATACTAATAAAAGAAGTTACACATAACCATTCCTGATGAAATTCTTTTTCCTTATGAAAACATATTTTTAAATCCTTGCAGAAAATATTTTGTTAGACCGTTACTGTTGGAGTTGAAATCTGGAAGGGAGAAGGGAAAGACAAGAAGGAAGATAGATCACTATCTCCCCCTAGAGAATTTAAGACTCTCCTTGTAACCAGTTTCCCTGGTAGTTTGTCTTTAATCTCTGGATTTAAAAATGGGATTTAACTGGGTATTGTGGTGCACATCTTTAATCCCACCACTTGGGAGGTAGTAGATGGTAGATCTCTGTGAGTTCAAAGCCAGCCTGATCTACATAGTAATTTTTAAGCCAACCAGAGTTACATAGTGAGACCCTGTCTCTAAATAGGATTTAACTCAGCAACACTATTAACAGATTCTAGGGATTGAGATTTCCTAACAATGGGAGAATCCTGTGGAAAGGGGGAAGAAGGATTGTAAGAGCCAGAGGGATTAAGGACACCAGGTCCACAGAACCAACTAATCAGGTCCACAGAATCAACTAACTAGGGCTCATAGGGACTCAGAGTCTGAACTGACAATTAGGGAGCCTGTATAGGGCTGACATAGGTCCTCTGCATATATGTTATGGTTGTGTATTGGTGTTCTTGAGGGATTTCTAACAGTGGGATTCTTTTACCTGCTTTTGAGACCCTTTTCCTCCCACTTGGTTGCCTAGTCCAGCCTTAATATGAGACTATGTGCCATTTATTTATTTATTTATTTATCTGATGTGGTGGTTTGAATAGGTTTAACCACCACAGATTCATGTGTTTGAATGCTTGGCCCATAGGGAGTGACACTATTAAGAGATGTAGATTTAGTTTCAGTGTGTCTGGTTTTATGTGGAGATCTTTGATCCACTTAGAATTGAGCTTAGTGCAAGGAGATAAGAATGGGTCAATTTGCATTCTTCTGCATGTTGACCTCCAGCTGAGCCAGCACCATTTGTTGAAAAGGCTATCTTTTTTCCACTGGATGGTTTTAGCTCCTTTGTCAAAGATCAAGTGACCATAGGAGTGTGGATTCATTTCTGGGTCTTCAATTCTGTTCCATTGATCTACATGCCTGTCACTGTACCAATACCACGCGGTTTTTAACACTATTGCTCTGTAGTACAGCTTGAGGTCCGGGATACTGATTCCCCCAGAGGTTCTTTTACTCTTGAGAATAGTTTTAGCTATTCTGGGTTTTCTGTTATTCCAGATGAATTTTTGAATTGCTCTTTCTAACTCTATGAAGAATTGAGTTGGGATTTTGATGGGGATTGCATTGAATCTGTGTATTACTTTTGGTAAGATGCTCATTTTTACTATATTAATCCTGCCAATCCATGAGCATGGCAGATTTTTCCATCTTCTGAGGTCTTCTTCAATTTCTTTCTTCAGAGACTTGAAGTTCTTGTCATACAGATCTTTCACTTGTTTGGTTAGAGTCACGCCAAGATACTTAATATGGTTTGTGGCTATTGTGAAGGGTATTATTTCTCTTACTTCTTTCTCAGCCTGCTTATCCTTTGAGTATAGGAAGGCTTCTGACTTGCTTGAGTTGATTTTTGCAAGCTGGTACAACCACTCTGGAAAGCAGTCTGGCGGTTCCTCAGAAAACTGGGCATGACACTCCCGGAGGATCCGGCTATACCACTCCTGGGCATATACCCAGAGGCTTTACCTGCATGCAATAAGGACACATGCTCCACTATGTTCATAGCAGCCTTATTTATAATAGCCAGAAGCTGGAAAGAACCCAGATGTCCCTCAACGGAGGAATGGATTCAGAAGATGTGGTATATCTACACAATGGAATACTACTCTTCAATTAAAAACAATGAATTCACGAAATTCCTAGGCAAATGGTCAGATCTTGAAAATATCATCCTTAGTGAGGTAACCCAATCACAAAAGAACACACATGGTATGCAGTCACTGATAAGGGGATATTGACCCAGAATCTCGGAATACCCTAGACACAATCCGCATATCAATAGATTTCTAAGAAGATGGAAGGAGAGACCCCTGGTCCTGGAAAGACTGGATGTAGGGGAACGCCAGGTCAGAGTAACGAGAGGGGGTTGAATGGAGAAAAGAGGGAGGGAAGGGGGCTTATGGGACTTTCGGGGAGGGAGGAAACGGGAAAGGGAAAATGATTTGGAATGTAAATTAAAAAAATAAAATAAAATAAATAATTAAAAAAAAAAGAGATGTAGATTTATTGGAGGCTTGTGGAAGGAAGCATGTCACCGTGTAGGTGGGTTTTGGAGGCCTCCTATGCTCTCCCCAGTGAGGAAAATAGTCTCCTCCTGACTACCTTCAGATCAAGATGTAGAACTCTTGGTTCCTCCAGCACTAAGTCTGCCTACACAATGCCATGTTTCACACCATGATGATAATGAACTGGAACTCTGAAACTGTAAACCAGGCCCAACTAAATGTTTATCTTTATAAGAGTTGCCTTGGTCATGGTGTCTTATTACAGCAATAAAATCCTAAAAAACGATTGATATGCCATGTTTTGTTGATATCCCTGGGAGGTCTGTCCTTTTCTAAAGGGAAAGGAGGAGGAGTGGTTCTGAGGAAGAGGTAAGGTGAGGGGGAGAGACTAGGACAGGACAGAGGAGATGCAGTCAGGATGCAATATATGAGAAAATAATAATAATAAAAATGTCATAGCAATTGAGAGATGAAGGCAACTCAGACCCAGACTAAGGTGCTGTCTGTCATAGCATGATACCCCAGTTCTCAAAGATGCCAACAGCAATGGCAGGACCTGTGTTCTAGGTAGTTTCAGATCATCAACCTCCCGGACCAGGGCACAGTGAGTGGGGAGACAGGAGATAGAAATCATTAGCCCTTCTTCAGTAGGTCATAGAGTTGTGCTCATTCTTAGGAGCTCTGGTCCACATGCAAGAGCCTAACCTTCCAGGAATGTATAAGAGCTCTGCATCATCTCTCAGTTTAACACCTAGCATCTGTGTTCCACAGAGTTCTCTGTGATTGCCTGTCACTAGCTGACAAACTCATGCCCTGGGTATTATTTTCTCATTTTTTTCATTCAAGAAGTACTTACAGAACACCAGTGTGTTAACAATACAGAGCCACTCATGCAGGGCCTTTGCTATAGAGAGTATTGTTCTCATTTCTTCAGGGACTGCTACTTTGATAGTTACTGGGATTTTCCAACCTGAGAATGCTCGAGTTGTTGAGTATCAGACTGAGATACTCCTGTGTCGCTTAGGTAAGACTAGAGTAGCAGGCACACTTAAGCCCGCTTGGTAAAGTAGGGCACATCCTTGGTGACCCTGGCTTTTTCTCCCATGCCATATTAGTCTGCTTCCTATCTATAAATTAGGAGGTTCATGTTCCAGAGAGAGCCTCAGGTTGTGTTTTTCTTGAGGGCTTCACTAATCCAAAGCTTTCCCAAAGGCCTTGATGTATCAGGAACATGTTTGGTAGAGGCAGTAATAGGCTGGGGCCAAGGTTTTAGAAAATTTTCCCTGAGGCCCTGATGTGTAGAGAAGGAACACAGTTCTTTCTCTAAAACCAGGAATATGTTCGGCAGAGCTGATAATGGCCTGGGGCTAAGGCCTTGGAAGAGCTATACCAGTGGATCCTAAGAACCCACTGTGCCCACTCAAAGGATCAAGCACTGTCAGTACCAAGGCCACCATGTACTTGGTCCCTGACATCCTTGACAGATCCTGGGTTCCCCTTTATGCAACATTGCTAGATTATCTTCCTGAGATACTTCATCCCATGGCCTTTTGCTGACTCTGTCCCATTTTTCTCCTACAAATAGTATATAAGACTCTATACTTCTTAATAAATTTGCTTGATATAAACCATCAGTTTATATAAGATCTCCCCACCCCAGCTTTTCCTTTTTTTTTAATCTTCTTATCTCCTGGGCCTCCTACTTAGGATGCTGTCACTGAAGAACAACCTACTGACCTACAAGTCCAGGTCAACTTTTAATGTAATGGATAGTACAAACCTGGAGATTTTGGGTGAAAGAATTGCTCAGAGCACACATCAGTTCCTGGGCTTCCACATGTCTTAGATACTGTTGAACAGTGTGATCCCAGATGACCTTTCAGGTACTGTCATCTGGCCCAAAAAAATAAATATGAAAAGCCTCAGCATTCATAAGGATTTGGGATGTGATATCTTGGACGATGCCTAATTTTTCAATGCATTCTGCAAGCACACCTAGAACCATGAACAATTGAAGACTTATAGACTCAAAGCTTCACCTACAACCATGACTAATCAGTAGTTGCTAACTATATAGCCTCCAGAAATCTAGGCTTAAAAATAACACGGAGAAATAATAATAATATTTTTATGTTTTCTTTGAAAATTTCATACCTGTATATGATGTATTTTTATCTTATTCACCCCCTTCTACCTCCCTCCAACTTCTCCCCAGGACCTATCAATCGGTCTCCCTCCTAACTTAATGTCCTATTTTCATGGACTGGAGAGATGGCTTAGCAGTTAAGAGCACTGACTGCTCTTCCAGAGGTCCTGAGTTCAATTCCACATGGTGTCTCACAACCAATCTGTAATTGGATCTGATGCCACCTTCTGGAATGTCTGAAGACAGAGACAGTATAACCACATACATGAAATAAATAATAAATAAATCTTTTTTAAAAATATTTTCACTATTGCTGGGCAATGGTGGCACATATCTTTAATCCCAGCACTCAGCAGGCAGAGGCAGGAGGATCTTTGTGAGTTTCGGATCAGCTTGGTCTACAGAACTAGTTCTAGGACAGACAAGGCTACACAAAGAAACCCTGTCTTTAAAAAAAAAAATGTTTTATACATAACCTACTAAAGTCCAATTAGTGCTAACCATGGATGGGTGTATTCCTTAAAAATGTAAATTGAATAGCTCCATAAGCAGTCACACACCATAGAGAAACTTCAGATTTAGGCCAGGCTAGTTATTAAACAAACACATCTCACAACGGCTCTCTGCAGCTTCGTGAAGTCAGAGTGGGATATAGTGATGTGGACAGAGCCTCTGCTTCCCTAGAACCCTGCGGATGCTGAGCACAGCGCAGATTCACAGAGTAAGCACTGCTGGAACAAACATGAACTTCTCAGCACTGTGTCCCTGACATCTGCTTCATCAGCGAAGTCTTAGGTAGTCTGCAAATAAACAGCACAGCGCACATGGCAGCCTCCTTGGCCCTTTGCCACCTCTGGAGCATTCTTCCTCTCTCTGCCCCCTCCTCCTCCCTCTGTCCCCCTCCTCCTCTATACCCTTCCTCCTCTCTCTGCTCCCCTCTTCCTCTCTCTGTTCCCCTCCTCCGCTTTCTGCTCCCCTCCTCCTCTCTCTGTCCCCCTCCTCCTCTCTCTGTCCCCCTCCTCTCTCTGCTCCCTCCTCCTCCCTCTGTCCCCCTCCTCCTCTACACCCTTCCTCCTCTCTCTGCACCCCTCTTCCTCTCTCTGCCCCCTCTGCCTCTCTCTGCTCCCCTCCTCCTCTCTCTGCTCCCCTCCTCCTCTCTCTGCCCACCTCCTCCTCTCTCTGCTCCCCTCCTCCTCTCTCTGCCCCCTCCTCCTCTCTCTGCCCCCTCCTCCTCTCTCTGCCCCCTCCTCCTCTCTCTGCCCCCTCCTCCTCTCTCTGCTCCCCTCTTTCTCTCTCTGCTCCCCTCCTCCTCTCTCTGCCCCCTCCTCCTCTCTCTGCTCCCCTCTTTCTCTCTCTGCTCCCCTCTTTCTCTCTCTACTCCCCTCCTCCTCTCTCTGCCCCCTCCTCCTCTCTCTGCCCCTCCTCCTCTCTCTGCCCCCTCTTTCTCTCTCTGCCCCTCCTCCTCTCTCTGCCCCCTCCTCCTCTCTCTGCCCCCTCCTCCTCCCTCTGTCCCCCTCCTCCTCTCTCTGCACCCCTCTTCCTCTCTCTGCCCCCTCCTCCTCTCTCTGCCCCTCCTCCTCTCTCTGCCCCCTCCTCCTCTCTCTGCCCCCTCCTCCTCTCTCTGCTCCCCTCTTTCTCTCTCTGCCCACCTCCTCCTCTCTCTGCACCCCTCCTCCTCTCTCTGCCCCTTCTTCCTCTCTCTGCCCCCTCCTCCTTTCTCTGCCCCCTCCTCCTCTCTCTGCTCCCCTCTTTCTCTCTCTGCACCCCTCTTCCTCTCTCTGCTCCCCTCTTTCTCTCTCTGCCCACTTCCTGCTCTCTCTGTCCCTCTCCTCCTCTCCCTTACAACTCCCTTCTCCACTTCCCCTCCCCACTAAGATAAACACTGAGACTGCTTTCACTTCCACAGTTCCTCTTCCCCACAAACGCTTCTCTTTCAAAGCCAGATAATTTAATTTTTAGTCCCTGCTTCTATTAGCTTTCCCCTTAGAGTATGTCACTTCTGATCTATAATTTCATTCCCCATCAGTATTATCCATTTAATAAGAGCTTTATCTCAGCATCCTTTTCCTACTCTCATCCTCCTCAAGAACACTTTCCTCATTAGATGCCATGTGTTTACAAGACTTTGTCAACAGTTTTCTCAGATGGGGTGATGAATGTGTACACTTTGAGAGTCTTTCTTTTTCTCTGATGGGTATAGGACTCCTGTCTCTTAATAAGTTAAGAATGCTAGTCAGATTTCCTCTCTTGTCTATAGAACTTTCTCATTTCTTTTGGAATCAGTATTTGTTACTTTTCTCATTGCTGTGGCAAAATCCATGGCCAGGAAACAACATAGGGAATGCAGGCTTGTTTTGGCTTGTAGTTCAAGGGAGTCATTTCATCATGGTTTGGGAAGGCTTAGCAGCAGGAGCAGAAGGCTGATTGGTCATGTGCATCCAAGATTAGAAAGCAAGAGAGAAAATGAACAGGAAGTGGGGCAGGGCTATAGAGCCTCAAACCCAGCCTCAACCTACATCCTCCTCCAAGACTCCTCTTTAGGAGGACACAATAGACACAACAGTTGAGGACCAAGTATTCAAACAATGAGTCTCAAGTATTCAAACAATGAGCCTATGGAGTGCATTTTGAATTCAGATCACAACAAAATTTTAGTCTACCTCTCCTTTGTTCTTATAATTCAGGAATTTTGCTATGATATTTCTAGGTGGGATTGTTTTGTCTACCCTGGGTATGGTTGGATTTATTCACCCTAAAGACTTCAGTTAGAGAACCTTCCCTCTAACTTTTCTTCCATCTGTTCCTTTTTTTGATTTTTTTTTAAAACTTCTGACTCACTACTATTTGCATATTCCCATAGATTCCACTCATTCATGTTTTCCTGTTTGTGGTTTTTCAGATTAATTACCCAGGATTGCTCTCTGGTCCTCACCAGCAACCACTCTGTTTTATAGCAGATGGATAGCTTAATGATTTTTTTTAAAGATTTATTTATTTCGTGTATGTGAGTACACTGTCCCTTTCTTCAGACACACCAGAAAAAGCCATCAGATCCCATTACAAATAGTTGTGAGCCACCATGTGGTTGCTGGGAATTGAACTCAGGACCTCTGGAAGAGTAGTCAGTACTCTTAACCATTGAGCCATCTCTCCAGCCCATCTTAATGATTTTTAAAATCGTGCTTTTGTGAGTCTCTGGAATTTGTTTCCTTTTCTGTACTTAGTTCTCCTTGGGAGTTCTCTCCACTTCTTTGCAGCTTCTCTTCAGGCTGTGGAAACTGACTCTGTGTTCCCTGCATAGGCAGCGTCATGATTTCTACATCAGAATTGATATGGGGCTAGTAACTAGTTAGGCGGTCCTATGGGGATATAGGCCTAAGCTGTGTTTTCACAACAGGCACACAGACTCTCATCTGCTCTAGGAGACTGAGAAGATGAGGAATTTGGGCTAAAGTTAGGGTGACATCGAGGATAGTCATTAAATGCTGTTGTTTCATGTGAACCTCCTAGGACAAATTTCAGAATCCCTTTGACGAAGCTATTCTTTCCTTTGGTAGTATATTCCTTAGCCTACAAGCATCAGGCTTATTTGTGCTACTGCAAAACAACAAAATGACTGTCAGTAGGCCAATCAGTTGTATCTGACTCTATGCCATGTGCAGAGTCTAGAATAAACTGCTCCCTTCAGCTGAAGGACAGGAATGAGATATCTCTTCTTTGGTTCTCTGGACTCAGTAACAGGCCTATTCTAGTTGGGGTGTCGTGATATCATAGTCCACCACTGCAGCTCTGTCAAACTGGTGTGCCTAGAAAGCCCTGCCTGCACCCCTGCCCCACAAGAAGAGTAGTTTGCTAAGTTTAGTCATTGCCCAAGTCTGGAAAAGAAACCAGGCTTCTCTCTGACTCCAGCCACATTCCCACAGCTCCTCGACAAATAAAGTATGCTTTCTCTGGCACTACAACAGAATGTATAGTTTCATGCAGACTCCCAAATTCTTAGAGTGTTATAAAAAGGGGTTTGGAATCCCTGAGATCTCTCAGACACTGAGCCACCCACCAGGCAGCATACACTAGCTGGTCTGAGCCAACCCCTGAACCCAACCCCTGGACACATACAGAGCAGAGAACTGCCTTGTCTGACCTCAGTTAAAGAAGACTCTTGAAAAGGCTCCCCAGGGAGTGGGGAAGCCTCGCAGGGGGTAGAGGAGGGGGGTGGGTAGCGACATCCTCTTGGAGAGGGGGTGGGGAGGGAGAGGAATGGGATGAGGAACTGTGGGAGGGCAGATCCGGGAGGGGGCTAATAACTGGACTGTAAAAAAAAAATTGATGATGGATGGAAATTTGGGCTGTTTCCAGTTTGGGGAGCTTAAAATAAACTGCTCTAAACAGGAAAAAAAAGGAGGGATGGTCCAGAAGAAATAGGTCTGGGAAGACAGGTCACTGCCTCCCCAAATCCTATGCTATCTTCTCATGACCACACAGCCCTCACAGGTCATTAACTCATCCAACTGTAAAACCAACAACCCTCCCATTACTGCAAGGTGATTGACTATCTACTCAATTCTTCAGCTGACAGTGTAAACATCTGGGATAATCACATTTTCCCACATGCCTTCTGAGTTGGGAAATACAAATGATAGTTGGAAGTTCTCATTCTAATTTTCTAAAATTCCTTTGAAGTTATTATTTTCACAGACATGTGATAATGTTTTTTCATTTAATTAGTCTAAGATCAAATCTGTGAACTTTTTTTTATCTCTTCATCAGTTTTTATAACTAGTGAAAGTAAAAAAAAAAAAAAAAAAAAGAAGGACCTAGTCCCCCACCCCCACCCCAGCACACATGTAACACGTGCAGGTCCCCCAACAACAGGAGCAAGTCTGTCTCTGACTCTGTGGCCTGCCTGTGAATCCCCTGCCCCTTAGTGGGCCACTTTGTCTGGCCTCAGTGGGAGAGGATGTGTCTAGCCCTGCAGTCCCTTACCTGGGGTGGGGAGGGGATGGGGGAGGGGGCTCCCTCTTCTCCGAGGAGAAGGGAAAGGGAGGTAGGGGGAAAGAATGTGGAGTAGGGGACTGGGAGGAGAGGGAGGTGTAATCTAAAGTGAATGAATAAATAAATAATTTAAAAGAACAACGAAAAATAATATTACACCTACAAATAAAGAACAGAATGAAAGGGGCTAGAGAGATGGGTCAGTGGTTAAGAGCCACTTGCTAGTCCTTCAAAGGGCCAGAGTTCAGGTCCAGTACCCAGGATGAACTAACTGCTCACAACCATCTATAACTCCAGCTCTAGGGGATCTGAGGCCCTCTTGCAGCCTCCCTGAGCACCTGCAGGCCCCTACACATACACATGTACATAAGTAAATAATAAATCTTTTTTCTCAAAGAATTAAAACTGTTGTTAACCAATAACTTTGAGAAAACCATGATCAAATGTGGTGTGTAACACTCCATTTTATATACACTCAACATACGAATATGTGTTCAACATATGTATATTGTAGATCTGTTCATGTAAATGCAACTAGATATGTTCTTAATTATTTTATTTTTATTTACTTTCACAGCCAATACTATGATAAAACATAAACACTACCCAATTTTAAAAGATCCATTTGCATTTGAGATTAAAGAAATATTAGGGAACCCTACAATATGCACTCATGAAAAATATACATCTTGTATTACGTAAGATGTTCACAAGAAAGGACATTCAGCCTGAGGTTTGAGGGAACTATGTAATTTCCTTGTAACTTTTCTAAAAGGTCAATAAAATATTAAGCTTTTTTAAAAAGTAAAAAGCCAGGCATAGTGGCACACACCTTTAATCCCAGTACATGAGAGGCAGAAGCAGGTGGATCTGTCTCTGTGAGTTTGAGGCCAGCCTAGTCTAGATACCAAGTTCCAGGACAACCTGGGCTATGAAGAGAAACCACAAGGTAAAACAAAAAGTTTTTAAAATATACATTTATCTTTGACCAATTGATGCCAAGTTTTCTGTAAATCAAAAAGTTTTAAAATGTACATTTAACTTTAACCAATTACTGCCAAGGTTTCTGGTTTACACAGGTATTAACCCCATCTCAGAACATAGCTCAGGGGCATGAGCATCTTTCACATCTAACTGCTTACAAATGGTTCTGCTCTGAGCCATAGTCTGCTTCCCACACTTGGTTGAAGACAGATGACGCAACTCAAAAAGATTCACATTTGAATCTGAAGCCAACATTTCCTTAAGTCAGTTAAAATAAGACTCCCATCCTACCTTCAGAGCCATTTTTACCTAATCCATTTGAGCTCAGGATGTTCTTTCAACTGGAGACTGTTATTATGAATGCTGAGGCCACAAGTTCCTAGATCGCATTCACACAGGTCCACCTCCGCCTTGGGGGGACTGTGGTGAATTCTGAAGTAGAAGCCAGTGGTATAAAACTGAAATCCATTTCTATTTACAAACGCCCCTTATAAGGTTTCCTATAGGGCTACCCCATACCTAGCAGCCTATTACAGGTAAAAGGTATAGACATAGAGCATTTGGCAGCTCTGCTGAGCAAGGGGAGGTGTAGTGTGTTTCTCAAGAGGTGCTATGTTGTATCTCCATGGTCTTGGCAGCTCAGTGTGGTGGTTCGTGTTGGAGTTAACAAGCTTTCTGTAAAGGACAAGTCACTACTAAATTCCATTCTAGACAATTCCTAAATGAAAAGATATACCTGTGAGCACTAAGGCATAATTTATAAAAATATGCAATGCCAGTACAAAGCCAGGTGTTCAAATAAAAACTTGTGCATGAATTTATAGCCACAAGAGTCAAAAAAGTGAAACATCACTCAACTGTCTGTCAATCAGTAAAATATTTAATAAAATGTGGTGTGGGCTGGGGATGTAGCTTAGCAATAGAACACCTGCCTAGCATGTGTGAGGACCCAGGTTCACTTTTAATTGTATTTTGGGGGGAAGGGGATTGCTTTGGGGGAATTTATAATTTGCCATTCAGAAAAGAGAAAGTTTTGAAAATAAAATAAAAATTTAAAATGTAAAATGAAGCATGTCCATTCTATGACATAAAATAAAGTTTAAATAAGAGCCCAGCTAAATCTCCAGTCCCACAATAACGGCAAAGAAGAAATCTATGCACTTACCAAGTCTTCATGCCAAAAACTACACATGGAACAGTGTGCCTTAAATCGGAAAGTAAGTGCCTAAATGTAGATTTGAAGTTTTTCTTCTCAGCTGGGTGTCCTGGCTTTTCTCCTGACCCTGTTTGGGCACTAAGTAAGTCAGAGAATAATACTCTTGTTATCAGTGTTGGCATTCCAGAAGGAGGAGTCCTAAATAGGTTCTGACATGAGGGCCAGTCTATCATTCCTCCTCTTTGAAATACTTTTCCTTTCTTAGTAGGTGAATGGGTAAAAGTGCTGTGAGTTTTGTCTAAGGCATGGATTTTCTTGTAATTGCTGAATGAGATCATTTAGGCAGAAAATGAGAGTTCAACAGTCTCTGTTCGGATCCTAACTGCCACTCTTCAGTTATGTGATCGTCTCACTGAGCCAGTGTCTTCCCAAGTAAACAAACTGCAAAAGTAAGATCCAAAAGTGGACAACTCTATCCTTGTAGATTAAATCTTAGTTGAACTACGAACATAAGGGGTAGTTCTTTAAAACGGATCAATTGGGACTAGAGAGAGGACTCAGTGGTGAAAAGCACTTGTTACTCTTGAGCAGGACCCAACTTTGATTCCTATCACCAACATGGTGGTTTATCTAGGTCCAGTGAATCTGATGACTTCTCCTGACCTCTGAAGGCACCAAGCATATATGTGACCCACCTACATACATGTGGACAAAATACATTTGAAATAAACTAATAAATCTAATAAATTAAAAGATCAATTGTTAGCTGCAAGATTCTCTGTCCATGGATTAAATGTTTGCAGAATTCCCAAGTCTAGTAACAGCCCATGAGAAATATTTTTGATGTTTCCCTTGAATTTTTTTTCTCATGGCTTCAATTAAGAATGAAGAATCTTATATAATCAGTCAGTCTTTGTAGCTTTTTGTACCATATGATAAAAAGAAAATGAGAAGAAAAAGAGAAGAGGAAAAGGAAGAAAGGAGGAGGAAAGAAGGGAGGGAAGAGGGAGGAAGGAGGGAGGGAGGAGGGAAGGAGGAAAGGAGGAGGGAGAAAGGAGAGAGGGAGGAGGGAGAAAGGAGAGAGGGAAGAGGGAGAAAAAAGGAAGGGAGGGTGGAGGAAGGGAAAAGGAAAGGAGAGAGGGAAAGAAAAAAGGCAATTATAGTGATTTGCTATTTGGTTTTACTGTATTTTCTTAACTTGAAACATATTCATAAAATATAAAATATTAGCATTCATTTGAAGTTTTAAGATATAAACTTCATTGTGAATCTCACTGTAGTTTCAATGTATTCCTTGGAAATGTTTTCATTGCACTTTTTTAAATTGTTGCTTGTGTGCAGAGAGTTTCCAGAAAAAAATTTTCTCTCAAGTTAACTTTTCTTCCTTGTAATTAAAAAGAAAATTCTGTTGTAGAACTTATTTCTGCTATTAAATTAGGCATCCAGTATATAGTGAGTGCCCGTATTAAGGTACTCTTACAGACTCAACATTAAATATTACCATTTCAGCAAGTTGACATCTGCATATCAATATTAGATGAATTGTCACATGTCACAGATTTATAGCCCACTGAGCCAAGTAATGGGTTTGCAATTAGCAGCATAGTCAAAGGATTTGATGAAAACCAGAGCTATTTCTGTGACCAGATCAGTGACTGTTCCAAATGTTTTTCCTAAGGACAAAGTGTGCTTCTCCGTGATGGGACAAGAGCCACTCTAAAAGGAGAAGTCGATCTCACTTGGATGTGTTTGATTGGAAAACACTCACTAGGGGTCAATTCCTTCCCAGCTGGTAGAGTACTAGCAGGCCGTGATATGTCATCACCGATTCTATTCAAGGATTAATGGCTCCAAAGAACAAGATGCCTCACTAAATCTTCCTGTAAGATTATACCCAAGTGTGGCTCGTCCCACCATTCCAGTCCCCTTTGCACACTAAGGGACAGAGAATGGCTTTTCACAAGTCACAGAGCAACAAGGCAAATGGGTAATCCATTCGTGTTCTAAACTACCTCTCTAGGTTCAGGCCAAGTCATAGCATTCATGAGAAACTGCCAAAACAGAAGCTCTCCTGCTCCTGAGCAGGCAGGGGAGGGAGAGATGGGATTTCTTTAGAACCATCTCTCACCATGAGGGAAGGCTACAGTGTCACTGGAGAGATATTGCCTGATTCTACTACTAATTTGGCTTGAATGACCTTGAAAGGCTGAGGGATTTCTGTCACTCCTTCTACTCCATATATAAAAAGCTCCAACAATGAGGTTTCAGAATAGTCCGTGGCATTCCCCAAGCAGAGCGGAGGAGGCAGAAACCAGGACACTTGCCCTTCTTTACACCCTAGCAGGATATCAGTTCACCTGCAGATTCCTCTTTAAGGTACTATGCGTTGAGCTTGTGTTGTCAGGTTGTGGGAATAAACCATTCTGTAGCCAGTTGTAATGTCTTTGATGAGTTGAGGGTTGGTTTTTGGTTTTTGTTTTTTTTTTAAACTCTGATTTTATTTTCCCTAAATGTCAGTGGTGTGTGGATTTCAAGTTCAAGACTGTGAAAAAGACAAGAATCGGTGTCAATCTCAGAGTGAAGCTCTGTGAAGATTAACCAAAATAAGGAATATATCTCATGTTGATTGATGGATAAATTTAGTCCCAAGAAACATTTGTTAGAGGTGCCAGACCACAGAAGTGCCTCAGGAAGCCGATGGATAGAAGGATTAAAAATTAATTTGAGGTTTTCACTTGACTGAGTAATCTGGGACTTGGAAAATTAAGCTGTAGAATTTTGTTTGTTTGTGTTTTTACAGTTGGCTATTCTGTGTTCCTTCATTAGAGAGATTGCATGAAACCTACAAAGTCAACTTACAACAAATGTTACTTAAGTGGCTTTTTAGTGTAAAGTTTATCTGGCAATGAGTTCTAGGACTCTTAAGAGATGTTAATCAGTAAAGTAAACTTGAGAGCCACCAGTTGAAACCTAGCAAAGGGGCTCACGCCTGTGATCCCAGCACTCGGGAAGATCGTGATTTCAAGGTCATCCACATCTATATAATGAGTTTGAGACCAGCTAGGCTAGCTACATCAGACCTAGATTCAAAAAGAAAAAAAATCAAAGTGGGGCAGATGCAAAGAAATCTGCAAAAAAATCTGCAGGGGGCAGATGCAAAGAAAGAAATCAAGCCACTTACACAAGAGCAGTTTCTTTTGCTAAAGGTTGATCTACTTCTATTTCCCCTTCCCATATATATATATATATATATATATAATGTCCATATCATTTTGACAGTATAAACACTTCTCTAGAACTTAATGCTGACAATTTCCCTAACTATTCAAGTCAAAGGGACGACAGGGAACACACACAAATGTGCCTCAATTCATAAATTTATAATGAGGGAATTGAAGTATCTTTACCAAAATTTAAGCATCTTTTCGTTTCAATTATAGGTCAATAAGCCCCATAAAATAAAATATATTTGAACATGTATTTTAAAGCTAACTATAGCCTAGGAATGTAGGTCAGTTGGTAG
The DNA here is from genome assembly GCA_036184795.1 of Tokudaia tokunoshimensis. Classification (NCBI taxonomy): domain Eukaryota; kingdom Metazoa; phylum Chordata; class Mammalia; order Rodentia; family Muridae; genus Tokudaia; species Tokudaia tokunoshimensis. The sequence continues at coordinate 1,013,441 of BTHU01000022.1, forward strand.
ACTGCTTGCCTGGTGTACACAAGACTCTTGTTTCTATATCTATGTGTATGTGTGTGTGTCTGTACTCATGTGTATGGAGGCAATGGTGGACATCAGGGTCTGACTCTATCACTCTTAGCTTTATTCTTTTGCAACAGGGCTTCTCACTGAACCTGAAGCTATACATTGCACATTAGACTGGCTTGCCAGTAAGCCACCCCACCTGGGATCTGACTGTCTTTGTCCCCTGTTGCTTGGGTTACAAGCACAAGCTACTCCCAACTTCAACATGGGTATTGGGAATTCAAACTCAAGTCTTCTCATCCACTGAATCGTCTCCTGAAACCCAAATTTTGTTGATTTTTTTACCTGCATTCCGGGTATTGAACTTACACTCTAGTGTTTACAAGGCAAGCACTTTACCAAATGAGTGACCCCTCAGATTCTTCTACAAGAAATGTTAAGATCAGTGTGACTAGAGTCCACTGCCTCGGAGGAGGTATATAGCCTCTTCTCATTGTTCCTATTGGGAAAATAAAAGGCATTGACTAGTGACATCTAAAGGTCACTGGTCTGTCAGTTTGTGGAAGGGGAGTGAGAGAGTTTCTCCTAGAACCTAGGACATAGCTATTTGGTCTACAGAGAGCTCACTAGTCCATGTAGGGATCAAAACTTGGACACTCAAAGACAAGTCTGGCCAGCAGACATGTTTTGACATTCTATCCAGTGCTTTAAAGTGTCTTAAAATTCATTGCCAATATTTTAAAATAAGATTGAATCATTTTAAAGGAAATATATTAATATCAGTTACAGTATCAGTATTAGTTACAGTATCTTTTTGAAAAACTTAAAAATCAGTCAACACTGTTGGTTACAGGCATCTGGAACTGAGTGCCATGTCTCCCATAAAGCAGTGCACACTCTAGATTTTTCAAGAGTCTTCTAAACACACTGTGCATCTGGTTTTATGACCCTTGGTTTGTATGTTATTAAAACAATAAAGAATGCAAAGTAAGGTTTTATTAAGCATTAACCATGCCAGAAGCTAAACATTTGGGCCCAGCTGGAAGCTGTCTGGCCTTGTGTGTATACATTATACCACTTTACCCATAAGGAAACAGAGAAAAATGCACAGGACCCATATCTGCTAGTCTGGGGCTCTTTCTGTGACACAGATAGTTCTGTGGCATAGCTAGCTCCAAGACAGAATATCTCTAAATGCAGTGATGATTCCTTAGCCAGAACACCTCTCATAATTCACAGCTGTCGACAAGTAGTAGAATGCATAAGTATACTATAAGACTCCTTTTTTGTTTTTTACTTTTTATTTTAAAATAATTTTAGATTTAGAAGAAGTAACAGAGAATACAGTATGTTTCCATCTATCTGTCACCCAGTCCCTCTAAGATGTTGACATCTTACGTAGACCTGGAACACTCATCAAAACTATGGGGCTAACATTGGCATAAAATTCCCTACAGATTTTATATAGATTCCCAAGTTTTTCCACTAACATCTGTTTTTCTGTTCTAGAACCCTTCGTTGCATTTATGTGGGACACATGCAAACATATATACATACACATGTATATATAGACATATAAATACATATATTTCCTTATTCTCCTTCATTCTCTGCAAGTTTTCAGTTTTCTTTCTTTCATAACTTGATATCTCTGTCTTTGTCTTTCTCTGTCCCTGTCTCTCTGCTCTCTCTCTGTCTCTCTCTCTGTCTCTCTCTCTGTCTCTCTCTGTCTCTCTCTGTCTCTCTCTCTCTCTCTCTCTCTCTCTCTCTCTCTCTCTCTCTCTCTCTCTCTCGTGTGTGTGTGTGTGTGTGTGTGTGTGTGTGTGTGTGTGTGTGTTTCTGGGAGACGAAGCATACGAGGGTTTAAGCATGCTAAGCTGGCATCTGCCTCTGGGCTGCCTGGTCTTAGTCATCTTAAGGAACAGTAGTCAGATGCTTTGTAGAATGAGGCTGAGGTTTAACTTGTCTGCAATTTTCTTATTTGTTAGTTTATTTGTTTATTCTTTTACAATGTTATCCATAATTTATGCTCTTTGATCAAAGTCTCTTCTGGCCTCTATTGGCTCCTATCCCTTTCCCCTCCCACCAAATCCCTGATTCTTGCCAAGTTCTCCGCCTATTTTCATGTCCTTTTCAACTTTATGTATATGTGTGACCTGCTGATTTAATTAGGGTGACCTGCAGGAGCATGGGTTAGGAGTCATTTGCTTGAGTGGGAACAATTTAACCGATGTGTAATTTTCCTGTGAAAATATATTGAAGAGACAATGCAACCTAAGGCAGCGTTGTGTGAAATCAACAATTGCCACTTTGATGTGACCCTTACCTATTGGATAAGGTGTTCCTTGTCTCTGCTCTGTGAAGTTACTATTTTCCCCTCAACCACCACATGCTCCCATACGCAATAAGAACCAGCAAAGTGGGAGCTAATATTACAAACAAAAAAAAACAAAACACAGGAATTCCCATTCTAAAGCCTTCACTGAGAGAGGAGTCAGCTTGAAGACACGTCCATGGGCCTAAGCCACTACCGTAGTCCTCCTTCGGTTTCACTTGCTCACTGTCCTCCTGGTTTTCAACCTCTTCTACACACGTTCACTAGGAATCTCTTTCCTTTGATTTACTTACTATAATCATGTATCAATCTGAAGTGTAATATGTTTTTTTTGTTGCTCAAATTCTAATTTTGGTTATTGATATAAAATCTCTTTTTGCCCTTTTAAAGTTTCCTAAAGCTGTTTGGTTTTGTTTTGTTTTCTTTTTTTAAGTTATCCATGTTTTTGGCTCTTTAAAATGTTTAGTACGAAGGGTCTTAAAAGTCAAAACTTTATCTACAATGTATTTACAGATGTTGGGTTCTACATAAGAGGCTAGGAACTAAATGGGAAAGAAAATGGGAGATGTGATTTTTTTTTCTCTCTTAAGGACATGAAAGCAAATTTTTATTTTTAATAAATATTTTTAGTGTGTGTGAGCGCACATACATACTCCATGGCATGAGTGTGGAAGTCAGAGGAAAACTATGGGAGTTAGTCTTCTCCTTCCACCTGTGGGTCCTAGAGATTGAACTCAGTTTACCGGGCTTAGAAGTGGGCATCTTTACCAGTTGGTCCATCTGGAAGGCCCCAGAAGAAATGCTTCTTTAATGTTTCACAGGCATTATAAGATTACAAAACGTTACAAGGGTAACTTGGAGCTGAGGACATGGGTGAGCAGTAGAGTGCTTCCATAGCATGGGTTTTATTCTGAGCACTGAAGAAAAAGAGAAAGAAAGAAATGAATTCAAAGAACTCCCATGACCAGAAGCTCAGACACATCTGTCATCACATGCCTGCCTTTCCTCCTTATATATTTTTCTTACCCATTTTCGAATAAGGTGATACATCATGACCTTTAACCCACACACACTTCGGTGTGCTCTTTCTAAGGACAGAGACATTCTCTAATATTCACAACCCCATTGTTAATTGGAGAAAATTAGCTAATACTGGGGGTTAACACAGGGTCTCTCTCATGTAGTCCAGGCTAGCCTCAAAGTCCTAATCTTGCCTCCACCCTCCCATATATAGAGATTGTATGCCTGTCTAACCTACTGTCATCTTGAAGAAGAGAAATTTGTTCCATATAGCCATTTTTTTTTTGAGGGAACAAAAAATTAAACACACTGAACCTGATAGAGTTGTAAATGAGCATGAGAATTATATACAAAAATACCCAGAACAGGGCCAGCAGCATGGCTCAGTGGATAAAAGTGTTAAATCAATTCCTGGAGCCCACCAAAAGGTAAAGGAGAAAACCAACTCCATAAAGTTGTCCTCTGATCCCACAGGTATACTGTGACATACATGCCCTGCCCATTCAACAACAACAATAATAATAATAATATTTTAACCAGATTGACATGTATGTGACTTCTGGCCTCTAGACTTACTTAAATTGGCTACTCTTGATTTTAAACTGTTAGGGTAAATAATAGAACAGTTAAGTGTCAAAACAAAGAAGTTGTCTTCTATTCTTAGAGAATCTGAGGACTGAAGGAAACCAAGGAGACATGAAAGGCACCCACAGGCTTCCCTAAGAGGCCACTCCCTTCTGACTACACACACCTGAGGACGAAATCAACAAGATGAAACTCTTAGGTGGGAGTAGACCTGAAGTTGGATTTTTTTTTTAAGCCAGTTGCCCAAGAGAAGAGCAGAGACACTTGAGGTGAAAATTCCTCTCATAAAACATAAGAGCTTAATATTAGTTCAGTAGCTCGGGAGAGACAGCCTCCAAAGGTCTGGACATCTACACGTAGCTTCATGTTTCTTATTTCCAAACTATTGAAATACTGTTGGTCCTTCGACTGAAATCACAGAAGCTTTCCCATCTTCCCAACCCCCAGAGAAAGCAGGTGGATCGTGCAGTGCCTTTGCATTGTCATGGGAGCACAAAGATGTATATATATGGTTGATGATTTTCTGTCTGTACCATGGTAGGTGCAGAGACAGCAAGTCACAGCTGAGGGTACTCATCAGTTTCCCAGGAAAATCGAAATGGACCCATTTAAGATTATTTCCTGCCTTGAGTTTATATTTTCCTGAAATCGTTATCAATTCTTTTTCTTCTTTTTCGTTTTTGAAACGAAATCAAGTACCTCATGCTGGTTTCAAACATGCTCTGTAGTGAAGGATGATCTTAGCCTTCTGACTCCTAGCGTCTGTTTCACAAGGGCTAGAATTTTTGGTGGGTCATTTGGTACTGGGGATGGAACACGGAGGTTCATGTATACTCTATCATTGTAGCTACATTTCCAGTCCACAGTTCTATTTCTTGAGGACCCAAGCTGCCAGTGCCAGCCGCTATTGTGCCGCTCACAATTAGCACGGTCAATGGAAGCAATAAGTATAAAATGGATTAAGAGCTAAAGAAACTATAGAGGGGATCTGGCCTAAATCAAAATGCACTTTATGGTAAAGAAGTTGTCATATTACTAAAAGCCGAGCTTCGATCTCCCAGCCAAAAAAAAAAAGCAGCTATGAATAACCTGTGAGGGCTGAGGGCAGTTTCGAGTGATGACAACTCTCATTTTTAGTAGATTGGTCACTTCTTCAGCATGCTTGGCATCACACAGTGAGTGTGTTTATTCAGCCTGACCACAGAGAGGGCACAAATGTAACATCCTAAGTAGTCTCAGAAGCTTTGCTAAAGGCATCTGTCCAGGCTCTAACGCTGCGCCTTGGACAAAAGGAGAGCCTCTTATTCTATCATCTCAGGTTTTCTAATCCTAACAGCCCAGCAACAGAAACAAATAAACCTTAAGTGTGATCTGAGTCAGTGAGAAACGAAACATTTGATATCATGTATGAACCGAAGTTGATGAGAGCATTACAGAGGTGGCAGTTCAAGGTGGGTGACATTTTCCATGCCTGCTACGGGTAGGAAATAGACTATGGTCATCCTGCAAACATGTATGTCATGTTTGAAGACTGAAAAAGCAGCCCATGAATGAAGTACCCTGAACTGGGTCACAACAATTAGTCTCTGTCTCATGGGTAATGAAACTGGAACTCTGAGCACAAAAAGCTTCTGCTGATGGTAATAACCAGTCCAAGGCCCTCATTCTTGATTCCCTCATACGGCTGACAGACAGAACACAGCCTGCAGAGCTAGTACATGAATCAGGGTACAGGCGTTGTAGGGAGATTATGCCCACATGCCCCCTTATGGATGAGGTGAACGTGATAAAAGACCTCCAGTCCCAGCTATTACTGGAATGACAAGCAGTGGCGTCTGCTTGGCCAATTCAAATAGCATTTGCATGCTCAGGTATGGTATGAGAAAGAGAGCTCTGCAGAAGAACTCAGTAGAAAAGTGGGAGGCAAAAGGAAACGTTTGGGGGGCAAGCTAAGAATTTTGTAACTGTTCTTTTGCTATAGCAAAGTATAAGACATGATGCAACTTGAAGAAACTAGGATTTATTTAGGTTTGGAGTTCAAGAGGCTTCAAGTCACGGTGTCGAGAAGGCATAGTATCAGGAGTGTTAGACATTTGCACACATCACATGTGTAAGCAGGAAGCAGATAGCAGACAGGAAGTGGGTCAAGCTGTAGAATCCCAAGGTCCACAGTCCCCAGTGACCCATCTCTTCCATCAAGGCTCTACCTCCTAAAGGTTCCACAGCCTATCAAAATAGTGCCAACTGTTCAAATGCAATCAGACTGCAACACTGAAGGAGGAAGTTCAAGGCTAACACTATGAATAGAAAATACACCCCAAGCCCTGAGGAGCAACAGGCAGGCCTCAGACTACACTTGGCAAAAGCCATTTTTTCTATGGCCAAGATGAGGATGTGCTCTGCTTTGAACACATTGTGTTGAGAACACAAACAGTGAAGGTACCACTCAGGACCACAGGGTGCCCACCATTGCCTTCCTCATCACGTAGTTCATGACCTCTTCCTAAGACAAAGCTCCTCCATGGAAACAGAACCCCTAAGTCTTTTCTGACCCAGAATGGCCAGCAGGCTGCAGATCCCTAACAGCCTTTTATTTGTCTTGGGCACTCTCAGCCTCAGTTTACCCTTGGGAGTATAAACTTCTCTTCTTTCAACTGATTTTAATTTCCCTGGTTCCTGGATCCACTAATGCCTTGCCTGCTAGAATAGATGTCCTCCATAGCCAGCTTACCTTCCAGTCAAATGGAGAGAATGTCAGAGGTCATGAGGTGACCAGCTGACTGCCTGCTGGGTTCTCCTCTCTTCTCCATGATGCTCTCTCTTTGGCTTAAAATTTTCACTCTAAATTTTGATTAAAGAAAACATTTCTATAAGTACTTATTTGACCAAACTATCCTTTCTATGAGTACCAAATATGTGATTTGAATTTTCAAAGTTTTAGAAGAAGGGTTTGGAGCTCTAGCACGGTTTTCTTGTTTTTGGTTTTTCGAGACAGGGTTTCTCTGTGTAGCCCTGGCTGTCCTGGAACTCACTTTGTAGACCAGGCTGGCCTCGAACTCAGAAATCCTCCTGCCTCTGCCTCCCAAGTGCTAGGATTAAAGGCGTGCGCCACCACCGCCTGGCTTCTAGCACAGTTAATGGGATGCTTGCCTAACATATGCAAAGCCCTAAGTGCCATCCCCAGCATTGCATAAATCTAGTGTGATGTGCACACCTATAATCCTTGAGAGGTGGAGCAAGAAGATAAGCATAGCATAGTCAATCTGAGGCCAGCCTGAGCTATATGAGACTCTGTCTCCAAAAATGTGTTTGTAATAAAGGAATTTATAACTAAACTATATACCTAAGGAGTTATTGCTTTACATCCACATAAACTACAAGTTGTGCGTATAAACCTTTCCTTCCAGCTCAGCTTAAACAGTATCTTTGTTTGTTTGTTTGTTTGTTGGATGGATGGATGGATGGATGGATGGATTGGTTTTGTGTGTGCTTGTGAACAAATATCCATGCATGTATGTGGGAATCAGAGGACAACTTTTAAGAATCAGTTCTCTCATCCAAGTACTAACCAGGCCCGACCCTGCTTAGCTTCCGAGATCAGACGAGATCGGGCGCGTTCGGGGTGGTATGGCCCTAGACAGAGAAGCGAGAGGGGGTTGAATGGGGAAAAGAGGGAGGGAAGGGGGCTTATGGGACTTTCAGGGAGGGAGGAAACGGGAAAGGGGAAATGATTTTGAATGTAAATAAAAAAAACTTAGAAAATAAAATAAAATTAAAAAAAAAAAAGAATCAGTTCTCTCAGCTGGGCAGTGGTGGTGCACGCCTGTAATCCCAGCACACGGGAGGCAGAGGCAGGTGGATTTCTGAGTTCGAGGCCAGCCTGGTCTACAGAGTGAGATCCAGGACAGCCAGGGCTATACAGAGAAACCCTGTTTTGAAAAAAACAAAAAAATAAATAAAATAAATAAATAAAAAGAATCAGTTCTCTTCTATCTTGTTCAGCTGAGATATTTCTTGTTACTTCTGTTGCACTGTAGACTGAAGCTATCTGGTCCCACAGGTTTCCTGGTGATTTTCTTTTCTCCACTTCCCTTCCTGCCTTAGGAATATTCGAACTGCAAATGTGAGCCAGGAATTGAACTTAGGTCATCAGTCTTATGAAGCTAGCACTTTTACTCACAGATCCACCTCTTCAGTTCAAGCAATATTTTTTTTCATCTCACATGTATACCCCCAGGAAAATGAAATACCTTATATTCTCCTGTAGGTCCAACTAAACCCACATGGAATCCAAGTGCACAGATGGGCAACCATTCCACCTCTTAGTTCTATGAATAAAAATGTAAAATTTAATCTATTTTTGTTAATGGTTTCTCTTCCAATGTCCAGTGACTAGAAATTTCTTGGAATTCTTCACACTGAATACACTGGCATGGAAATGTTTCAAGTCATCCAAAATACCAAGACCAATTTCTTTAAAAACTAGACCCCACTAAGTCACAAATATCCAAACACTGAGGTACCTGTCAGTCATGGGAGAGCTCTGAGATTCTCAACAGAAAGAGAATGCAGTCACATTGCCTTTTTCAAAGGACAGGAGTAGGGCGGGAACTCTGAAGCTGTGTGACCTAAGCAAAGTTAACTAATGCTTCTGAGCACCAGCTTCCTCGTGTGCAAAATGGGAAATTAATTAGCACACATTAGCCATCCATAATATAGAGTTCTCTATGAAGGTGAGCAGACCTCGGTTTAAACTCAGCTCTGTTTTAGTCACTAGGAAGGCTAACTCTATTCCTAAGCATCCTCATCTGGACAATGAGTGTAGAGCCTCCCCTCTCATATAGCAGCTCCCAGGAGCAACAGCACAGTGAGTAGAAGATGCCTCTCACACATCTTGCTCAGAGGAGAGCAGAAGTCATTGTCACTTTGAAGAGGGACAGGGAAATACATCTGCTAAGCACCTTTGACTCTGTACTAGGTTCAGAGGGTTTCTTTGTCTACTCATTTCATACCTATACACACAAACTAAAATAAGTCAGAAGGGTTTTTTTAAAGTACAATTGAAATAATTTTCAAACATAAAACCAAAATGTGGCAAAGAATGTATTTTACATATAATGGGAAAACTAGAAAGAGACTTCAGGTGAAGAGCTGGGAAGAGATTTACCAGGCAATATGCTTGCACAGCAAGAATAAGAAGCTTATTTTGAATCACCAACACCCATGTAAAAGCCATGTATAGCAATATCCCCACACTGGGAGGATGCAGAGACAGACGCAGATTCCAGGAGCACATTGACCACCCAGTCTAGCCGAATCAATAAGCTCCCAATTCAGTGAAAGGCCCTGTCTCAAGTATTGATCTCTGATCTCCACATGAGCACACATAGGCAAGTGTATACACACAAACACACACACACACACACAATTCCAAGTGATTAAAAGATTTAAAAAAAATCAATAAATTTGCAGTAGATTAAAATTTGATTCACACCAGGTATATCATTTATAAACAAAATTTATTTTAATTTCTGTATTTTAGAATCATTTACATTACTACAATTTTTCAGTAACTTACAGTATAGCAAAATGGCTAAAAGACAACAAAAAGGCAGCTACTGAAAAAAAGTCAGTTTACCTTCAAGTGCTACAGATGACTTTTCTGTCGTTGTTTAACTTTTCAGAATACCGTTTACATCGTTATTATTCTTGTCTGCAGTGCAAAAGTGGAGTCATCCCACTGAGTGTGTGATGACAGAGGAGGTGTCTCTGAGCCTAAACTCAGCTGGATTCGCGCACATCCCAAATTCGAGCGCCTCTACTTGCAGTACTCGGCTATGCTTTGTTTTTCACATTGCAGGGATGAACAGCCAGTACATGCGCAGGGAAGTCTTCTGCTGCGAGACCTGCGATGAGCTCAAAAGCTTCTGGGAAAAGGAGATTCGTAAACAGACTTGTTACAGAGAACTGGAAGAAGATCGCCAGGAGAGAAGCGCTCTAAGAAAGTATGGAGATTGTTTTCTGTCTTAGGTTTCCTTGGGAATACACCTAATGTGGAGGGGCGGCTCGATTCTTTTCATCACTCACTGATAGAAGCAGGTGGATGCTGGATGCTGTACTACAGCGGGAGGAAACAAGAGCATGATATCGAGGGAAAGAAGTGTATTCAACTCACAAGTCCCAGAGAGGTGTCTCCATACATTGCTCAGACACATCAAAGAAGGAGCAGGTTTTAATCAGAACATAGGAGCCAGGAAGAAAGTATAATCCTTTGGGATTTCCATGACAAGGGAAGGAAAGAGTGGATAATTCAAGGTTGGCTAGTTTGAACAAACCCAGTGGGTTTCTGGCTGGCTAGCCTCCAGTGCTCGCTCTAGGATGCTTTCCAAAGGGGAGCACGGTGGCAGCTGTGGAAGCTGAATATGGAAAAGTTGAAGCTACACACTTGTGCATAAATGGTTTGGAGATTAACTGGGCCTTTTGCTGGGCCTAAGAATGTAGCTTAGTTGTTAAGAGAGCTTATCTAGAATCTACAAAGCCCTGGGTCAGATGTCAGCACCAGATAAAGTGTGATCCAAACACCTGTAATACCAGCACTGGACAGGTAGAAGCAGAAGGTTCAGAAGCTCAAAATCATTCACCTATATTACATGAGTCTCTAACTTATAAAAGAGAGTGAGGAATTAGTCCTGGGAGAGACAGTCTCTCCCCAGCCAGGACTTTTTAAAAAGAGAAGTCAGAGAGCTAAAGAGATGGCTCAGTGGTTAAAAGCACTGGCTGCTCTTCCAGAGGTTCTGAGTTCAATTCCCAGCAACCACATGGTGGCTCGCAACCATCTGCAATGGAATCCAATGCCCTCTTCTGGTGAGTCTGAGGAGAGCTACAGTGTTATTCATGTACATTAAATAAATAAATACTAAAGAAAAAAAGAAGTCAGAACATAAAATACAGAAAGTCAGAAATCAAGGTTAATAGAACCACTCATTCAATATTGTCACTGTCTTTATGGGCTTTCTTTAAAGCATCTATAACCTGCTCCTCACTCAGCTGTCAACACTGCTAATCTCTTACAACCAGAGAACTATTTGCAGTGGAGGGCTCTCTTGCCCTTTGTAACATGTTCAGTAGTATTTCTTGCCTCAAAACATCTACTGTCAGCAGGATTTCCATTCCACATTGTGGTAAAGGTTCCCTGGAGGGCAAAGTGATCCCTATTGAGAACAACAGCTTACAGATATCAACAATATTTTCTTCAACACAAACAAAAATCAAGTTCTGGGTTGTCCCGCTGGCTCAGCAGGTAAGGGTAGCACATGACACTTAAGCCTGAAGACCTGAGTTTGATCCCCACAACCAACATTTGGTTGAAAGAGGGAACTGACTCCACAAAGTTTCCCTCTGAACTTCATATATTTGTCATAGCACATGCACCCACATATATACAACATGCACACAATAATAATTAATAATAATAAATAATTTAAATAAATAAGGTTCTGTTTCCTGAAATTGTTTACTCAAGAGCTGGGTGTGGTGATGCAAGCTGTAATCCTAGTACTTAGGATATGGAGGTAAAAGGATCAGAAATTCAAGATCATCCTCAGCTACATAGAGAATTCAGGGCCAGCCTGAGCTACGCAGAGCCTGTTTCAAAAATAAATGAATAAAAGTAAGAATAAAGTAAAGCATCTTCTTTGGCTCTTTACAATCGTAATCCCAGCATACAAGGCCAAACTAAGTTTCAGGGTTAGCTCCACAGATATGTCTGTATGAAAAAACATTTCACGAAAACCTTCCACATCTGGAAGGACACATATAAAGAATTTTAGAGGGAAGGTAATGTAGTCTTTCTCTCATTGACAGATGAGTTTCTTGTTTTAGTTTGGAGTCTATTGAAAAAGGGATTTGTTTACACCAAAAAGCATGCATTCTATGAGTATCATGGGTCTAAGGTAAGACCCTCTCTTGCTCTCACAGGTCAGTTCCTCAGAGCAGCAGGAACAACTCAACTCCCAGAGTCTGTCTAGGTTCTTTGTTCCTAAAGTAGGAACAGTCCCACTGAGACATGGACTCACTCATGTAGTCCAGAATGGCCTCAAATTGGCTACATATCTGAGCATGACCTTGAATCCCCCATCCTTCTGCCTCCATATACCCAGCACTGCGATATGAACCACCACATCCAACTTTCAACATCATAAAACTCCTAAAAGTTTTTTAAGCCCCAAAGAAGAGCCTTCCTCCATCTCTCTTCCATCCACATCCCTGAAAGTGTCACCAGAAAAGTTATCACCCCTTGATCTTGCTTAGAGGAAGCAGGCCTAGATAAGCATCTGTCCCATGTGGTGTCTGGAAAGCAGCTGGCCCTCTTGATACCCTTATTCCTGCCTCCCTTCCTTGTGCCAAACTAACATGGAACTCTGAAGGCTCTCCCTACCCAGTGTGGTTCCTTCTCCCTCTGTTTTCACAGTTCCTTCCCTAAATCTGCTTCAGGAAAGACTCCCAACTGAGATGCATAATGACAGGCATGTGACAGAAAAACAACAACCCTGGACTCAGATCTTCACTGCTTCCCAGTGAGTAAACAGGTTAGGGCTTGAGAATCTCACTGCCCTGCTTTCTAGTTAAGCCTAGTTAATTCAACTTATCAAGGAGAATCAGAGTATCCGGATATTAACTGCCACTACCTACCCCAATAAATCAAAAGAATCTAGAACAATAAATACACATGATTTGGTCTTCATTTGAAAAGTGAAACCAGTATTTTTAGGCTAAAAGCAAAGATTTTAAGACTAGCTATACTGCTCTTCTCATGTATTCGGATATCATTTTTAAAGACTATTTTATTTTTACTTATGTACATGTGTGAGTCTTTGTGTGTATACGTGCACAAGAGTGCAATGCCTGAAGCTGGAGTTATAGGTAATTGTGAGTCACCTGATATGAGTACTAGGAAACAAATACAGATCCTTTACAAGAGCAGCAAGTGCCCTTCACTGCCGAGCCATCTCTCCAGGCACTCTAAACTCGTTTTTACAGTCTTCCTCACACCAACCACCTATGCATTTATAGACACCAGTTTACTGAGAACACAAAACTGAAAGGAAGCAGAACAGTGATGCAAGAGAGTAACCAAAAAGGAGCAGCAATCTATCTGAATACTCCAAATAATCTGAATATCTAAACCACACTGAAAGGTCATTTGGGTCGACAGGTAGCTCAGGCCTTCACTGATTAGCAATAGTGGTAGGGCTACTACGAAAAATGAACAAATGTGTTGTGAATCCCAGATTCTGACACCATCTTCCCATAATAAATGATTATCCTGTACGTGTTGATTTGAGTCCTCTAAAAGGATTAAATTAGATGAGCCGGAGAATTATCAGAAAAATACCTATGAGAGAAAAAAATTGGAAAGAAATTATGGTGTGGTGATAAATGTTTCACACCTGGCTCTACCCATGCACATACATGTGTACATTCACCATAAATCTCATTGACAGAAAAGCTGTGCCACACACAACTCACAGATAATAAAATTTATAGTGTTCTTCATTATAAATTCAGTACAGCAAGCTGATTCTCACAGTATGATTCTAATAGGTTTGACTGACCTCTTGTATCTGTAGCCAACAAATGGTTGCAATTAAATCAAGATTTGACAAAATCAAGTAACAAATCAGTGCTGGTTTGTTATCCACCTCAGTCAAGAAGTCCTATCATTGATTGCAATAGTATTTAGTTCTGAACAAATATTTCTTCAAATTTTTTGTTATTCATAATGATACCTTCAGAATATACTTCTTATGTTAATACAGACTGTACAAAGCAATCCATCAAGTTTGATGAATCACCCAGGCAGCCAGCCTTATCAGAGAGCCTGAGAAAACCCTGGGTGTAGTTGGAAGGGGAAGATTCAGTACAGAACCCTTCAAAGATGTGTGACAAGGAGAGCCTGTGAGCCATAGAACCCCCAGATCGGACAGTTTGGTAACAATTAATATGCAGATGAAACTAAGGGTGGTATTGATGGCCTTTAATACCAGCTCTCTGGAGGCAGAGGCAAGCTAATCTCTTTGAGGACAAGGATAAACTAATCTACAAAAGAAGTTCCAGGCCAGCCAAGGCTATACATAGTGAAAGACTGTTTGAAAGACAGACAGACAGATGATTAGATAGATAGATAGATAGATAGATAGATAGATAGATAGATAGATAAGAGAGAGGGGAGGGAGGGAGGGAGAGAGAGAGAGAATAGATAGATAGATAGATAGATAGATAGATAGATAGATAGATAAGAGAGAGAGGGGAGGGAGGGAGGGAGGGAGGGAGAGAGAGAGAGAGAGAGAATAGATAGATAGATAGATAGGATGCAGATGACCAGTTAACAACCTCATAACATAGAAGAAACAGAAACACAGGTAACACAGAAGAAATGGAAAATTGTCAATAGATGGACATCGAAATTGGAGGTCACAGAATCTCAACAAATGATCATTTCTTAGCTGTCTTCTGGCAGATGTTGTGGACAGTGTCAAAGGGTCCCTGGGGGAAACAGCTGTATGCCAGGTGTGCAGTGGTTCCATGCTTCACCTCCCTTTTCAAGCAGGCAAACCCCACTCTTACACCTCCTGCTTTTATTTAAAGTTGAGACGAAAACCAGTGCCCTGATGCTGTTCTCCCATGTGTGTTTCTCTTCCATGCACCTTTCAACTCTCAGACCTTGGTTATTAACATGCTGCAGACACAATCATTGCCAAACACAAGGCTAACCCTTCAAATTCTTCCCATGATTTCCTGGGCCAAAAATTAAGACATTTTAAATAAGAAGCTTGAGACATTGAGACGGCTCAGCAGGTAAAAGCACCTTACCTCTAAAGCCTAAGGAAGAGTGAAGAGGAAAACCAACACTGAAAGTTATCCTCTGACTTCCACACATGCATGAGCACATGCACACACATACACACACCAATAATAAAAGTAATAATAATAAAAATAATAAAGTAATAGTAGTGATTAATTTTAAGCTAAAATTTAAAAAGAAGGTGAAGTTACCCTAGAGTCAGTTTAATACCTAGAGCCTTCAGAATATTTTTATTGAGTTGATTGAATGTAGTATTTCACCTTTGGGAATTTCTCAGTAAAGTACAATAGATGAGGAAATGACAAGCACGGAACACAGTGTATTCATTTTGAGATTGTTCATAAGAGAGACAGTGTGAATACATTTTTTTCCTTTCTTTATATATTTTCATTTTATTATACATATTGCCTCACCTCCAGTACCTACAGATTCTTTCAGATTATTTTTTTAAAGATTTATTTATTTTCATTTTATGTGTCTGAGTGTTTGCCTCCATGAATGTATAGGTGCCACACGTGGACCTAGTATCTGAAGAGACCAGAAGAGGGAATGGAATCCCCTGGACCTGGAGTCATAAAGGGTTGTGAGTTGGTGTGGGTGCTGGGACCCAACCCAGGCCCTCTGCAAGAGCAGCAAGTGCTCCTGTAGCATGTTAGTACTGCTGAGCATCTCTCCAGCCCCTCTTCTCATCCCTTGATCCATCAGAGACCACAAATTAGTTTGTCATCTTAGTTTGTATCTTCTATTGATCTGTCTGCCTGTTCCTGTTTAACAATGGTGACTCTGTATCATATAAGACTTAAAAGCGGGTCCTCTAAGTCGTCATTCTTCTTCAAAATTCTTTTGGCTAATCTACTTCTTTTCTTGCTTTTCCACAAAAAAAAATTGATTGATTCTTTTTTAATGAAATCTTACTATGTTTACCCAGGCTGGCTTTAATCTCTTAGACTCAAGTAATACTCTTGGTTCAGTCCTCCAAGCAGCTGAGCCCACAGATGCCTGCTCTTCTGGCTTATTGATAACTACAAAAACACTTTAACTGGAAGTCTGATGGAATTTCATTGAGTCCAGTATTAATTTGGGAAGGCTAAATTAAATCTGATGAAAGACTACCCATTTGTAGTCTTCACTTATTTTTTTAGCTTTTCTATTCTATTCCTGCTCTGTACTCATTGGCAAGAGCCATGGGCTTCTTTGGACAGTATTTGTGAGAAGCAAATGGAAAATAAATGGACCAGGAGATTTGGAGACAAATGCACTAACCAACTGCATGTATGGTGTCTCCTCCTCAGGCTTAGAGAAGAATGGAAAGAGAGGCTGGAGAAGAGGCTGAGAATGCTGGATAATCCTGATGACAAGGAAAGGCAGGCTAACCCTGAGAACTGAGTGCTTCTGGCAAACCATCAAGGACATCTTTTTCTAAGAGGAAGAAGACTTCCCTCTGAGTTATACTGACTTACTAAGCAGAACTTCCCCTATTTGCTCTCCCATCTAAGAAAGGATTTACATGCAAACCCTACTGTACACTAGTGGGAACTGTTATCCCGCTCATCCCTCTTCACAGAGAGGACAGGGTGACTGCAGGGGTAGGATTCTTGGGTTGTTTTACATAAAAAGCTCTTTGAATTAGCACCCCTCCACAGGCTTCTAAGAACCATGTGGTAGAAACTGGTTCTGCATTCTCCCCTCATCTTGAAATCTAAATGCTTCCTCTGAGCTTGCTTGAGGCAATGACCTTAATGAAATCTGGCTACCTACAATTCCAGAAATTGGTCACAAAATCTTTGTCTCCTTCCTCCATTTTTTTTTTGTGCAAACAGAAATGCTGGCAGAAATAAAACCAGTATGAATTTTGAAAATTTTAATATGATCTGAAAATAAACTGAATTCATTTTCTCTTCCCATAAACTTGGGCTTTTTGATGATCATGTTTTATTTAGGCACATGCAATGAAAGTATAACCCTGCTAAATAGTCTCGCTTGTCTCACCCTTGTCCTTGCTCACCTCAAAATTGTCTGCTGTCTGTCAAGACCTTTCACATTTGTCTTAGTCAGTTCTCTGTTGGTACAGCAAGTGTCGGCCCCAGAACCCTCAGACACATTCTGGAACTTTGACTCATCCTCACTTAGCTTCCTGCCTGGTCCTGAACAAGCTTATGGCATTTACAGCAGCAAGCATGGGGATTGCTTTGCCTTGGCTTCCTTGAGTCAAGGCAGGAGCAAAGGGAGATAGGATGTAGAACTCCAGGCAACCAAGGCACATAGGTGGCCAGAGGAAATAAAAGGCCGAGTTCAAGACACTCTGAGACAGTCCTGGGAAAGACACGTTGTCTAGCCTGCTTCCTTCTGCTTCTTCTGGAAAACTAGCAACCCTCATTATGATCAAGAGAGCTGTGCATGGCAGGAAAAGCTGGAAAAACTTCTACCATAACCCATAGTGAGATTCAAAAGACCAAGCCCAGGCCTCTCTTGTGGGTACTTATTCGACTTACATTCAACATAAAGACTGTAAACTCGTTCTTGGAAAAGCTGAGCAAATTTCAAAAGAGGATGATCACGAAAAAGGACTTTGGTGAGGACTGAGAACCAAGATTCCTGACCACATAGGAGAAGTCTTCTGCAAATGTAACACTTAAAGAGAGACATAACCTGTAAAAAATCATTTCACTATGTATGTACATACCTACACATCACATTACAGACCTATGAGCAAGGAAAACAGAACAGGGAAGGTGTGGAAGTGAGGAAATACAGATGGTGCATAGAAAGCTAACCCCACCCATTACTCATTTTCCTACAATAAGCCTTTCACATTGAAGTATATACAAACTAGTTAGGCATTGAAAAATACGAAGCCCTAAATTGGTATTCTTATTAGAAATCTAAAGGGAAGGGCAGGGCAGGTTTATTAAATAGTCATTATCAAATCTAAAAGCTTGAAGCTATAAAGGGTTAAAAAAAAGTATTTGTCTATATGAAAGTGAAAATCTTTTATGTGGTAAAATGGAGCATGAGCAGAGTAGCTTTGGCAGCTTTTCAAGTTTAAATGATCATTTGGCTGCAGCTGGGAAAATGGATTTAAGAGATGACAGGAGATGGCCTAGAGATGAATTAGAAGGTAATGTGTGTGGTCACAGTGATAAAGAATATAAGCAAATAGAATGCATGGGTTTTGAAGATTGGTTGGATGTAATGAGACATGAAATATCTAAAAATATAGATGTTCATTTATTTTAACCAACACTTATTTAACATAGGCTAAATATGGAGAATATGAATCCTAAAAGCTGCTGAGCTGGTTCTAGTAACAGCCAAATCTACTAAGCAGTGAGGACTCTTGGTGTGTGGTGCCTATCCTCCTGGGCTTTAGGTTCCTGGTGTAGCAATGTACCCTACCACTGTGCCTTTCCAGATGGCTGGATAGATTATCAGGTGTAATGTTTCCTAACACAGGACTTGGTACAGAGGAAAGCCTTGATGTGTCTGGGCTTTCATCTTCTCCATCCTTCCATCTGTCACCAGTCTAGGCCCATGGAAAATTCCTGGCTCACCCTAGAGCAGTGATCCCAAGCATGCTTACCACTCCAATTGCCCAGAGAAGTGTTTTGACTCATAGATTTCTTGAGCCCTACTCTCAAAGACTAATTTTGCTGGTTTGGGGAACTGTGTTTATAACAAAATACATGGGAGATCCTGATACCCAGCTAGACTTGGAACCCAGTTCCCTAGAAGGTGTAGGAGATGATGAGGGGTCCTAGTGAAACAGTCTGTTAGTCAGATTTAAGAGGAATATACATTATACTCTCTGCTGGTACAGCCCAGGGAAGGCCTGATAAACTTCCAGAGTGCATAAGGTCAGCCTAGGAAGATCAGCTAGCAAAGGCAAGAAATGGCCTCTGCCTGTCAAAATGGGACTGGAGGAAGGAAAAACAAAGCGCAGGCCAGGTTAAGTAAGTTTGGGAGTTTGGACTTCATCATACAAGCAATGGAGGCTCATCAAAGGTTTCTAAGCAGGCTGGTAACCTGCTAAGAGTTTGTCTTAGTAACCTAGTGAGGTGATATTGGCAGCAGGGTTGAAAATACACTCTACAGAATGAGGGATCGTCTTCGCTAAAACTGTGATTATCCAAACAGCTTTATTTGGAAAATAAAGAGTTCAGTGACCACTGAACTGGTCAGTGACAAGGCAAGTGGAAGTACAAATAAGGGATCTAAGTAACAAGAGGCAAGGATCCCACAGTGGCCTTTTACTTCTGGTAAACAGCTTCAAACTTGCAGGTTTTCTTGCAAAATTAATTAGCACTTTCCTTTTAATAAGACCTTACATTATACCAATTTAGAGGTGAGATCAGATGCCACCCCTCAAAAAAAGAAAAAAAAAAAACCTAAGTTATTTCTACACCTAGCATTGTTGATACTGAGGAAAGTATACCGAGAAAGATTCTTTTTCATTTGGAACAGCTGAAAAACATCACTCCATGTTAATGACAGAAAAGCTAAAAGCAGCGAGTGTCCCTTTCCACAAAGTAATTTAGCTGCAAGATTTCAGAGCAGTGTACAAGACCCCAGGGATATTTTGGGGCAAAGGACCTGAAATGCACGTACCCAGGCAAGGAGATACAATAGCACTCACAAGCTTCTCCATTGCTGGAGACATCACTGTCTGTGGGAGATAGGCGGGAGACACTGGTTAGGAAAGATTTACTGTCCTGAGCTGACAGAGGAGATGGGCGGTACCCAGACAGCTGGGTAAACCAGAGGATCATTTATAATACAACACTGGGCAACCCCACCTCCACCCTAAACACCGTGATAAAGTGAAGACCAGGCACAGGGCCAGGCCTCCAAACAAGACCTTGACAAGGACAGAAGGGGGTACTTTACGAAGGAGCCTAAGTAGATTCCAATAGCTCTGACTTACACAATACTCTCTTTGAATATGTAGACTGTAAAGAAGAAAATGGGATTATATCATTAATATGAGACTCTTGCAACAGCTTTGGCTATAATGAGCTTTCTTCTAAAATAATAAATTACTTGCATGTTTGGGGCAAAAAAAATTAAAAATCAGGAAAGGGAAAAGTATATGAGTGTCCTACAGGCTGCCAGTGGCTGACATTATAAAGATTGCCTAACATTCATCATGCATACTCAAAAAGATAGGCAAGTAATTTTTCAAAACCTGAGATTATGTCCATTCTTATAGCCTATTCTGTTTTAATTTGTTGTAACCATATTAGAATCAAAGGAGTCAGATCTGCTTTTTTGTTACTGTTGAGTAAAGTGCATGTAGATGTGGGTTATTTTGGTTGCTATTCCTTTTATTTTTTTTTGCGGGGGGAGGGGCGCGGAATGTCTCTGTATCTGACTCAGAACTCTCGATCCTCCTGCCCCGAGCCCCCAGTGCTAGGATTATCAGCAACTACGACTGGCTCTCTTCTCCCTTGTTTCTTGTTTTTGGCTTTTCTCTCCCTTTCCTTTCCCTTCCAAGTCCAGGCTAATCCCGAACTCTTAGGTTCAAGTGGAATTCTGACTCCCAAGTGCTAGGATTAGAGATATAGGCCACCATGTCCAGTTTACAAAGAGCCTGGGACATAACCCAGGGCTTTGAGCATGCTAGACACTCTACTAACTGAGCTACATCTCCAGACCATACTATCTATTTTCAAAAAATAAATTCCTTTTAATACAATTTTTAAAAAAAGATGTATAGATGTGGATGCAGGGTGGGGGGGGACTGCCTCAGGTGTCTTCAGGCACCTCCCTCTTTTTGTTTGAGAAGAGGCCTCTCATTGGCCTGGAGCTTCAATAAGTAGCAAGGCTAACTGGTCAGCCAGTAATGGAGATCCTCCTGTCTCTGCCTCCCGTTACTAGGATGACACTGGGCACCACCAAACTGTTTTTTTTTAATGTGGGTTTTGGAAATCTAAACTCAGCTCCTCATATCATAAGTTAAGCACTTTACAAACTAAGCCATCTCCCAAGCCCTTCTTCCTTTCAAATAAAATTAAAATTTAATGTTTTAAAATTAATTTAATTAAATTTATTAATCTTAATAAAAAATTATAACATAAATTTTTTAAGCATGTTCCGCTTTAATAAAATTCACAAGCAATTCTTTCAATGGATTCTGTAACTGTAGACATGTCACTCATAAGAAAGAGTTTCATGCACCACCACCCCCAAAGAACATTTCATTAAACGAATCTCCAACAGACCCTCCAGTTTTCTCCACTTACAGCAACATTCCAGTAAGCACCATCATACATGTTTTTTACATGTTTGTTCAATATCTGCTGAAGATGAAGTCTAAGACCAGGCAACTCCTGTCCAGAATAATCTTCCTCACTAAGGAAGTTATTGACTTCGCCAGCCCAGTGTCCAGCCCAACCTTTCCCCCATCACAAAAATGTAATGGGAATCGAGGAAGGAATTTTCTGGCTTCTAATCATCTTCCATGAAAGCAGGGGTCACCCCATCCCCTAGGCAAGTGATGTAATCCTGGCCAGTCAAAAAAGTACTACATCCTCTCTATAGAAGGCACAGAGGTTCACAGTGCTTGAGATTGGCTAGGAGATGGCCCATGACCAGATGAGTCCAAGAATGTTAGATCTATAAGAAAGGAGGAATGAGAATTTGAGAGAAAATTGTGGAGTTAAGTCGGTCTTCATGCAAAATGTGTATTAATGCTGGCAGGCAAGGAGGCAACACAATAGACAGGAGTCTACAGTAAATGGTTTCAGTCCTGCCAGGAAAGTGAGGACTGGGAGCCTACATGGCTTAGACTTTGTGATGAAGGATACCTTTTCTTTCAGCAAGATTCTTGGCTAATGTGTGACCTAGAAGACATTAGAGTTGTCAGTCATTCCCCTTACCCCATGTCCTGGTATGAAGCAAGGTAAGATGAGTATGATTTTGCTATGCTTACAAACCTTCTCTGCTTAGGCCCCAAAGGACCTGTGTACTCTAACCAGGGAAAGTCAGGGTTTGGGCTTGGGCTGGAACCGTAAGAAAAAAGAAAGACTTCTGTCTCCTGAATCTGCCCACAGTAAAGATGGAGGTACAGTCAGTATACATGAGCCTTTGGGGGATGCTTCTCAATCAAACCACCACAGTTGCTCCTCTGAATTCCATTGTCCCATGCTATACACAAGAGTTAAATACCCTGAGTCCAACATCGCTTTGTCTCTTTTAACTCTCAACTAAGATTTTAGACTTTAGACTCCTGTATACTGAGCTGTCCTTTTGCCTGCCAGTATTAATACACCCTTTGCATGAATGCTGATTTAAATCAACAACTTTCTCAATTTCTCATTTTCCTTTCCTGAAGATCTAATGTTCTTGGATCATCTGGTTATGGGCCATTTCTCAGGCAATCTCAGCTGGTAAGCTCAGGAAGCTAAGTACCTGAGATGCACTTTAGACTGGGGCTCTGATCTTCCCTTGGGTGCCTCTAAATTAATGCTGAGTGGGAACTCAGAGATGTTACCTAAATGCCTTGCTTCACCTCCTTGTGAAGTCTCATAATGGGGAGGACAATGCCAAGACATTGAGTTGGGGTATAAAAACTTGATTTTAAAATAAATACAGTCAGTACATTGCTTGTCTGCCATGTAGGAAGCTCTGGGTAGGAGCCTCAGCACCACAGAAACCAGGCATGGTGGCATGTGCCTGAAATTTCAGCATTCAGGAATTGGAGGCAGGAGAATAGAAATTCAACGTCATTCTTGGCTACAGAGGGAGCTTGAGACCACCTTGGTCTATATGTGACTCTGTCCAAAAATAAGAATAGTAGTTAGTAATGATAATAAAACAGAAAAGATTCACACAAAGTGTGGCCAAATCAGGGTTTTCTTCCAAGAATTTTTAGAAAATTAAATTTATAGTGTTTTAAAGTAAATATTGAGAAATCAACAGCCAACAGTTAATGTGTGTCTCAGGGTGGAACAGCAAGCGGGAGAGTACTTAGCAAATGAAGAGAAATCTACAAAGCTGGCTTCTAAGTGCTGCCTGACGGACTGTGACCTAGACTCCAACACAAATAACCAGTTGTTATTTGTAGAGCCTGGGGATTAAATACCATGGCTTTGGAGTCGAGCAACTCTGGGAGCTAATCTCAGTGCTGCCACAGAACAGGCAAGTTAGTTAACCTCTGTCAGCATCAGTTTCCTCATTGCTCTGGCTTGGGTAATAAATGTCACCCCACCCCAAAGAACCATGTGTTAAAGGCTTGATCCCCGGCCTGGTGCCATGTGGTGGTGATGGTATACTCTCTAAGAGGCGGAGCCTAGTTGAAGGCCCTGAGGTCATTAGGGGTGTGCCCCAGAAAACCTGTGAGACCCTCCCCTTTTCTCTTTCTCTCTTTGCTCCCTGGGGTTTTATTGTTTATTTATTTTATTATTAGCGTGGAGGGTCATTGAGCAGGTTTAGAGGCCAGAGAACAACTTTGTAGAGTCAGTTCTCTCCTTCCACCTTTATGCGGGTTCTGAGAATCAAATGCAGGTTCTCCAAGCTTACCCGGCATGCATCTTTCTCAAATGAGCCCTCTAGTAAACCAGCCCCACCCCCACCCCTGCTTTTGATACACATCATGTTACTTTGCCTTGTGCTCTCTCCGCAATGCATGGCTCTCCAGAGACTAAAACCATGAAGCAAAGTGATTGGAATAAAAACTCCCCAAACTGAAAACAGTTTTATTCTCATAATTATCTCAGATATTTTGTTATAATGGCAGAAAGCTGGTTAACACAGTCACCTTAAAGATGAGGAACTAAGTTCTACTTCACAGCAATTCTGGAAGGATTATATGGGGGCGGGGTGGGGGGGGGAGTTCATGTTCTGCTTTAAAACTGAAGTCCTGGGCCAGAGATATGGCTCTGAAGTTAAGAGCTCTGGCTGCTGTTGTTAAGGACTCAGTTCTCAGCACCCTCATGGTGATTCATAGACATCTGACGACTCCAGTTCCATGGAATCTAATGCCCTCTTCAGGCCTCCATGGGTACTGCAATCACATGATGCAGCCATACATCCAGGCAAACACTCAAATGCATAAAACAAAATATTTTATTTTTTTAAACATATATTTATTAAATAAGTCTTTTTAAAAATAAATACATTGAGTGACTCTCCTCTGAGAAGTCCACATCCCCATTTACACTGAGGTGACTCTCCTCTGAGAAGACCACACTCTCATTTTCCAGTGTGATTTCTTTCCTTCTTGCACCTTTCTCTTTGTTGTAGCGCTTAAAATCACTTAATAAACTCCAACTCTGTTTCAAAATGATAAATATATTGAAACAATTTAATCTCTTTTGTTTTGTTTTGCTTTTCGATAGAGTATCTCTCTTATGGAGCCCTGGTTGTCCTGGAACTTATGTATGGAGGCAAAACTGCCATCTCACAGTGATCCTCCTGACTTGGCTGGGATTAAAGGTATGCACCAACATACCCAGCTATATATATTTAGTCTCTTAAATTTGGATATATGTTATATTCTTTGAACACTGAAACTTCAAACCACCAAAACTTATATATAAAATACATGCATGCATTCATGCATGCATACAGACATACATGCATACATGCAGAGATATTAGGGCATATGCATGTCATGGCATGTGGAGGTCAGAGGACTACCTTTGACATACATCCTCTCTTTCCACTTCTTTAAAACAGTATCTCTCAGATACTGCCCCACCTGGGGATCCATCCCATATACAGTCGCCAAACCCAAAGCTTCTGTGGATGCCAGGCAGGAACTGCTGGCTGACCTGAGCCTGATATGGTTGTTTGCTGAGAGGCTCTGTCAGAGCCTGACAAATACAGAGGCAGATGCTCAAAGTCAGCCAGTGGATTGAGCACGGAATTCCCGATGGAGTTGGAGAAGGGACCATGGGGGGAGCAACAGTGTCAACCAGCCAGACCCCCTGGAGCTCCTGGGGACTGGACCATCAACCAAAGAACACACATGGAGGGACCTATGACTCTGGCCGCATACGTGGCAGAGGATGGCCTTGTTGGACATCAGTGAGAGGAGCAGCTCTTGGGCCTGAGGGTATTCAATGCCCCAGTATAGAGGAATGCTATGGCAGGAAGGAGGGAGTGGGTGGGGGGAGCACCCTCATAGAGTCAGAGGGAGGGGGATGAGATAGGGGTTTTCCGGAGATGAAACCTGGAAAGGGGAAAACATTTGAAATGTAAATAAAGAAAATATCCAATAAAACAGTGTCTCTGTTGTTCACTGTTGTGCACGCCAAGTGAGATGACCTGAAACCTACCAGGGATTCTCCTGTCTCTACTTCCCATCTCCACTTAGGAATGCTAGGATTACAGATGATCAAGCTAAGTGTCTGTCCTTTACATAGGTTGTGCGGATCTGAACTCAGGTCCTCATGCTTGTAGGATAAGCTCTTTTACACTCCGAGCCATCTCCCAGCCCATATACTATTATTAAGACTTAAGTACAACTCTGCCAAGAACCCCATACTAGCTCTTGGTCCTATATAGTGCAGTACACTTAGAAACTGGTTTTGCATTGATTTTTCACTTTGTCCTACAAGGTATCTCCAGGCATTTCTGCCTTGTATTCCTCTCCTTTAGGCATCTTACCCTCTGTGTTTCCATAGTCCTCTTTCACACAGCTAAACGGTACTCACAGAATCTCCAGTCATTGTCCCAACTTGCAGTCGGCCACTTCAGATTCCAGGAACAACAAGATTGATGCATTTATTTATGGTTAAGAGTCCTACAGCAATGCCTAGGGCAGATAGCGCTACTATCACCCTACCCCTGAGAAAATGAGGTCAGCTAATTTTAGCAACAAAACTAGTTCTGCAGTACACAAAATGTATACTCACAGCTTGGAAGGAGGTGCCCCGGGGGTGCTCTGAGTGACAAGGAAGACAGCGTGTTCACCTGATATGATGTAGAACTTTAAACAGACCAAAGCTCAGATTTAGGATGGTTTGTGTCAACTAAAATACTGTTTGTAGGTAAGCCTAAAGTCTCCTGATTCCCTACAGACTGGGGGCTCATGAGAAAGGGCCAAGCGATTCATAGACTACCAAACCAACTAGACTAACACAAACAAGTTAGTCTGAATCTGGATTTCACGGTAGCAATTTGCAATAGGGATATCTAAACTGGGTGGCTCGGAATCAGCATGCAGGCTATTAAGACACCTTCTTCCACCCCCCAGCACAGGCACATGTAGACCCAGGTTTAGAAGCAAATGGTACTTGGTGAGTATAAATTCAGCACAGCCCATGTTATATATCTCCCCTCTGGGCCCTTCACCCACATTCCTGGTATTTTGCCGTCTCCCAATATCAAAACAGAATGTTTTCCTTAGACATGATCATCATACTTACCTACAGGTAGCTTCATTTATATCGTGTTGCTTTCTTGTAGACATGCCAAGGTTGCTGTGGTTGACCTTTGTGGAGGAACACATGTTCCTCAGCACACGATCACCTCAGATCTGAGAGTTAGTCATCGGTGTTAACATTGTCTCATTCACTCGATCCGATCCACTTTTAAATTGAGTGTGATCAGCCACCTCCAGAGAGATGGGTGTCTAAATTTGCCCCTGAACTTAGTATCCATACTTTTGTAAACCATGAGAAAACTCCATCCATGGTCATAAAACAGGCTGCCATTCAATCCAGCAAATGCTTATTTCTTACGGCATTGTGACTAGGTATTTGCCGCTTGCTTGACGGCCTGTGCCGTGGGTCCTGTGTTTTGTTCTCTTGACATTTGATTGTTCAGCAGAAGCCTTTGCACATCTTTCATCAGTAGGGCACGGATAGAGTGAGTTTAGTCCAGAGGGTTAAGATGGTCCTAAGAGTTACAAGTGAGTTAGATGAAGGGAGGGTTGGAAACCCACAAATACAGTACTGTTGTGCTGTGGATCTCAATCATGTACGTTGTGATTTTCCAAGATCGTTAAATGAAAGGGCAGCAGTCCCAGAGACTCAAGCTTCACCACGTGAGCCTCCATCAGTCACCACCCAGTGTCTGCCAAACATGCTGACATTTTAGAGGCTTCTTAAGACAGCCACCCCCTGCCCCGAGTCTAAAGGATCAGATCTGAATACACATGGGTGGCTGTGCACATCTAAGTCTACTATGGGGGAAGCTTTTGATTTTGTGGTGTTTGTGTGTATATGTGTGGTTGTGTGTGTGTGTGTGTGTGTACGCGCACGTGTGCGCGCATATATGTCTGTGTGCATGTGTCTGTATCTGTGTGCGTCTATGTATGTGTCTCTATGTGTGCCTGTGTGTCTGTCTGTGTGTTTGTGTCTGTGTGTGCATCTGCATGTGTGTCTGTGTGTCTATGTGTATATCTGTGGGTTTGTGTGTGTGTCTGTGTCTCTATGTCTGTCTGTCTATCTGTCTGTCTGTGTCTCTGTGTATATATGTATGTTTGTGTGTGTGTTTCTGTGTGTGTGTCTGTGTCTGGGTATGTGTCTAGGTATGTGTCTGGGTGTGTCTGTGTGTGTATCTGTGTCTGTGTGTATATATGTCTGTGTATGTCTATATATGTCTGTATATGTTTGTGTGTTTGTCTGTGTATATGTCTGTGTCTGTGTGTCTCTCTATGTCTGTATGAGTGTGAATATATATACATGCTCATTTATGTATGTGTATGATGTATAGAGGATGCCAGATATTGATGTCTTGTATCTTCCTCAATCACTCTTTACATTACTTACTGACTCAAGGTTTCACTGAGACTAGCGCTTACTGATTCAGCTAGACTGGCCAGCTAGCAGGTTGCTCAAATCCTCCTGTCTCTATCTTCCTTGCACTGGGGTTATAGGTGTGCACCTCTCTGCCTAGATTTTTTTTTAAGTGTCAGATCTGTGGAACTAAATTCAGGTCCTCACAAGCAAGCACTTTACCAACTGAGCCATCTCCCCCAGACTCCAATTCAATTTCTCTCCCACATACCCTATGAATGGTTTAGCCAAGGTTCAGCCACAGAACCAATGAAGCTTGGGGACCATCTACTCAGAAGAAGAAATTGTGTCAGCTGCTCATCAGAGGGGACCACCTGTTGTCTGGGGTAGACAGCATTGTTTTACTTTCCTGATGGTTCTTTATATCTGCTAACACCGTGCCTCCTGTTCCCTCTTCTTACAAAGGGACCTTCCCAATCCTCAATGAACCTTTTTAAAAATTGTAGTTTAAGGTGACTGGAGAGATGGCTCAGTGGCTAAGAGTGCCTGCTGTTGTTCCAGAAGAGCTGAGTTCAGTTCCCAGCACCTGTATGGGGGTGGCTCTCAACCACCTGTAACTCTAGCTCCAAGGAATCTATGCCCTCTTCTGGCCTCCATGGGCACCTGCACATACCTGCACATACACACAGACATAATTAAAAATGAAAATGAATCTTTTAAAATATTGATATAATATGCATCATATGAAATTTATCTTTTTTTTTTCTTTTTTTTTTTTTTTTTTGGTTTTTTAAGACAGGGTTTCTCTGTGCAGCCGTGACTGTCCTGGAACTCACTCTGTAGACCAGGCTGGCCTCAAACTCAGAAATCCACCTGCCTCTGCCTCCCAAGTGCTGGGATTAAAGGCATGCGCCACCACTGCCCAGAGAAATTTATCTTTTAAAACACCATACAGAATTTATTGCACAGAAATGCAGGACATATCATCCACTGGCTCAATATCCTTGCCCAGGGGACATTCAATTCTTAATTATATTGCTCTAATTTTAGTACAAATTCTTCTGAAGCATCTACCCTCTTTTGCTGATGAATTGGTGCATCCTTTGCCTCCAAAGTCATTTATTCAGAGAATCCTTCCAAACCCAGGACCTAGCACTCTGTCATGCCTGCCCCCAGCCTGACATTAGCATGTGGTGTGGCTGTTCCCCGAGTATCTGTCACTCTCACTTGGACTGTGAGTTCCACAAGGGCAGCAGTCAGAACTGAGAGCAGTGATTCTCAACCTTCCTGATGCTTCAATCCTTTAGTACAGTTCTTTATGTTGTGCTAAAAATCATTTCATTGCTACTCTATAACTGTAATTTTGCTGTTATGAATTGTTATGTAAATATCTGATGTGCAGGACATCTGATATATGACCCCCAAAGTGGTTGTGACCCCCAGGTTGAGAACTGCTGGCCTAGAGGAATGTGGGACACAAGGTGGAATCCCAGTACACCCTCATTCCATATGGAATTAGATAAAGAATGAATAAAAAATGCAGTTCTGCCTGCAGTGACCTATAGAAAAGCACTTGATTCTATGTTGGCTTGAACCCCTGCCTTTCACCTAGGGAAACTAAAGCCAATATTTTTTTTCTGTCTTTTTTTTTCTCTTTTCTCAAGTACAAAAGCAACTTTCCCGTAAGTATTAATTTTTACTTAACCTCTCACCAAAAGCAAATTGCCTATTCAACTATAAATAATACATTCCCCTTTGAGTTTATTCTTCTAATGTTTCAATCTGCTGATGCTAAGAACAAACTGCGTAAGCATTTTGTTCTGTCTACAAACTAATGTAAAGTGGAACTTCATTTGCACAAGTTGGTCTGCCTGACCCTACCACATCTGCAGGGAGAGCCTTGGCCTGGAGCTAATGGTAGAGTCTGAAGATGGATTTCCCTAGAAACTGAGTGTATCTGAATCTGCCACAGTCAAGGGGATACTGTGTCACACCCGACTCCAGGATGCCCTAGCTTTAAGGCTAGGCAGGACTGACTCAAAAAAGACTTAGAGTCTGAGGTGGTTTGATTGAGATGTCCCTCATATCCTTAGACATTTGAATAGTTATTCTCTAGTTGGTGATGCTGTTTAGGAAGGCTTAGTAAATGGTGGCCTTAAAATGGAAGTAGTATGTCACCGTAGGTGAGCTTTAAGAACACTAATTTGAGCGTACTCTCTCTGCTTCCTGCATTCATTTTGAGATGTGAACCCTCAGCTTCTGCTCTAGCCACCACAATGCTACTAGCTGCCACACTTCCCTGTCATATCTGGAGCCATAAGTCCAAAAGAAACCCATCCTTTATAAGCTGCCATGGTTATAGTGTTTTATCACAGCAATAGAAAAAGTAACGAGTCCACACTCCAACCCTGATTCAACATGAAAGCTGATATTTGCATGACCTTTTAACCAGGAGGCACCATTCATAATACTACAGATTAACAGCAACAGCAACAGCACCCCAATTCTCCAGATGAAGAGGAAAGAAAACATTGACCAAGCAGTCAATAGGGCCAGTCAGGACCAGGCCAAATTTAGCATCTATCCTTGGTACTCATAATGGGCAATCTTAACTGTCAACTTGGTAGGATCTAGAGTCACCCTGGAGACAGGCCTCTGAACATTTATGTGATTGAGTCTCTAGACTGGATCCATGAAGGTAGAAATGCCCACCCGAAGGATGGGTGGCACTGTTGCATAGACTGAGGAGCTAAACTGAATAAGGAGAAAGCAAGCTGAACACCAGCATTTATCTCTCTCTGCTTCCTGACTATGTATAAAACGTCACCAGTTGCTTCATGTTCCCATTCCATGTTTTCCTGCCATGATGTTCTGTACTTTCAGACTGTGAGCCAAAGCAAACCTTTCCTCTAGTTGCTTTTATCAGACATTCACTCATATTAACAAAGAGAGTCGCTGGCACAGCGCCAAAACCTCTGTCCCACTTTACCAAGCACAGCAATCCACCTATGCCGTTTCAGAGGCAGCCTCCCTTATGATGGCACCATGGACACAATATAAACAAAGACCTTCTTGGTTCATTTTGTACCATGTACAAAGCCATAGAAGTGGGAAGACTCTAAGCTGTATTATGTTAACTTTGTAGCTGTCTGAGAAGTGGCCTCCCATGAAAACCAAGAGAGCTTGGTAACACAAAAAAATGCACTGTCAGCCATGCCATGAACAGGGCTAGGTGTCTGGTGTAGGTCCCATCTCCAAATGTGAACCCGCTCTCGCTTTCTACGGAGTTCTCTTGATTATCAGGGGCAAAGCTAGGGTTGGATGCCCTCTGCCTCCAAGTATAGCCTCTGACAGATCCCCCAGGACTCTTCCAAATCCTGTCTGTCCCCACCCTTCTCACAGAGAATGTGATGAAGAACACACTAATCTCCTGGATCAAAGGTAGGAACAGAATGAAGTGCAAAAGTCTCCCGCTGCAGGATCAGCGCGTGCTGAGATAACTCCAACACCTCTTGGCCCAGGAAGTGATGAAAGACCCAGAGACGCCTGCTGTGAGGTCACCGTCGAAACCTCTGCCCACCTGTCCTTCACCATCACGGTGCCCAGCCACTTCCCCACGGAGCCAAGGGCTCCAGTGACCAGGTCATCCCACAGTCCCGTGTTCCCATCTCTCCACTGGATTCCCAGTTTTGTATTTTCAGATCTGCCTTTCATCACCTCTGCCGCAGTTTCCCTCTCACACTGCTAGCCTGTGACCCTTACCTCCTCTTTCCTCCGACACAGCTTATTCATTTCCATGCCCACTATATAAACTCCCCCCTGGAGCAGAAGGCAGAACTCAACTCTATTTACACATTCCTGTCAAAACCTTGGGACCCACCTGCTTGTAGGTAAAATGTATTTGTTTAAAAATAATAATAATCTTACTGGAAGCACCTATGGTGTAGTTCATTTGTCAGAGTGCTTAATTAACACGTGCAAACCCTGGGCTTAATCTCAAGCATTGCCTAAACTGAGGCATGGTAGAGCACACCCACAATCCCAGCATTTGAGAAATAGATGATGAAGGATCAGAAACTGAAAGTCATCCTCGGCTACATAGTGAGTTCAAGAATAGCCTACGCTATGTGAGACTGTCAGAAAGGAAAAAATGTAGGAATGGGGCAGGTTGGCAAGTGAGCTGTTGTTCTTCAAATTGACGCAATGTCTCTGATTATAAATCACTTAGCACTGGTCAAGGGGTGGGATTTTAAGTTTTATGAGCCAGGCATGGTGGTGCACACCTTTAATCCCAGTCCACAGGAGGCAGAAGCAGATGGATCTCTGAGTTCAAGGTCAGCCTGATCTACAGATCTTTCCAGGACAGCCAGGGCTACACAGAGAAACCCTGTCTCGAAAAACAACAGCAGCAGCAACAAAATAAAAAGAATTAAATAAAAAAGAAACATTTTTAAAAAAGAATACTGAAAACAAAAAATTGAATAAAAATTTTAAAAATTATTGTATTTATTATTCCACATTAATTTCTACTCTGACCTCTTAAAAAAAAAAAAGAAAAGTATGTCTCCCTACACAAGAGCTTCTGATTTTGGATTCCATTAAATTAATGGATTTGTTGCCAGATCTTTATCAGCTTAAGAACGGCTACCACTTGTGTCTGTACTTTACTTTCTCGATTTTCCCCATTAGAGTGCAGTTTTATCATAATGGCTTCACATGGGGACACGGTGTGTGCGACAATGTCAGGGACATACTGTGAGTGCTGAAGAGATGGCTCAGTGGCTGAGAGACTTGTTGAGTTTGGATGCTAGCATCCATGTGACATTCGAGGTGTGGTCTCTCAAATGCCTGTGACACTTGTGCTGTTAGAAGCCAAGACAGGATCACTGCTACTTCTCTCAGCGCAGCTAAAATGCAAGCTCACAGGAAACAAGGCAGAGAGCAATAGAAGAGGATGCCCAACACCCTCTCCTTACACACACACACACACACACACACACACAGTGGTCAGAAATCACACCCTTCAAAGAGGTATGGGACCACTCTGGCCACTCCTAACCCTTCCATTTTGCCTATCTTTTCAAGGAAGATGGATACTCTCAAAAGAAGACTAGTGGTTTTGGATGGGGTTTGGGTTGTTTTTTTGTCTTTTGTTTTGAAAGTCTTAAGGACACCCCAATCTGTCCCCAGAGCCTTATTTATCCCCAACACTTGCATTTTAGACCATTTTGCCATTGAAGCCATGCATCTGAAGGGCTCACTTCACTCCTGAGATCATGGAGCAAATGGACAGGGTGAGCAGAGATCATCGAGGAAAAGCAGGCTGAGCTGGAAGCTTCCCAGCAGCTTTCTCCGGGCTAGTCTGAAAGCGAAGCTGGCTGGCATCTGCTGGGGATTAAGTCTCCCTGAGTGCAGAGACAGCAGAGGACCGTGCGCTTTGCTATTTATGATCATCCGGCTCCAGCCTCAGTCCTGAAGGTGTCTGTGAACTCTGGTGGCCTGAGGAGGAGGCAGCTGTGACACTGAGGACACTGGACTGGCCAGATCTTTCACAATGTCATGAGTGTATGCCTAACTGCTCAGTGCTTCAAAAGCATAAACCAGGAAGTAATTGACAGGGAATCGTCATGTAGCTTACAAATGCAAGAGTAAAAAGACCAAGCAGCAAAGATGTGTCCAGTGGTTTGCTGGTGTGTGTGTATGTGTGGTCTGTGTGTGGGGTGTGGGGTGCGTATGGTATAGTGTATGTTTATTGTGTATTTGTATGGTATGTGTAGTAGTGGTATTTGTGCATGTGTGTGTATGGTGTGGGTGTGGTATGTATGTATAGTGTGTATAGTGTGATGTGTGTGTGGTGTGTGTGTGGTGTGTGTGTATAATGTGATTAGTGTGATGTGTGTGTGGTGTGGGTATGGTATGTGTATAGTATATATAGTATGATGTGTGTGTGGTGTGTATGTGTATGTATTTATATAATTGTATGTACATACATGTGCATACATGTAGTGTATGTGTGTGTGGTGTGTGTACATGTGTGTGTGTATGGTGAGGTATATGTGTGTGTGTTTTGTTTGCTCTTGAGATAGCATCTCCTGTAGCCCAAGCTGGTCTCACATTTTCTGTGTAGCTGATGACCTTGAACTTCTAATCCTCCTGCCTTCATCTACTGAATGCCCCACCATACCTTATTTATATAGCACTGGGAATCCAATCCAGGATTGGATGGTGCAACCTTTGTGCATGCTAGGCAGGCACTCTATCAACTAAGCGACATCCTCAGTGTCTAAAAGTGACAAATGTTGGGCTAAGAACATGTAAATGGCACTGACAAAGTGTCCTTGGCTTCATTAGCATGGTTGTTCTTTGTGGCAGCCCTAAGAGCTTCACCTGTTGACCAAACAATGAGGCAGTTGAAGCTCAGGAACGCTCAGAAACTTTCCCAAGGTGGCTTGGTTTAGGAGGTCCACAGCTAGGACTGAAGGACCTAAAGGTACATGGCACCTTCTCAGTTATTGTGATGTCAGTAATTGCCCTACGGCTTTTTTTTTAACTTATTCATTTTACATTCTGCTCACTGACCCCTCCCAGCTACCCCCTCCCCAGTCCTTTCTCCATCCTCCCTCCCCTTGCCCTACAGATTTTAAACAATTTCATTTTTTTTCTTAGAACACTGCAGGTGTGTTCACACCAAACACAACTTTTTTTTTTTTCGAGCCCAAGCTGGCTTCAAAATCATCTTCCTTGGCCTCCAGAATGCTGAGATCATAGCCACGCACCACCGTGCCCAGCTTCTGTAACCTTTCTGTGTTCTTTTGGTTCGAGTACGTTGAAGCAGCTGCTCTGAGGTTCCCAGTTTTTCGTCAGAATACCCTCATCCATTTGACTGAACGACCACAGGTAGTTTCTTCTTCCTCCCATTCCAGGACATTTTGAGAATTCTGCTCCACAATCCAGTGTCTTCTGGCCATGAAAGAATTGCTACATACGTGAATTCATAGCTCTGCTGGATATGGGCTACCTATGTAGTGACATAGCTGTGACCTCCAGAGCCAGACAGAGCGAGGAAAGGGCTTTCTGTGTTTGCATAATGGATGGTGCCTCTGGGAAGAAGGGCTCTTCAAGGTTTTTCTATTTGCACCAGATGAACTCAGTGTTAAATGCAAAGGGCAACTTTCCAGGGCCATTAATACCAGCCTCATTTGCTATGTACACAAGGACAAAAGGCCGCACAGCCAGAATGCCTTCAACCCTTGGGTTCCAAATGCTCCAGAAGAACACCTTACTCAGTTTTATTATTACCGTATGTCACTAAAATATTGATTGGCTTACACATGATCATGAAAATTGATAGCAAAGAGTGATTGTCCCAAACAGGACCCACAACTGTATTTGTCAAACCATAGTTATCTTTCATCTCTTTCAGTTTCTGGGGTCCCCTTGGGAGAAAACCCAATGCCTCGATTACACTGAAACCAAAAGAGAGAGAGAGAGAGAGAGAGAGAGAGAGAGAGAGAGAGAGAAAGAGAAAGAAAGAAAGAAAGAAAGAAAGAAAGAAAGAAAGAAAGAAAGAAAGAAAGAAAGAAAGAAAGAAAGATCTCTGTCAAAATATCCCAGCTAGGTATTTGAGTTTCAAAATAGCTTACACTGTGAGTGAAAGTCAATCATTTCCTTACCACCAAGAATACCTAACTTTGCTGGATGATTAAGAGAACAAACTGGAAAAGAACAGGTCCCCACCAGAGGTGATCTCAAAAATGGTAAGCAGGGATATTGGTCAGCTGGGGCTGCTTGCTAGGGTGCATACAGTCCTGGGTTCCGCCCCCAACAGAATTCACGCTGGTGACCAGTGCCTATAATCCCAGCACTCAGGAGGTAGAAAGGAAAGGATCAGGATTGAAATGCTAACCTTGGCTATGTGATATGCTCAAGGCCAGCCAGGAGTACATGAGATCCTGACCCAAAACAAACAATAAAATTAAGTTAAAAGTTCTGGTGGCTACTTTCTGTCAGGCTACTTTCTGGACTACCTAGTTTCTCCATGTAGTTCAGTCTGTATGGACATCAGAAGACTTTCCATCATCAGAAGAGTTTCCGTCTCTCCCCAAACACTCTCTTTGTTTGGCAGTGGGACCACATTTTTTTTTAATCATCCAAATTTCATTCATACACTATTTGTGACATTTTTCAAAGCCCTGGTTCACATTTTTCTTATATTCCCTTCTAGTCCTTTGGGATAACATTGTCAGAATCTTGCCCTTCTGCTGTGAGTGAGACCTATGTCTGTCAGAGTTGCATGCTGAAGACATGGGAGGTTAAGGCAGGGGGATTTCTTTGAGTTTGAAGCCAGACTGGGCACCACAGTGAGTACCTTGACTGTATAATGAGATTCCCCCTCCTCAGAAAAGAATAAATAAATATAGAATGAGAGAAAAATTAAAAATGAAGAGAAAGGGGCTGCAGTGATGGCTCAGTGGTTAAGAGCACTGGCCACTCTTCCAGAGGACGTGGTTTCAATTCCCAGCACCCCGGTGGCACATGTGACTGCTCACACTGTCTGTAACTCCAGTTCCAGGGTATCCAACACCGTCATACACACATACATCCAGGCAAAACACTGATACACGTAAATAAATAAATCACTTTTAAAAACTGCAAAAATAAGAAAGAAAGAAAGAAAGAAAGAAAGAAAGAAAGAAAGAAAGAAAGAAAGAAAGAAAGAAAAGCAAACAGAATTGGCAGGTTGAGACTCAGATCCCACTTGCTAAATCTGGAGGGCCTTAGCATTCTTCTGAGATCCAGCCTTGATAGGTAACTTATGCCAAATACCTTCACCAGACAATGCCCTATGAAATAAAAAAGGAAGTAATTATTTTATCAAATAATGATCTCAAAACTTTAACAAAAATGCACACAGATGTTAAAAGCTGAATTTTTTTCTTATTTATTAGGTGATAAAATTGTTTCATATACATAGTTAAGGAACCAGATTGGGTTGGATAATAAAGTGGTTAAATGGGGCTGGTGAGATAGCTCCGTGGTTGAGAGCACTAGCTATTCTTCTGGAGGACTTGGATTTGGTTCCCAGCACCCACAGGGTAGCTCACAAACATCTACAACCTCAGTTCCAGGGAAAATGGTGCCTCTTCTGGCCTCCTTGGACACTGCATGAATGTGTGGTGCACAGGCAGGCATACAGGCAAAATATATGTAAAATAAAAATACATAAATTTCTTAATTAATTAATTAATAAGTGTTTAGACTAGCATGGGAAAATTCTCTCAGTAGCATTTTAATTGGGCCTTGAGAAAAAACAAACAAAAAAAAAACGATAAGCAATCTTGCTTTTTTGAAACATCGAATACTGTCGTGCCATTCCTCTCATTCCCTTTCATTACTGTTTGGGGCTCCTGGGCAAAGGGGGTTTGGTGCTGTTTATCTCCAACTCTTGCTCATCCATAATCTAATAACAGTTAAGTCAGAGATATCTTAAATGAGAAAAACCCATTTCTGTGTAAATATCTGATTTTTCTAGGTTCTTAATTCCATGTAATGAAACTGCTTCTAAAATCCTCTGCTCTCATGCCCCAGTCACTAATAACAGTGCCCTCTAAGTGCCAAATATTCATCCCATGATTAACATTCTTTTTTCATAGATTTCCTTAATTGCTCTGAACACAAATCTCAGGAATAGTGATTAAAGTACCTCTGCCTTCAGAAAATTTATCATTAGTTTGTAATCTCCTCTGATAGAACTTAAAATTCTCACTCAACAGACAAACCGGCATGTTTGTCAGAGGGCTCTCTCTCCCATGAGGAGCTCCTGTGACCGGGTAGTAAGGTAGGTTATCCTGTCTCAGATGGGTCCTCACAGTTCCTAAAAAGCAGCACTGCCCAGCAAGAAACCAGGCCACCCTGTCTCTCCTGTGGGTTTATTCCTATACACAAATGATCACTGGTGTCCTTCTCCACCTTGATTTTTAAAGCACTAAGCATTCAAGGAATGGACCTCCCACAGCCTCTCCTATACTTTCACCACAAAGCACCAGTAACTGTGGGAAGGTATCCTGGGGATAAAATGGCAGGATCGTTGAGCTCGAAAGTAATAAGTGTTGTGTTGTGCCTGCTTTGTAAGGGCTCCACTTCAGATGGCATAGTGTCCTTCCCCAGTTCTCCGTCTATTCTCTCTTGGGACAAGGAATGATCAAGTGGCCAAATCCTTATAAACATCCTTTTCCCAGAGAATGAGTGAAAGCTATGTTTGAAATCACCCTGGAATGACAGTTCACACGGCAATTGGAAATTTTAGAAGGAACTGGAAAGAAAACAATGAATGGGGCATCGTGCACACCAACTCTTTCAGCTGACTCCTGCTAACCTTACTGAAAATATTTGAGTCTTGGCTCTTTGTTCCAGCAGTTTAGGTCCATGGCTGCATCTGGGCCTATCAGGATGGGAGCATGTGATGGGAGGAACTCCTTGTGGAAACCAGGAAGTGAAAGAGAGAAGAGGAGGCTATAGACTTGGTATCTCCTCCCAGTGCACACCCTCCAGTAACCTAATGCTGTCCCACCTCTCAATGATTTCACCTGCCAGTGCCAATTTCTGTCTTTTGATGTGAAGAGACACCATAGCCAAGGCAACTCTTATGACAGAAAGCATTTAATCGGTGAGCTTGCTTATAGTTTCAGAGGTTTAGTCTCTTATTATCATGGTAGGAAGCGTGGTGGTATGCAGGCAGTTAGTCCAGCAAGTGTCTTAAACAGCTTAAGTATTTATAGGTAACATATAGTTCATGTATTTATATGAAAATAGCCTTATAAGATTTCAGCAAGGCTATAATGAGTTCGTTGTCTAATAACACTGCATTAGAACAATATAATGCCTTCTTATCACAGTAAAATCTGATCTTATTGGTTGGATATGGATAAATTTTTTTAAAGATTTATTTAATGTGAATACACTGTCTCTCTCTTCAGACACACTTGAAGAGGGCATCGGATCACATGACAGATAGTTACAAGTCACCATGTGGTTGCCAGGAATTGAACTCAGGACCTCTGGAAGCAGTGCTCTGAACCACTGAGCCATCTCTCCAGCCCATAGATAAATTTTAACTTCCAAATTCTAAAACTTACACACAGAGATTACACCATCACACCATTAGTTGGTGATTGCTGGCACAGGCGGCTTATGTGTGCCTATGAGCATGAAGTCCATCATCTCCTCAATTCCTAATTTTCCTCCTAGGGTCAAAATAAGCTCTCCATTCTAGGCCATAATTCTTGATCATATCATGCAGCTCTTAAAAACACTTTGCCTAAAATCATTTAAAGATTACACTAGCTACTCACAACTACAGAGTGTAGTTTATATCCTGAAGAAAGTTAAAGTTCAAAGATTATAAGTAAACTTTCCAAGGATCATAACAAAAATTAAAACTCCCTCTATTTCTTTTCTGGAATTTCCACAACTTCCTGTCTTTCTTTGCTCTTTAATGCAGCAAGCAGTGAGATAGCAATGAATACTTCTCTACTGGGAAACAAAGATATGGGAGGAATTTAAAAATTAGCTGCCACCATTCACTCATTTTGCAATGAGGACAGGTCAGTTTATGCTGAAGTCATACCTGGTCTGACTCCACGTGATGGCTTCTATACTATATTCTGGTGGTATATGTATATATATATATATGTACATACATATGGTGGTATATATATGTACATATGAATATATTATCTGTGTATATATTATCTGTGACTATATTATCTGTGTATGATATATTGTACATATTATATATGTATATTATATTATCATTTATATATGAATTATAGTCAGGCATTGTGGTGCAAACCTTTAATTCCAATACAAAGGCAGCACAGAGTAGGCAGATCTATGTGAATTTAAGGCCAGCTTGGTCTAAAAAGTTCCTTAAAATAACAAATAAATATGAGTTATTTTTATATTTTAAAATATATAAATATTTTAAATA
This sequence comes from Tokudaia tokunoshimensis, assembly GCA_036184795.1. Lineage (NCBI taxonomy): Eukaryota > Metazoa > Chordata > Mammalia > Rodentia > Muridae > Tokudaia > Tokudaia tokunoshimensis. The sequence goes on from BTHU01000022.1 coordinate 1,052,920, forward strand.
TTTACTGCAAAATTATATTGAGAAAAACAGTTTCAGGACAGCCAGACCTACATAGCGAGACCCTCTCTCAAGAAAAAAATATGCATGTATGTATATTTCTATGTGTGCATGTGCGTGTGTGTGTGTGTGTGTGTGTGTGTGTGTGTGTGTGTGTGTGATTACCAACATGTACACTACCCGTTACCTCTTTAATGTATAATGAACTGTTGATTATTTGGAGATTAAATCTAAATGTATCTACTTTTTCAATACTCTTACTTATCTTTGTAATCACTAATAGTGTTTTGTTTCCTAACAAGAGCATCGCCTTAAGCAGAATTATTCAGATTCATAAACACAAATGGAGTGTCTTCACTAAAATGTAAAAACTAGAAAAAGGTTTTTTGAATGCTCAGCCAGCAAGCATGATACCAGAGTTCTATCCTTGGGAGCCACATAGTAGAAGTAGAGAGCTGAGCCCCACAAATGGTCCTCTAATAACCATATCCAAGTAGAAAAGAAAAAAATAGGAGATATCTAAAAAACTGCTAAAGGAAATTAAGGTAGGAAGGGGATATTTGAACAACAAGAAGACTCCGGGGATAAGATAGTGACAGGGGTAAACAAAATCAAGCTATATCTAAAGCATTATGAAACACCACAGAGAAACTCATTTCTCAAAGACCCTTACTACATTAATCTATACATATTTTCATTCCAGTGATGTGCACAGGTTTTATGAAGCCACAAAAAGAAATGAAGACAGTGGGAAACAGACAGAAGAGAACAGTCGGTAATGATCAGTAATGTATTAGATGCAAGGAACTGAGCTTCAGGGTTAAACACAGAACAGTTCAAATATGGCAACTGAGTTTTAATCTGTGCGTGCAGGTTTTACTTGACAATAGATCTTGTCTCTGGCTTTCATTTTCACAAGTAAGGGAGAGTTTGACAGAGATACCAGATAAAGGAGATAATGACTAACTATGAATTAAGAGTTCCTTAAAATAACAAATAAATATGAGCATTTTACTGCCACAGCATGTTGAGAAAGGTAGCAGATGTCATTTATTACACTGGTTCTTAAATGTAGTCATTGTGAAGATTGTGCAGTTCAACAAAATTGAATTTAAAATGAAACACTGTGCACGCTGGATCGTCACCTCTGTGGTCGTATTTCATTACTTTATGTGCTAACCAGGAGTCCAACAGCCATACATGAACTTATATCACTTGCTACTTCTCAAAGACATGTGTGAAACCACATAGAACCTTCATGATGGCATATCTTATCTGCCTGTGGCCCATTTGCCACATAAAAGGGTTTTTTTTTTCATTTTCATATAGCCAAATGCCTCTTTTCCTTTGTAGCTTCAAGCTTTTTGAACTTGATAATGAACATTTAGCGAACCTGACCCCTACCCCCACCCCCAATTTCTAACATGACTGACAATGCACGGCTTCAAATTTTATGATGTAGACATGAAAAGCTAACTTCAGGAAAAAAAAATGGGGTTTCTTCCTCAATCTCTCTCCCTTTTATTTTTCAAGACAAGTTCTCTCACCAAACCTGGAGTTTGCGCATACGGACGGCAGTTCTGGTTATCTGCCTGCACATGGTTTCCCAGCTCCAGGATTATAGGCAGTGCCATAGTGTCTAGCTCTTTTGCATTAGGGCACTACAAATTTGAACTCAGGTTATGAATTCTACACAGCAATTCATCCCCCCAGCCCAGATTCACCCCTCTCTGCGCTCTTAATTCTCTCTGTAACAGTGAGGTCCTGCATGATTTACCTGCATGTTTTCAGACAGCATCTTACTCCTCCACAGGCGTTGCTTCTTGAAGAGTGGCCTGTTTGTTGCCAGTGTTAACCATACTGAAATAATCAGCGTGTGTCTTCCTGGAGTATCGACTATCCATACAACCACCTTCATAAAGCTGTGAACACATCAAACTACTTCAGCCTCATTACGATCATCACCCTCCTAAACAACGGGCTGTGCTGCTGAAAAATGCAACTCTTGGAAGCACACTCCAAGTGCCTGCTTAAATACAGCATCATCGAGTTTGCAGAAAATAAGCTGTACAAATGCTGAACCCTTGCACTTTAAAACCCTCAACAGCTGGCTGAAGGAAGCATGCCTAGATGTAATCTGCATTTAGCTCCCGGATAAGCTTTGTAATCAAAAGTAATTTGGTATGCGGCATATTGAAATGCCTCTTGCTTGCAGCAAGAGAGGGTTGATTTATACAGGTGTCCACACAGCATGTGGAGATGGTCCCGTTTCTCTATGATGAGGCTCAGTTGGGCTGCTTGCTTGTGTTCTCATGGTGCTTAAAGGTGAGGAGTTCACCATCTCAGTGGTCACTGGCCGGCCCATGGATCGGTGTAAGTTTTCTTTTGGTCATCAGAACAGCAGAATATGCCATACATCAACTAAGAGTCAGTCTTGTACTGACATCTTCAAGGTACAATTGGTGTCATGGATACTTCAAGATGTCACTCATGAACTAGCACAAATATTCGATCCTAAGCATGCAAAGAGCCTGGGGCTCATTTGCCACAGAGAGGCTCCTGAGGAGCGTGTTCAGGAAGGAGGGAGAGTCTGCAGGGAAGATAGGTAGGGTGTGGCTCACTAAAAGTCACCGCTCATAAGAAAAGGTTTATGTATCTGCTAAGTGCCAGACCTCAAAGCATAAGAGTGAACTGTCTCCATTTACTGCACTCTCACGAACCTCTCAGTGTGTGTGTGTGAGTGTGTGAACAGAACACACTGACTTAGCCTGTCAGGCCCCCAACCACAGAATCTTAACTGTCAGAGCAAATGCTAAGAGCTGCTTAGAAACTAATTCTTGGGCTGGGGATGTAGCTCAGCTGGTAGCATGCTCGCTGAGTATGCACAAAACCCATGTTCAATTCCCAACACTGCATAAACAAGATACAGTGGTGCATCCCAGCCCTCAAGAAGTGGATCAGACGTTCAAGGTCGTTCTCAGAAACCTGGGGAGTTAGATGTTAGCTAGCCTGTGCCACATGAGACAGTTATTTTTCCCCCTTCTCCCTCTTGCTCTAGTCCTGCTTGCTCCAGCCCCCCACTCGCTCCAGCCCATAGGTTTTTTGTTTCTCATTACGGATGGTTGTGAGCTACCATGTGGGTTGCTGAGATTTGAACTCATGACCTCCGGAAGAACAGTCAGTGCTCTTAACCGCTAAGCCATCTCATCAGCCTGAGACAGTTCTTTTTAAAAGAGGAGGAGGAAAGAGGAAGAGAATACTCAGCTAGGAATTTTGTTCAGCAATAGCTCATTTCTCTCATATCATCATCACCCCTAAATATACCTGTGTTCTGTGTCCACCCAAACCTGAAGATCACCCAGTAGAAACTACTCTGATCATTCCAGGTCTGGACTCCCCAGCAACATTCCCTCTGACCCTCAGATAACCGTCCACACTGTAGGAAGCTGCACCCTAGTGACTAGAATACAACACGAACAAGCTACCACAGGAGATGAGCTGAGAATAAACTGTTCTTTGCCTGTGACCTGACTCTGAAGGAACCAAACAAACTAATATTGCCAGCCAACAGCCACTCCAGTGAGGTTGGCCATGAATCCCTCTTAACCCAGTCTTGAGATACTTTTCAGTCCCTTGTAGTTTTGATCAGCATTTCCAGACACGGTGAGCATTGTGTATTATCAACTCTTTAGAGTTCTTTTCTGGAGAAGTGCCTCCTCAGATCATTTGCTCAGTTTTTATTAGGCTGCTTGCTGTTTTGCTGCTAAGTCTTTGAGTTCACTATCCATTTTGGATATTAATCCTGTGTGGGGTAACTGGCAGATATTTCCATGTCTGTGTGCTCTCTCTTTACTCTGTTGCTTCCTTTGCTATGCAAAAGCTTTTAATTGCAGGTGACACCACCTATAAATGCCCTCATGTTATCTTCTGTGATTTCTGGGGAAACTGTCAGCTCTGTGTTCATATTATGAAGCATTGTGTTGGGGGATTGTCTGTTTGTCTGAAATAGGATTTCATTGTACAGACCACACTGGCTTAGAACTTACTATGTAGGTTATGCTCGCCTCAAATTCTTTGGGAACCTGCTTCAGCCTCCCAGGTACTTCAGTGACAGGTATAAGGCACCACGCTTAGCTTTTCAATACTATTTGTGCTGCCTATTTCTCTGTGGCACATCTTAAAATCAGGTTTTATGGTGAGGTGCACTGTCACACACCTTTAATCCTAGCACTCAGGAGGCAGAAGCAGGATCTCTGTGAGCTCAAGCCCAATCTAGTGTACATAACAAGTTCCAGGACAGCCAAGACTATGTAAAGAGACCCTTCCTCAAAATAAAATTAAGTTTTATGATTCTTTTTTGCTCAAAATTGCTTTGGTGCTTCTGGGTTCTTTTGTGTATCCATATGAATATCAGGATTTTCTTTTAAGTTTCTTTTTACATTAATTAGAGGACAGGGGGACAATTTGCAGGAAATTCTCTCGATCCAACATGTGGGCTCTGGGGATCAAACCCATCAGGCTTAGTGTGAAGCACCTCCTACCACTGAGCCATCTTGCCAGCCTAGGACTGTCTTCCATTTCTGTGAAGTACGGCATTGGTATTTTGATGGGGTTTATATTGAACCTATAGAGCACTTTAAGTAACATGAACACTATAAAATTGATTTTCTCAGTTAGTGACCATGGGAGGTATTTTCCATCTTGTCTTCCTCAATCTTTTTCTTCAATGCTTTAAAGTTTCATTGTAGATATCTTTCAAATCCTCCACATAGGTGGAAGGGGGTCGTAAAAGAGGCAGTTTTTCTAATTTGTCAGCAAGGTCATTATTGGTATCACTTTTTTGTTATGATCGTTATAATTCTAAATTTTGGGTGGAGAGGGGGTTGTTTGCTTTGAGATAAGGTCTCACTGTGTAGCCTTGACTGACGTAGAACTAATTATGTAGAGCAGACTGGCAACTCTCCCAACTCTGCCTCCCGTATTCTAGGATAACATCCACGCCACCATGCTTGCTGAAGAAGAATCTTTATGCCAAGGACATGCTGTGGTATTTTGTTTTGTTCTGTTTTAAGTATATCACCTCAGTCTCCTAAAATCATGAAAATATTGAATGATTTATTTTTAAGGTATACATTGGGAAGGAATTAGGTTAAATGGAGGAATCAAAATGAGCAGTTGAAGATAAAGGACAGATTCAAAGGTCCCAAGTAAGAGGGCATTAAAATTTGCCTACTCAAATTACTCCTAAGCATTCCTTTAAAAAATAAAAATAAATTTACAGATGGATAAGTATGTTTGCTAACATAACTCTCAGGGTCAAAGTTCAAACTAAAATTTGAAACTATATTTTGTGGCAAAAAAAATATGGCTACAACAATTTTTTGTTGATGCTAAATTAAAACAATCCTGAGTTGACATTTTTGTAGCACCTTCGTCTGACAGACATTTGCTTGGCTTTAAAGTGTTTTTTTTTTCCAAGCTTGTGATGTATCTCAGTGGTAGAGTACTTGCTTAATGAGCGAAAGGCCCTGGGTTTGATCCCCAATACCACATAAAGGAAAAATAAAAAGCAAGTGAAATTGCTTTTCAGACACACATAGACATCTAGTGAGGGTGATAATTGCCTTCTGTGTAACCTGGGAAGTTCATAAGGCCTTTGTCATTGTCAGCTTAAATGGGATCATCCACGGGGCCATTAAATTTAAGCTGGCTGTAAAAAGCATCCAAAGTGCTACTGTTTCCAGCTGATAAGAGCCTCTGCTTTTCAAACCTTTTGCATGACAATTATTTTTAGCTCTTTCCTTAGACCGTAGTATAAATGAGACATTTCAGTGGAAACTATGCAAGTGAAGGTCAGAAGCCTGCCATTCGTATTCATCAGCACTCACTCAGGCTGTGTCCCACTGATGGACACTGTCTGAGATGCCTGCTGACCTTGGTTTGTATCTGGTTCACTCAACTTTTGATGTACCTCGGAAGAGTCGATCTCCCTTCTTAGACTGTAAGCTCCAGGGAACAGGTTTGTGTCAGTACTGCCTCCTCATTGCCCAATAGACTGAAACTTCCTAGTGCTGCTTAGAGCGGTTTTTGCACGTCTAAAATGCCAGCAACGGTGAGGTTGAAGCAGCAGGATCACAAGTTTGAGGCCAGTGTGGACTACAGAGCAAGATCCTGTCTCAAAAAAATAAAACAAAAACAAAAAGACCAGGGCTGGAGAGAGAGCTCAAGTACTGTACAGAAGACCTAGCTTCAGTTCTCAGCTCCCACATGGTGGTGAATGACCATTGGTTAACTCTAGTTCCAGATGATCAGACACCCTCTTCTCACCTCCAAGGGCACCAGGTACACACATGGTGCACATACATACACAAAGGCAAAACAGTCGTACACATAAATCTTTAAAGAAAAAGAAAATAAAGTCAAACTTCCTAGTGAGTATCTGATAGGAGTGGGTAAAGCGGTTCTGCCCCTCAAGAAATCTATCTCACCTCCTGAGGTCCTCCTGTCCAGGCTTCCACACTTTTCTATAGTCATTCCCAAAGGCAATGGTGAAATTGAAGGATTCCATCCAAGTCACAGAAATAAGATTTTCTTTTATATATTCATCTAGATTTGGGTTTTGTTTATTTTGATGCAGAATCTCCTGTAGCTTAGACTTTTGATCCTCCTGTCTCCACCTCCCAAGTGTTGGGATTATAGGTATGTGCCAGCAGGTTCACTTGATGTACTTCTGCAGATTAATGAACCCAAGGCTTTATGGATGATGGGTAGCCACTGTACCAAGTGAGCCGCATCCCCAGCCCCATTTCTTCAGTGTTTTTATTATAAATGCCATGATGGAAAAGTAGAAAAAATTTTCTCACTCAAAAATGATAAATAAGGAAACAAAGATGTAATCCTAGAAGGATATGTACACACATATGAAACCATGACCCTGGGAAGTACGCATGTATAAGGAATGATCCTGAAAAGTACACACTATGAAGCCATGTTCCTACAAGAGAAGGTATATATAGCTGTCCTTTGTTACACTGGCCCACATCATAGTTTTCCCAAGACCTAAATAACGATGAGCAGAAACAACCCTGGAGTTGCCAACTTCTAGGGAAGTCCTAAAGACTTCCACTGGCAGGTGTAGATTAATGGCTCAGTAGTTAGGAATCCTGGCTGTTCTTCCAGAGGACCCACATGGCTGAACACTAACTCCATTGCCAGAGGAAGTGATTGATGCCCCTCTTCTGACCTCTCCTGGCACCAGACACATGGGTGCTGCACAGACATGCCTGCTGGCAAATTACTCATGCACATAAAAATAAAAAATGTGTTAATTTAAAAAAAAATAAAGAAGATGATCATCCGGAACAAACCCCAGTGTGAAAAGAATTAGAAATGGTGGGAAGGGGAGGGGTGGGCAAGAAAGAGGTAAACTCAAAGGGAACCAAGATGTTTCTGATCATCAGGTAGCCCAGTGGTGATCTACCAACCATGTGGGCGGCCCTTATGTCCTTGTCAAAGTCCCTGTCTCATAGATGAGCCACAGTGATGATCTGCTCATATTTTCACCTTGAGATGGCAAAGGCATAAATATCAGCACTGAGGTCATTTTCCACAAGTCCTCCCCATCCCTCCCACTCTCCCACCCTCCCCACCCTACTGTCCCTCACCCCACCCCTTGAAGCATCAGCTCCACTGCTCTGGGCTGACCAGGTTCCTCATCACAGGGACAGTCCTCTCACCTATCCTGGAGGTGATAGCCCCTTTGATGGTTTGACTTCCCTGCCTGGGGCGGAAACTGTCCTGCTCAGGTTGTGCCTGTCAGAGTCACATGATTTGGTGCAGTAAGAGTGACTGCTTGTCCTCTGGGCCTTTTGGATTCAGAGAATTTAGGAAATTCCTGCTTTCCTTTCCTCCTTTTCCCTCATCCCAAGATATGAGTCCTGGTACTCATGCAGTGTGGATCATATTATACAAGCCAACAGTGCCACCTACTGTCCACATTTTCTGACTCCATCTTGAAGGGAGGCTTGTAGACACAAGATGATCCATAAGAAGGTAAAGCATTTCATCCTGCAAGGAATTGATTAAGCCCAAGAAGTAAACAACTCAAAGGCTTTAGGAAGTCCCTAAAACCCACCAGATTCACTAGGTGTCCCTGTTCTCAAACATATATCAACTATAAGGATTGCTAAGAGTCATTATCAGGTAAACTGAGCTGCCTAGAATCTCAGACCAGCTGAGCTGCCTGAAGATTGTGCAGTGCTCTCTAGGTTTCTGGCTTTCATGAGCTGAGTTATTTCTGCTTCTATAAGTAACCCCTCACCCTATTCCTGTAAGTAACCCCAAAAAGCTGTTTTGCCAAGTTGGATGTTGGTGATATTCGTACCTTGGTCTGTTGTTGAGTCCTTATCTGTGGTAAATAGATATGTGTTCTTATATCCACAAAAAGTGTCATACAACAGTGGTGGAGGCTAGGAGTCAGAGGCTAATCTGTCACCTGTATGAAGTCTCTCTGCTCCAGAGAAGGAAGGGAAGATCAGGCAGACACTATTTCTGAGCAACCAGAGGAAAAACCCAGAGGTCAGCTGGAAAAACCTAGAGTCAACTAGTGTTCCCTCACTTCCTCCCTCTCCCTCTCCCTCTCCCTCCTCCTCCCTCTCTTTCCTCCCTGCTCAGACCCTTGTTAATACTGCAACCCACTCCACTGTAAAAGGTTCCTGCCATTCATAAACACATAAAGTCATAGTGCTTTCTTTCTCCTTTTGGTTTTATTCTCCTCTGATTTACCTCTGAAGCCATCAAGCTTGCTCCTGTCACAGAAGGGCAGCCACTCTTCTAGTCCCTCCATACCCTTCAAACCAACAGAAAGATGCTGTCTCTCTCCAGTTCCTTTCAGAGCTTCCTTAATCCCCAGCAGAGACCTCTGTCCACATTCTGCTCAGGATAGGCTGAGAGTCTCTCGGGGAGTCTGGGATGGACCTGATCCACCTGATGAGTGATAGAGGTGGGGCTTAGGCTTCTAGAAGGAAACAATTTGAAAATGAAAGGGGTGCCACGGCCAGGACTGGGTGGGAGACAGCAAGTAGCTTTGGAATCTCATCCTAGGCCAGTGCCTAGGTTAGTAATGAAGAGAGACCAGGAACCAGGTCACAGTCAAATCTTTTACCTGGATGAAGCCTCCTGGTAAACTAGAGACATGCACATTTTGTTTCTAGTTACAGACTTCCAGTGCTGGGTGAGAACTTAGGAGTGTAATTTCTGCAAATTCCTCAAATTCGGCTCTTCGGCTCTCTTCTGGAGACAAAATGTAGCCTATAAGATACTGTAACTCAATACAAAGGGCAGCACTACAAACAAATGTCATTAAGTCCCATTTTATTAAATCCACCAAGTATTTTTGGCACTGCAATAAAATGCAGCCATCCATCAGTGTCCACTGGGAATTGCTTCCAGAACCCTGCAGAATGTCTTTGAATTCTCAGATCCCTCATGTAAATGAAGTATCTACAAAAACCCTATACAAAGGGTTATAAAGTCTTGTGTAGCTGAGGCTAGCCTCAAACTCAGTATGTAGCCCAGGATGACCTTGAACTTATCCTTCTGCTACTCATCATGTGCTGAGATTGTAGATGTGAGCTACTGATTCTGGATTCTGCAGTGCTGGGATTCCCTACTGGTAAAGGTAACTTGCTACCCAGTGCTGAGATTCTCTACTGGTAAAAGACTCTACTGGTAAAGGTAAGTTGCTACCCAGACTGAAGTCCTGAACTCAAACCCTGAGACCCATCTGATAAGAGAAAATCAACTCTTGAAAACTGTCCTCTAACCTTTGCATGTGTGCTAAGGCACACATGTATCAGCACACACATACACATACCAATCTTTTCTTATGTCTTATCTGCCATTAATTCTATCATTCATACATATTTTTTTGACAGTCTCACTATATAATCCTGGTTTAGCCTGGATCTTACTATGCATACCAGGCTGGCCTTGAATTTACAGAGATCTGCCTGCCTCTGCATCTCAAGGGTTGAGATTGAAACTATGTGCCACCATTGGCAGGCATACTATGCCCAACCTTAATCCTTGAAAGTGAATTTGTCTATTCTTGGCTCTCTTACTACTCACATCTTTCTTAAAAATCTGAAGTTGGATATAGTAGCATCCACCTGTAAACCTAGCTATACCAGAGTCTGAGAAACATGGGTTCCAGGAAACATGAACTAGACATCAAGACTAGTCTCAGAAAAGAGGGTGGGAATATAGCCCTTGCAGTATGCACAATCCCAGCACTGCAGAATCCAGTCGATAGCTCACACCTGCATTCTCAGCACATGATGGGTAGCAGAAGGATGAGTTCAAGGTCATCCTGGGTTACATAGTGAGTTTGAGGCTAGCTTCAGCTACACAAGACTCAGTGTCAAAAGGGGGGAATCTGTACTATATGCATATATGTGTAGAAACTTTTTCGAGTCATTGGAGTTTATTATCTCCAGAAATCACCTTTGTCTGCTTTGATATCAAACTATACCACATTTTTTATCCTGTTGCTTATAAAAGTTTGGTATTTATAATTCCACTCTTGAAAATACCTGTTTCACTCCCTTTTTAATACAAGTAACCACCTTTGTTCTAGATAGAACATTTACTCTTAGCATTTAAATTACTACTATGAGCTGAGGGTGGTGATGCAGGCTTGGGATCCAGCATTTGAAAGATGGAGACAAGATATCAAGGTCATCTCAGCCACCACGGGAGTTTAAAGCCAACCTTATCTTCTTATCTAAAAAAGAACAAGCCAAACTGGGGGTGGGGGTGGGGGTGTAAAACCATCCTACTATATGCTGTATATTTGTGCCTTATTGTATGTATTACATGGTTTCCAACAGAGCATACTCTATTCTGTCTTATTACTTTACAAAGTACCAAGAAGCATGGCAGATGCACTGTCTCTGGTGAGTTCACCATCTGGAAATCCACAAATATTTTCTGTTCCTTTCACTGTTTCCAGTGTGCCTAGTTATCACAGAATATTTTTTTAACAGAAAGAAAGAGAGAAAGAAAGAAAGAAAGAAAAAGGTTTTGCTGAGATCACTGAAGGTATCAGTTTATAAATCACCAAATGGGCTACCTTTTATCAGCCTATACCTTTATCCATTAGTTTTTTTGTAGCTCAACTATCCTTAGAGTCTACAAAGATGTGACCAGAGAAATAAACAGAGATCGGATTATGAAGGCATCATAATCCTGAAAACAGCATCTGTGTACTTCCTTGTAAGCATTTAGGCCAGGAGCCAGCCCTGTTAGCCACCTCTGCCTTGCCAGGACTCACAGAGCAACTAATACATGTTAGGCCTACAACAAACATTTTAAAAATATAGCTTATCTCCGATGTGTGTGTATTATATACATGCATAGACATACATACATATGCATATATACACATATATACACATACAACACTTTTTTTGTTTCTTGAGAAAGGATCTTATACTGTAGCCTAGCGTGGACTTCTTAGGAACCCTCCTGTCTCAGACCACTGAGTGCTGGGGTTACAGGCATATGCTATAACCACTGGCAGATTTTGTCATGTATCTGAATAATGGGTAGTTAAGAGCCTATCTAATCCATCTCTGAAACAATATCCTGTCTTAGTTGTTATGTAACCTTGCAGTAAATCTGAATGGCCAATACACAAGGCCTTTCATCATCTTCTCCTGCTCCCCCCCCCTTGTTCCTCGACATCTCAGGATCTAGACCAGTGGTTCCCATCCTGTGGGTCTTGACCACCTTGAGAATCACATACAAGATATTTGCATTATGATTCATAACAGTAGCAAAATTAGTTATGAAGTATGACAAAAATAATTTTATGGTTGGGGCGGGGCGGGGGGGGGGATCACCAAAACATTCAGAACTGTACTAAAAGGTTGCAGCATTGGGAAGCAGAAAACCACTGTTTTAGACTCATCTTAATATATGCCTATGAAATAAAAACCAAGCTGGCTGAGTCACACTGGAATTTATTTACTGAATGAATTCCAAGAATGCCTGCTTCGCATCTGCACAGCAGCCTCAGGTTTACCCAACATGTGGAAAGTGTGCTTTTGGAGCTGGACTGTCCATCCCTGGGCCTCACTCCCAAATAAGCACTCAAGTCCCGTGAATAGCACAGGAAGCCTGAGGACCTAATCGGCTCTTACCGGAGGCACCTTCTGGGTACCTGACCCCTATGAATTAAGGCCCACCCTTGTCCTTTCCCTAACAGCAACAGACAAGGTGCAGATACCGGCAGAAAACACCCAGGGCTTTTATATGAATCTCAAATTCTGAACCAGTGAAACCAAAACTAAAGCATGTCAGACTTCCCAGCTGTGTCCAGAGTATGAAGGCAGTTTATACTCTGTGCTTCCACCAGGGGGTGCTGTAGTAGCAATCTCCTTGAAGAGGAGACAGAGGCTGAGAATCTTCACTAAGGCGGGGTGGCACCACTGAGGGGTGGCCCTGGAGAAGGACACAGCTAGCAGTTTCTGGAGGCTGTGGCTATAGGCTTTGAGTCTCTTTCTCTGCTGGGATGAACATCTTCACGGTTCTGCCTCCCAGAGCCCAGCCCTCAAGCACACTAAGGGGAGGGACCAGGTGAGGTATATATGGCCAGGGGGAGGCCATGGAGGCAAATCAGGAAGAGGTGCTCCTAGGGTGAGCAGGAAGGACTGGACCAGCATCTCACCCCTCTGGGATGAAGGGCCGAATCAGTTCTGGGTTCAACAGTGACTCCTCAAGAGGCCGATCCACATGGAAGTCATGGACATGTGGGGGCCCTGGGTGAGCCTTGGGAGCAGGTCCCCCTGGGCGCTGAGGGATTGGCAGCTCAGCTGGATGGGCAGGCAGAGGCGCTGTGAAGAAATACTGATGCAGAAGGGCCTGGGGGGTAGCAAATAAGGGGTGGTAGAAGAAATCCAGTCACTATCTGTCCCCAGGATCATTCAACTGACACAGCAAACCTTGCCTGTGTGCCTATGTCTGGAGCACTGTCCCAACAGCTGGGAACATCTCAGTGAGCTAAAAAGTCTTGCCAACAGACGAAGGGGTGGGAGACATAAGCCAGAGAAAGGGACAAAATGCACGGTATGTCCCCAGCAACAACGAGAGCTTGTTGTGTAGCTATTCCCTCCCAGTGGAAACATTCCCTCTGGGCAGGAGGCTCCTTGAAAACTCACCAGTCCCAGGAAGTACCTGAAACTAAAGCCCAGCTCAGGTCAGATATGTTATCAAGTGTCCTATCTGAACAGTGAACAGACACTCGTTCACGTCTCCCAGGACAAACTATATAATAAAGCTGGGGAGAAAGGCTGAAGAAGACTAGAGAGATGCTGCAGGCTTTGAAGAGCTGGGACACAGGACACCTCCTGGAGAACGCCCCCATCAAAACCCCATCTCCAAGGGTTCCACCCTACACGGTTCTAACAGTCACTGACTTGGCAGGGTCCCATGGCTACCGAGCACAGAGTATCAGGAACAATAACCTTTAACCCTACCTGAGAGGCTGCAATACGCTGTCCTGGAGGGTAGAGGAGGAACTGGCCCAGCAGGTCCAAGGCCTGGGGAGAGGCATCAGGCAGCACCTCCTCCAGGGGCACTGGTGCCTGCTCCTTAAAGGAGATCTTGTTGTAGTCAGGCAGCTCCGTAATCTCCTGAGCCCAGAAGAGAAAAAAAAGGTAATGAGAGCAGCCCCGCCCACCACCCCTCATCAGGCTTTCCAGCCACACCTGATCCGGCTCTCCCACCTGACCAGGTATTCAGTTCCTCATTCATCCCAAAGTCCATCACCACCCATACATGCTCTCCTCCAGCTCCACCCGCTCTCTAAGGCCTGCTCCTTGCCCAGTTTACTGAGATGCTACCCAGATAAAACCTGGCTCTCCTGCAGGGCCAAGACATCGATTGGTCGTCATTGGTCAAGAGAGAGTGGGGCCCAAGACACCTACATAGAGAGAAGTCACTTCCTACTGGGGAATGAAGCAAACCTGGCCCCTCCCCAGCAATGGTTGCTACTAACCGGCCAGACTCGAGGACTTGGGGTACCCAGGATTCGAAGTACACAGCAGAGTTGTTCAATGTCGTTTTCTCCCGGGAACAGGGGGGACCCATTCAACAGCTCTCCCATAATGCAGCCCACAGCCCTGTGGATACAGATCTAAGTGGCTGGAGATGTCACATGTGGGTGATCAAGCTATCCACACAAGCTTTAACATCTCACATCAGGATCAAGGTCCAGAGGTTCCCATTGCAGCCATGTATTATTCTTCCACAGACATCTGGAACACAGTATTCCCCTACAGCTCCAAGACCCTTAGAGCCTCATGTCTGGGACACCCAGCTCCTCCTCAATTTGGGCACAGGGCATAAATGCAAAATAACCCAAATCTCAGACCTCTGGATATCACAAACTATTTCCCTAGTCCCCCAAAATGCTGAATCCTCACACCTAGGGACCCAAGCTTCACGTTAGCTCACAACTGTCTCATCCTCAAGTCAGATGCCAAAGTAGACTTCAGACCACCTTACCCCCATTCCCAGAAGCCTCTCACCTGAGACTCCTCTCCTAACCTTCCCTACACCAACTCAAAAACATCAGGGTGAAAAACACAGATCTAACACTACTGGTTAGAGTAGTGCTCTGATTACTCTAACCAGAGAGAACATCCCCCAGAGCCCACATTACCCTCATCTGCCCCAAGTATCTCACCATAGGTCAACTCCCTGGTCATACTGCCGAGCACCATACAGGAGTTCAGGAGCTCGGTACCACCTGGGGGGGAAAGAGTTTGAGATCACAGTTGGATTGCTGGTCTGATAAGAAGCTACACGACTTCATCCCAGGCTCACAGCCCATGCCTGGACAGAAGGTGCAGAAATCTCTCTTCCCCAGTGAGAGGACTGGCAGGGATATAGCCCCACTACCTGGTGGCCACCTGATGTGTGTAGAGGCGACCACCATCTGGAGAGAAGACCCGAGCCAGGCCAAAGTCAGCTATCTTGAGTTGGCCTGAAGCGCTGATGAGCAGGTTGGCAGGCTTCAGGTCCTGTACATATAAAAAGAAGCATCAGTACCCCTGCACCTAGACAGGGCTCTGGGACAGGGGGATAGGCAGCCAGGCCCCCATCTCCTTTAGGGCCATACCTCTGGCTGCTTACCTCGAGACTCTCTGAATGCACCCTCTTCAAGGACTAGCTCACCCCAGCCCAGCAAAGCCCATATTGGCACTAACCCGATGCACAATGTTGTTGGCATGGCAAAATGCAACACCTTTGAGCAGCATCTGCAGGTAGCTCTTGACCTGTGCTGGGGCCAGTGGCCTCTGGGCATGACGTACCACCTCTGCCAGATCCGACAGCATAAACTCGAAAGCCAGCACAAAGCCCGCACCATGTGGGAACACGGCCTTCAGCTGTACCACCTGAGGGAAGACATCCCATAAGCCTCTAGAGTCTAGACTGGCCTCCAGACCTCCTTGGCAACCACCCCACTACCAGCAGCACCAGGCCCTGACAGAAGACCAGGCAGATGGAAACAGCCAGGGAGCTCAGGACTCATAGTGCTCTGCTATCCAGAGATAAAATGGTTCCTGTTCTCCCACTTATAAGGGGAAAAGTCACGTGACTTGGCAGCAGCAAGCACCCCACTGCTCAAGCCATCCTACCCACATGAAGATCACCTGGAGAGGAGCACTCAAGTACCAACTGTCACCCATCACCTCTAAGTAGCTACCATGTGTAATGTGTCTTCATTGTTCCAACACCGGGGAAGACGCGATTTCTGGTTCTGTCCCCCAGGTTACTGGGATTTCCTGGTCCTAGAGGTAATGGGATGAACATGCCTGTTCTGTCCTGTGCTCCTGCGACCTATATGGACGCTAGTCCCTGCAGGGATGCCTAAGAAGTGGCAGTTAGTGAAGAAGATATAAAGGCTGGGGACAAATCTACTCCATGTTTTTTACATGCATCTGTGTGTTTAGATGTATGTTCACATGTGTGTACATGTATGTGTGCATGAGCATGTGGCTGAAGCCAGGAGTCTTCTCTTTAATTGCTCTCTACATTATGTGTTGAGGCAATGTATTCCTATTGAATTCAGAGCTTTACCAATACACTGATCTGACTAGCCAGCTTGCTCTAGGGGTCTCCTGTCCAGTACCTTATAAGCACTGAACCACCGGCGGGGTATCGCACCCACCTGGCATTCACCTGGATTAACACCGCCCACCGAGCCATTTCCCCATCCCCCTAGTGTATATTTAAATGAAAGCTTGGGACTAGAGAGACAGCTCAGTGGTTAAGAGTTCTTGTTGCTCCTGGAGAGGACCCAGGTTTTGTTCCCAGCATCCACATCGTGGCTCACACCATCTGTCTCCAGATTCAGGGAATATGATGCCTCTTCTGGCCTCAATGGGCATGAGGCACACACATAGTACACACACATACATGCATACAAAATGTTCATATGCATAAAGTTAAATATAAATTAAAGTTAAAATGGCAACTTCAGGACGGCTGGCAATCAGCATCCTTTTGGCTCTTGAAGCACCTGTCCCTCACATACGCTGCCTGGAAAGCCCTTTTATTCTCAACAACAATAACAACAACAAGAACTACCTTATTGAAGGTTTTATTTTGGTAATAAATAAGCATTGAACAAATAAAAATGCACACCTACATTCAGATAGTGCACATATTATAAAGGCGTAAGAAATGAAAACATATCTCATCTGCAGTAAATTCTGAGACATACACTGTGCTACACTTCACAATGCAGGAGCACACAGACTGATTCCATTACACTAAATTCTCAGGAATCAGACTGAGACCAGTTCCTCTGTGTCACTGGTGCTGTGCACAGGCCAGAATTTTTAGAAGGCCCCAGGGGCCATTCTGCCAGTGTCACCCAGCTGAAGACCCATGAGCTGATGATAAAAACCAAACACTCCCCTTTGCTTAACAAAGACCTCGAAAGAAAAGAAAAGAAAAGCAGGGTGAACTCAGGGTGACCACACATAAAGTCTTTAAGACATCCTTCCAAAGTAGGGGCTCAACAGGTACAAAACTGCTGAGAAATCAGTAAATGGCCCAGCACCTGCCTAGCATAAGAAAGGTAGGAGAGCGGGTACAGGAAGGAAAGGAAAAAACAAAAAGAAACCCACAGAATAGAATAGTTAAAGGGGGAAATGCATGAGCATATGAGCAGTGGGTGTGTAAATGAGAGAGAATGGGAGGGTGAAGTATTCAGGCGAAGAGTGCACCTGGGGGCATAAATACGGGATATGCAGGCGGGAGCAGAGTGGGGATTAGAAGGAACTCCTTTAAAGTGTGTATGAGTGAGTAGAAAGGGATGGAAATGAAAGTGGTCGAGAAGTTGCAGTCTTGGAACCTGCCGCCCGTCTTGTCCACCCAAGCCCTGCTCACATATTGACTGTCCTCAATCTCCTGCAGAGCCTTGATTTCTCTGAGGGCCTGGTTAGGAATACCATCCTCCAGTCGCCGCAGGGCCACCTTCTTGAGGGCAACGATCTCGCCAGTCTGTGCAGGAAAGAATGCAGACACTGCCTGAAGACCTTTGGCAACGTAAGGGCAGGGAGAGAGACACCTCAGGAGTGAGACACCCTCAAAGATCCGCCCGTAAGTCGGGAAGATCTGACCCGTCCGCTAGAGGACGCGCTCCCGCAGTCGGGCCTCTGGAAGCGGGATCGCCACAGATGGGACCCGGCCAAGTATCCTAGAGACCCCCGGAGGCTGGCTCGCTGGCAGATCTCTACACCGAAAGACCGCAGAGGGAGCGCAGCGGGCACCCCTCGGACTGCACATGCATCGTGGTCTCACCTCTACGTGCTTGGCTTTGAAGACGATGCCGTGAGCGCCCTCCCCAATGCGACCGAGGATGCAATACTGGTCCATGTCGGCCCGCGGCGCCCAGACCCTACACACTGCGTGGATCCAGCCTAGGACCGAGCGTGCGAGCGTTGCCTAGCAATAACGCGTCTAGCAGCGGCTCCATAAATCACGTGACCGGAAAGACCAGAACTGATCTCAGTCAGGACTTTGCATCCCCTCTAGGCAGCACCTTTCCGCAGCCTTAGGCAGTCACTCTATCCGGCCATAGCACCACGTGACAAGAAACGCTGGTGCGTGAGGCTGAGAGGGGAAGGGCTACGTAAGCGGAGGGTGTGTTCACGCGCCCAGAGGCGGAGCCTCTGGTGGAAGAGGTGGGGCTGGTGGAAGACTTCCAGAAGGTACCCGATGGCAGGCACCCACTCAGCCACTGATATGCCTCTTTGTAACTGACACAAATCATTGTTGGAGACAAGCCCAGAGCTGAGTCGTGGAGTGTCTTAGGGTTTTACTGCTGTGAACAGACACCATGACCAAAGTAACTCTTATAAGGACAGCATTTAATTGGGACTGGCTTGTGGGTTTAGAGGTTCGTCCATTATCGTCAAGGCAGGAGCATGGAAGCATCCAGACAGATATGGTGCGGGAAGAACTGAGAGTTCTTTATCTTCATCTGAAGGATGCTAGGAGAAGACTCGATTCCAGGCAGCTAGGGCAAGGGTATTAAATCCCATGCCCACGGTGACACATGGATTCTAACAAGACCACACCTCCTAATAGTGCCACTTCCTGGGCCAAGCATATACAAACCATTACACAGAGAGAGAATCACTTGTGCCTCTGGTCTCCACTGGGCATCATGAATCCAAGTACCTTTTTTAAAAAGCTTACTAGAACTGGAGATGAAGTTCCTTTGGTGAGGTGCTTGCCTAGAGTGAACAAAGCCTTTGGTTCGACTCCCTGTACCACATACACTGGTTGCCCTAAATCACATCTGCCACCCCAATACTTGACAGGGTCATCGTCTTCTACATAGTTCAATGCATCCTACTTAGGAGACCTTGTCTCAATAGAATGCCCAGCAAGTATATGTAATGACTACCAACACCCCTACTAATTAGGAAAAATGAACTCAAACCACAGTGAGATATCTCACATCCTTTAGGATGACTACTATCAGGAAAGTAGATGATTATCCTGGTATGGTTGTTCTGACTATAACTCTAGCACCCAGCAGGCCAAGGCAAAGAGAATCTCAAGTATGAAGCAAGTTTGGACAAGGTTAAGAGCTAACATAGTAAAATTAGGGAGAAATCCAAACAGAAGAGGAGGGGAGAAGAGCCGACACAAACGTTGGGGAGGCAAGGATGCAGAGAAATTGCCACTTTTATGTGCTTTTGTTGAAATGTGTTTCAGGGGTGGTGACTCACTCCTGAAATCCTAATACTAGGGAGACTAAGGTAGGAGGATCGCCTCAGGTTCAAGGCCAGTATGAGCTACTATGTGAGACTTTCTCCAACACAAGAGAAATGAAAGCTTTAAATAGAGTATGAAGCCAAGCTCTATGGAATGATGGCCGTGGTACCCTCTTCTTCTGGGCATGAAACAAATGATAGTTTTGCCATACCTGTGGCACACTGCTCATAGGTTTAAATCAGGAAGAAGGAAAATCCAAGTTTGGACTACATGGGGGTTGGGGACAGAAGCCCAGGAATTTGAGATTATCCTTGATTGTATGCTAAGTGTAGCTTTGATAGAATAATTACTTCTCCGAATTAAGGAGACTGTAGCATTGACATCCAAAACGAATACACTGGGTTTTTTTGGTTGGTTAGTTTTTATTTTGAGACAGGGGCCACACTGTGTGACTCTAGCTGTCCCGGAATTGACTCTCTGTAGACCAGGCTGGCCTCAAACTCACAGATATCCACCTGCCTTTGACTCCAAGTGCTGAGATTAGATAAGACTATTCTTTGAAGAGTTTGTCTCAGCCAATATTGTGAGTTCCAGATCTTTGTCGAAGCCTTTCCTCTTTCTGAAGGGACACTAGCCCACTCGAGCATTTAGCTCTGGCAGGCCTTACCCTTCTCCCCGATTCTCTCTGCCTTACTAAAAAATGTTAAATTACATTCCTAAAGCTAGCCACCAAGGTCTGTTCCCTTACTTGGCCACAAAGTCCAGCTACCAAATTATTAAATCCAGGAATTTGGCTCATCTGATTAACATGTCCAATTAAAATTAAACACCTCATCCTAACATAGGGTTTCCCCTTTTACCTTTATAAACCACTGTTTGCCTGTGGGCCATGTCTGTCTTTTCTCTATCCAGAAGCAGTCCTTTGTTACCCTGGGACAAATATTCCTGCCCCCTCTCCCTTACTCTACTCCCCCTCTTCTCCCTCATCCTCTATCTCCTGTCTTTGTCTCTTATTCCCTGCCCTCTGTCTCTGTGGGGTAAATAAATCTCCTTCGTGCTAAGAACTTGGGGTCCTGAGCCAATGACTTTCCTTTTACTTTCAGCAGATGTCAGTATAGTAGCTGAATGTGTATAAAGTCCTAAAAGAGTCTTTAAAGGAAAAGAAAAACGTCTTATACTTAAAACCAGAAAGCATCAGCCCCCTTCCAGGTAGTGCACCCTGTGATTTCAGCACTTTGGGATACTGAAAGGCAGAAGGATCATGAGTTCAAACCCAGCCTGTACAACAGAGTACAATGTCTCAGTGGCTGAGAGAGTTCTAAGAAAGAAGGGAAATCAGTTTTCTCCAGGGATAAGTCCCCTGATAGACTATCTAATCCCAATTGGTCACACCTCTACATATAAGCAGCACTAAATGAATGTGTGTGTGTGTGTGTGTACATGTGCTCATGTATAAATGCACATATATGTATATGCTTAACAATAATAAAGAAGAGGTCATGAATTTAAGAGGGAATAAGAAATTGGAGGTGTAATGATGTAAATACAGTACTCATTTTATGAAATCCTCAAAAATCAAACAAACAGCCGGGCGGTGGTGGCGCACGCCTTTAATCCCAGCACTTGGGAGGCAGAGGCAGGAGGATTTCTGAGTTCGAGGCCAGCCTGGTCTACAAAGTGAGTTCCAGGACAGCCAAGGCTACACAGAGAAACCCTGTCTCGAAAAACCAAAAAAAAAAAAAAAATCAAACAAACAAAAAATTCATTTAATTAAAAGAAAAAAATAGTACTGTCCTGACTGGCAGTAGAGATCAGAGAAAAGCAAGGTGTTCTGCTGACACCTAGTGTCTGAAGCATGGCAGGCAGAACTCAGAACAAGATTTACCATCTACCTGTTCCTTAGTCATTGCTTCTTTATATGCTCCATGGGGGTTGGGGGGACCCAGTGAGATGACTCAGCAGGTAAAGGTGTCTGCCACCAAGCCTGACAACCTGAGTTCCATCCACAGGCCCACATGATAGAGAGATTAAATCCTACAAGCTGATCTCTGACCTCCACACATGTGCCATAGTATGAACCAACATCGATGAATACACAAATTAAAATGTAATTTAAAAAAAACTTAAAGAAACAATTTGTAATCAGTGTTTATTGTTTCTTTGAAAGTAAGTGAAACTATCCTCCAGGAGTAGTGGTTTATGCCTAAATCCTACCACTCAGGAGCAGATAGATGCAAACAGATTTCTGTGGGTTCAAAGCCAGCCTGGTCCTTTAAAGAGAGTATCAAAGTGGCTAAATAAAATAAAATATAACAAGATTTGCACAACTGCCTCATCCCTAACAAGCACAGGTTTGTGTAAGCTACTCTGACCCAAATGCAGGCATATAGGACCGGAGGAATCCCTCAGTGTGTAAGGAGTGAGTTACTATGTATTGTTGACAGACATAGCCATGTCAAGGACTCAGTGTCTCATGTCTGTGGGAATGGCAAAACCTTCCCTTTTTGAGTCAGACCCAGACGGACCAGTCTTTCTCTGGTCTAAGTTTAAATGTGTGCAAAAACTAGCAACTACAACTTCCCTCTCCTGAATGTTTACAGCCTGAGACTGCTGGCCTACAGAGACCTCCTACCAAGACTGGCTAATACTGCTGTACATAATAAACCCCTTGAGGTCTTGGGTTATCTCATAATAGGTGCACTCAAAAGTAACATAACCCACCTAACCTCAGCTTTTCAACAATGTGTCTGTATGTCTGTCCTTTCTTTATTCCCTTGCCACCCCAAGTCATCCCAACTACTAGGGATGTAGCACTATCTGACCCACAAAAGATCGGGGACTACTGAAGATGTTAATTATAAATTAACTTGAAACTTTAAGCAGGGGACTGGAATGGTGGCTCAGTGGTTCAGAAGAGAGCCCAAGTTCCGTTTCCAGCACCCACATTGTGGCTCATGAAGTAATTCCAGTTCTGGGGAATCTGATGCCTCTTCTGACCTCTGTGGACACCAGATGTGCACGTGGTTGCATATACATATGTGCAGGCAAAACAATTATACACAGAATAAAATAAATATTTTAATTCAATAATGTTTATATAAATATAATTTTTAAAGATGTAATAACTCTTGTTTAGACCGATACTTCTTTGTTAGAAGTATGAAAGCTTCAATAAGACTGGCTACCAAGCCAAGGAAGGGGTAAAGTACAAGCAAGAAACATCACAAATGTGTGTTTGTGTGTGCATTGTATGTAGTATGTGTGTATGTGTGTGTGGTATATATAGTATGTATATGTGTGAGGTATCTATGAATGTATGTGTGTGGTATGTATGTGTATGGTATGTGTATGTAGTGTGTATGTGTATAAGACCTCTTATACATGTATGTGTGATATGTATATAATGTATATAATATGTGTGTATAGTGTATATGGTGTATGTATTGTATATGTGTAGTGTATATGGTATATGTACTGAGTGTATGTGTATGTGAATGTGTGGTGTCTGTGAATGTATGTATGTGGTGTGTGTATGTGGTGTGATATGGTGTGTGTATGTGTGGTGTGTGTAATGTATTAGGGGGTATGATGTATGTGGAAGATGTGATATTTTTGTTTTTGAGACAGATCTCACTCTGAGCTCAGCTCTTTTCTTTACTGCCAGCAATTACTGATTAAAATCTGTTTTTACTGTGTACTGTTTGGCTGTATTTATCTTGGACAAAGATACATAAATCACAGTAGTGCACAGGTTGTAACTTTTTGGTGAAAAAATATACCCTCTGGGACTCTAAAGAATTACCATCAAAAGCCCAGGGTGTAGATTGACAGCACATTTGAGAAAGCCCAGGCAGGAGCTAGTTACAGGCATGTGTATTGTAGCCTGCCTCCAGCAAGGCACATGCACGTGTGTGTGTGTGTGTGTGTGTGTGTGTGTGTGTGTGTGTGTGTGGTGTTTGTGATGTAATCAATTGTATATGTGTTATATGCGTGGTATGTGCTGTGTGTGTGTGTGTGTGTGTGGTGTTTGTGATGTAATCAATTGTATATGTGTTATATGCATGGTATGTGCTCTGTGTGTGTGTGTGTGTGTGTGTGTGTGTGTGTGTGTGTGTAGTATATATAGTATATAGTGGAGGGAATGTGTTTGGATGTATGCATATATGTGTGTGGTATGTATGTGGAATATGTGTATGTGGTGTGTGTGTGTAGTATATATAATATGCATATGTGTTTATATGGGTATATGCGTCTATGAGGCATAAATGTGGCATGTGTGTATGGTATGTGTGTAGTATGCAAGTGTGTGTGTGTGTATCTGCAGTCCCTGTGATTGCAAGTCCAAAATAAGTCTTTATATCATAGACAAAAGGAATTCTCTTAAGGTCCCACATTTGTTTTTACAGATGACACAAGGATAAATTTGTAGCTTAAGGACAGTAAACTGGTAACAAACATTAGCACCACTTGTCATGGAAGCCAGAAATAATGCTGATTGGTGCCAGGGCAAGACCATATTCTGGCAGAATGGTCAGCAAATGCAGTCAACTGGACAGGAAATAAATGAAGGAAACCCACAAGTCTACTAAACTGAGGTTCTGTCTCTGTTGTGGCAAGTGCTGAAAACAGATTCAACAGAGGCTCTAGAACAAGAGAGTTCTAGAAGGGTTGAAGAAGCTGCAGTCCTGCCTATGTTTATGCCTTCATAAAGCCATGTTCATGAAGAAGGAAGAGTCTATGACACACAGAAAAGACAAGGCTGATGTGGGAACAGGCTGAATTTTGAACATATTCCCTAAACTGCACAGACCTGGGCAGAGGGTGGAAGCCTTGCATATTCAACCTTTTCCCAAATCACTAGCCAGCTGCTAAGTTAGAAAGTCACCTGGCTAATTGCAAAGAAGCTATGCTAACAACTAAAAATAAGAATTGGGGGTAAAAAAAAAAATCCTAGCACTTAGGAGGCAGAAGCAGGCAGATCTCTGAGTTTGAGGCCAGCCTGGCCTACAAAGTGAGTTCCAGGACAGCCAGGGCTACATAGAAATATCTGTCTTGGAAGAGAGAGAGAGAGAGAGACAGAGACAGAGAGAGACAGAGAGACAGAGACAGAGACACAGAGAGAATATTTGGGGCTAATGAGTGGCCTAGCAAGTAGCAATTATTGATACTTATCATACAAGTCCTATGACCTGAGTTCAATCCCCAGAATCCACAAAGGTGGAAAGAGAGAGAGAGTTGTTCTCTGACCTCTACATGGACATCACAGCACACATGACCCCCACACCCATAATTCACATGTACATGCACATGCACACATGCATGTACACACACACACACACACACACACACACACTAATAAATTAAATTTTAAAAATAAGAGTTTGATGTCAACCCAAACTACATAAGTGAGTTCAGATCAATTTAGGTTACAAATTAGATTTCCCTTTTCAATACAAAAAATTAAAATAAAAAACAAATAAAAGAATAAGGCATAGGTGTTAGGAATTGCACATCTACATAGCAACATATTATACAGTTTAGGTCTGAGCAAACAACTATTATTGCCTAAATGTATAGTTATTGCAACAAAAAATGATAAAACTTTGCAAAGTGTGATCCAAGCTCAGCACAAATATATTCAACCTCCCACACAAATAAAGACCTGAACCAAATTCTCCCAACCATTTACTCAAACAAACAATGATGCCAAGTAGATCTAGATACTTAGCTTAGCAACTAAAACCTTCAAAAAAGCTGTTATCCTTTATCCCAAAGATTAAAAGGCCATTAATGAAACTAATGGATTATTTTAAAAGCTGTGCCTACACAAAACCAAGAAGGGAAATGTCAGAATCTACTTTATGAGCTCCAAAAGAAAAAACTTTTTACCAACAAACCAAGGCAACTTTAAAACAGTCGTGGGCTGGGGAACACCTCAGTCAGTAAAGTGTTTGCATGCAGGCATGAGGACCTGAGTTTAATTCTTAGAACCTATGTAAAAAGCCAGGTGTGGTAGCACGGAGCTTGATTATCTAGTGTTAGGGAGAGAGAAACAAAAAGACTGCTTGCTAGCTGGTCAACCTAGCCTAATCTGTGAACCCCAGTCCCAGTGAGAGACCAGGTCTCAAAAACAAAGTAGATTACTCCTGAGGAATGACACCTAATATTGCCCTCTGGCCTCCATATGCACACCCCTCCCTTACACACACACACACACACACACTCTCCACATTCACATATACCACATGCACAACCCCCCACACACAAACACATACACATATGAACCCAGGCACACATGCACAGACATGTACACAAGAATGAAGACTGATATATGGATACATCTTATTATACAAAAATTTAATTCATCTCAGCTGACAACACCTACTACAGGGTATTAAAAGTCATGCCCGGGGACAGATGCCAAGGTTAGGCCACAGGGGCAATTGCAGCACACATGAGGAAGAGCTCACTTACAAAGCATTTGACACATCACAGACAAATGATACAAACCTAGTCCAAGCTGGGTGTGGTGCCTCACACCTGTCATCCCAACACTGGAGAGGTTAAAATGAGAAAACTGAAGCAAGTTCAAGGCCAGATTGGTCTACATAAATGATTAAGTTCCAAGCCAACGAAGCTACATAGCAAGACCTATCCCCAAAGGAAACACACACAAATATTAATAAGTTCAACGTAAAATAAGCAGGAAAATCTGTCACCTATTGCTGTGGTTTGAGTATGAATTGTTCTCCAAAGGCTCATGTTTGGACACTTGGTCCCAGAAGTTGGCACTCTTCTGGAAAGTTGTGGAACCTTTAGGAAGTAGAGTCTTGCTGGAGGAAGTGGGTCACTGGAGGTAAGCCTAAAGGCTTTATAGCCCAGCCCCCAGTTCCTGTTCACTCTCTGCTCCCAGCTGTAGAAACAAATTAATAGCTGTCTCATGGTCCGGCTGCTGTGCCTTCCCCACCATGATAGGCTATATCCCTCAAACAGTAAGCCAGAGCAAGCCCTCCCCTCTTTAAGTTGCTTCTTGGATATTGTAGTTACAACCTGGAAAAGGGTAAAGCTATACATGTGCTAAAGGAACAATGAGGTTTATTTAGCAGCCTTGCTTAGCAGGAATGACTCACGGTCTTCCGTGACTACACATGCATGAAGCATATCCTGTTTGTGTTGAGCAAATTCATGACCCTTGGTCCACAGTTAACCATATGGTCACTACAGTCCCATTTAGCTTTTTCATTAAAGACAATGATTTGGGTTTGTTTTTGTTTTTGTTTTTACACAAAATTTTACATTTAATCAAAAAGAAGTGTGGCAAGCCTTTGACCTTGTTTCAGCTTATTTGATTTTGCATATTTGCTTGCTTCTTATCTTTCCTAGTATATCTATAAAATACTAAGTAGGGTTTATTTTTGCAAAGAGGGAAAATTAATTAATTAATTAAGAGAACATATTCATGACTTGCCAGCATTGACCAACATAGAAATTAGACACAGCAAGATCTTACCAGAGGGACTATCTCCCCAGCCCCTAAACAGCAGTTTTGAAACCGCCTTATTTATCTTCGATTGGCATGTGAAAAGCTGTGCATGTTTACTATTGAAGAGCCCAGAGTAATTCCAGGCATTGGTCTGTGGCCATCATCTTACTGCATGTCCTCAAGGCCTACATTCTTCTCACCTGCAGTAAAAAATATCACCTGGCCTCATAAAGGTTGAGATAAGATGGCTGCCTTAGAATAGCCCTGGGCCTGGGCCTACATCCGGCTGTGGACCACACCCTGGGCTCTTACTAACCCTCAATTTACAAATTCCTTCTTTATTATCCCCTGAGACATCTCTGCCTTTTCAAGGAAGTTGCTGTTAGCCTGGAGCCCAACCAGGACCCTAACCAGTAAGAAGCATCCTACCCTGACCCCTGACCCCTAAGTTGCTTTTGGTTTATTTCTGACTTCGGTGATCTTTTCCTCATTATTTGTGCCCCATGACCCAACACTATATACTTTCTATCAGTCTAGAGATAAATATGCACTTACAAAACAATTATTACTATCAAGCACATGATCATCCTTTCCCAAAATTTTCTCTACCTTCAAAATAATAAAAATAATACTATCATTGTATGGTTTTAATGTTTTTAAATAGTTACTTTTATGGACAAGTATATAAACTAACCTAGGAAACCTCTTACATGTACTTAAAAGAATGCATATCCTGGACTGGACAGATGATTCAGCAGTTAAGAATACCTACTTTTTCTTTTAGAGGACCTGAGTTTAACTCCTAGTACCCAAGTGGGGCCACTCACAGCCCCCTGTTAAGTCCAGCTTGAAGGATCTAATGTTCCCTTCTGTATTCCTTAAGCATCTGCTCATATCTGCCTATAGATACACACATTCATGCATAACTAAAAATAAAATATATCTTTTTTTAAAAAAGAATGTATAAGCCGGGCGATGGTGGCGCACGCCATTAATCCCAGCACTTGGGAGGCAGAGGCAGGTGGATTTCTGAGTTCGAGGCCAGCCCGGTCTACAGAGTGAGTTCCAGGCCAGCCAGGGCTACACAGAGAAACCCTGTCTCGAAAAACCAAAAAAAAAAAAAAAAAAAAAAAAAAGAATGTATATTAATAAGTTTTGTAATGTGTCGTTGGCAGGCATGAAGCGGTAGGAGGGGAAGCCTTAGTGGGCCCATGCAGAGGCATCTCCCCACCCCCACCCCACCCCTGGGGTATCAGCCATACAATAGGTCTAGTATAAAATGAAGTTTATTTGGGACATGGGAAGTGGAGTGTAGGGAAGGAAGATGAGACAGAGAAAGAAAGGAAATGGAGAAGGACAGATGGAGAGGGGAGAAAGGAAGAAGGAAAGAAACCAGTTGGAACAGGTGGAGAAAGAGAGAGGGAACTGGGAGACAGAAAGAGAGGGAGGGAGGGAGAGAAGGAGGGAGTGGGAAGGGGAGAGGGAGGGGGAGGGGAGGAGAGAGAAAGCGGCGGGGGGGGGGGGGGGGGGAATGGAAAGCACAGGGGAAAGCAGTGAAGAAATGCTAACATATATCCTGACACAGAGGGTATTCCACTCCTGCAATCCCAGTACCTGGGAGGCTGAAACAGGATTTCTTCAAGTTTAAGGCCAGCTTGGTCTACATGAGTTCAGCTAGAGCTACAAAGTAAGATTTTATCTAAGCAAACACTTGCAGTATAACATCATATAAAATCAACTAAATCACACTGACTAATTAGACCTACGTTGTTACTGATTTTCTCTTACTTCATTAGTTACTGAGAAAACGGTGTTGAAATAACCAACACAGTCACTGCAGAACTTCCCCCTTTGTTCTCATGGATTTAGCTTGATGTACTTTGAAGCTTTCACAGATAATTTGACTATTCATTTGCAGCAGTTACTTTTTAATGAATTGACAGTTTTACCATTATGCATCTTCTCTCTTCTTCTTCTTCCTTTGCAGCTTCCATTTTCTTGAAGTTTATGTAATTTGAAACTAATATACAGTCTTCCTAGGCTTGGTGTTAAATGAACTATCTTCCATATTGCTGTTGTCTAGCATATCCATGTCTTCACATTTAGACCGTGTATGTTCTATGCTATAGGTGGTGGTGCAGAACTCAGAGGCAAAGACAGGCAGATCTCTTTAAGTTTGAGGCTAGACTGGTCTACATAGCAAGTTCTAGGCCAGAAGGGGCTATAGAGTGAGACCCTGTCTCTAAAATAAAATAATACAATTGCTAGGAGACCCTGGCATTGAGGTGTTTAAATCTCATGGTCTCTAAATCTTTTGGCTTGCGAATTTTGTTTTCCAAGGTTATAGGACCCTTCAGTCAGGTGTAACTATGTGCCATTTGCCAACCTTCCTTTCATCCTGTATGCATTTTGCTTTGGATGTATTTTAATCTTGAAAAGAAAATGTGTTAATGAGTTTTGCCCAAGTAAGCGTAAAACAAAACAACATAATTAGATTTATGTTTTTGAAATGTCAGTATATTTTGTGCCACTAACACTGTGATGTATGTCTGAAGGCTTTTTTTGTGTTTTATACTTTAGAATCATGGGAAAGTTCAGTTTGTAATTACGATTCAGGTCATAAAACTCAACACATAGACAGCACCACCTACCAAAGTGAAAACAAAGATCTAATCCATCAAAGCCCATAGTTCTAAAAAAAAGTCACTAAATGTACTAACCTTGCTTTTTGGCTTCTGTATTTATCCTTCTGGCTAACTGTTCTTGCTAACCGAAGTATGTCAACCAGGAATATAGTTTGTGTTTAAGAGCTCACCCTGAGAAAGGCTGGGATCCAATGTAGTTGCTGGTTGGCTAGTAGAGACTTTCTATTGGCTTAAATCCAAGCAATCATCTCTGTGGATACACAACAACAACAATAATAACAATGTTTTAAAAGAAAAAAAAAGAGAACAAGTAACAGTTGTGAGTTCACAGTCTTAAGAGACACCCGGAAGGACTGAGGATATGGTTTAGTTGGTATCATGCTTGCCTAGCATGCACAAAGTCCTGGGTTTCAGCTCTATCACCTCATAAACTAGGAGTAGTGGCTCATGCCTGTAATTCTCAGAAGATAGAAGATAGAAGCAGAAGGGTCAGAAGTCCAGGGTCATTCCCAGCTTCTTAGCAAACTCAAGGTTAACCTGGGCTACGTGAGTCCTTTGAGTTAAAGAAGGGAGAGAGGGAGGGAGGGAGGGAGGCAGGGAGGGAAGAAAACAGGCCAGCCTGGGGACACTTTTCAAACTGCAATACAAGGAAATGTAACTCAGACATGGAACTGAGGTATTGCCAAGTGAAGGAAGCATAACAGATGTGCATTTTTCACATATGTGGACTTGGTGAGTCAGTGAATCATTGAGAAAGAAGCCGAGCAGATGCAGGAGGCTGCTGCTGCTCACAGCTTGGTGGGATGCCAGGCTGTCCCTGCCCTGTATTAGGCAAGGCCTGATCATTTTGCACAGCAACTCCATTTTGGTTAAACTGTTACAGTTTCCGGAACTAAGGTAATTTGATTCCTAAAACGGAGTGATTTGTTTCTCAGATTCTCTCCCTCTCCATCCTACGGACCCCAGTAAGCCCCAGGCAGGAAAGATGCTAATCCATTACCCAACATTAGTTAACTTACTGGTTAGCCTTAGCAATAACTAACTGTGAGCCAAAAAAGGGAAAAATTTCACTCTTATCTCCCATCTGCCTTTCTGTGCTCCTCAGACATGGTGACAAGCACCTTTCCTGCTGAGCCTTCTCACCAGCCCTACTTTATCT
The DNA here is from genome assembly GCA_036184795.1 of Tokudaia tokunoshimensis. Classification (NCBI taxonomy): domain Eukaryota; kingdom Metazoa; phylum Chordata; class Mammalia; order Rodentia; family Muridae; genus Tokudaia; species Tokudaia tokunoshimensis. The sequence goes on from BTHU01000022.1 coordinate 1,083,506, forward strand.
TTTCATTGTACAAACTAAATAGTATAGTTTGATGTGTGTTAAAGTTTAACCCTCTTCCCAATCCCTCTTTAGTGTTTAAGAGCCTTAGGCTTGTTCTTCCAAATAATCTTTAGTATCAATTTGCTTACAACCAGAAAAAAAAAAGATGAAAAGAACACTCTTCTTGCCTTGAGAGAAAGAACATTAACTGAACAAGAAAGCTTCTCAGTTGACATGTCCTTCAGAGAGCTAAGCTACACACCATGTTGAAGTAACCTATTCAGGTGGCTTTCCCTTTGGTTTAGACTACTGTTAAATTTTTCAGGAGTGTGATCATGTTTACTTTAAATAGACATTACATATTTCCTACATCATTTATTCTGATGTATATTCCTGGCATTATGCTTCTGATTGGTGTGTGTGTGTGTGTGTGTAGATTTTTGTTTGGTTGGTTTTTGAGACAGTTATTTCTCTCTCTTCTCTCTCTCTCTCTCTCTCTCTCTCTCTCTCTCTCTCTCTCTCTCTCTCTCTCTCTCTCTCGGCTCAGGCTAGTCTCAAACTCCAAATCTTCCTCCCTCCACTTCTCAGGTGCTGGGATTATAGGGTGTCTGATTTTACAGTTCTGAGGAATCAAAATCAGGACAGACGATGCTCTGCTCTTCCACAACCTAGGTCTCACTATGTAGACCTGGCTAGCCTAGAATATAATATATAGACCAGGCTAGCCTCAAACTCACAGAAATCTACCTGTCTCTGTCTCCCAAATGACAGGATTAAAGGAGATGTGTGTGGACACCATTGAAGACAGTTGAGTCTAAGCACCCACCCAAAGCATGACTTACAGGTTCCTATGACATTGCCAGGTGAGCAGGTGTTCTTCAAAGTAAAACAGAAAAACAATCTACAAATGAAAAGGTCCTTTTCTCTCTGTGTGTGAAAATGTTTGTACCAAATGATCTGAGAGTTAACCTGATAAGATAAGCTACAGAACCCAATGCAATTCAAACATTTTTTTTTAAATTATGTCTTTTAGTTGCAAAATATTAGGTGATCAATGATTTTTCCCACACCCTTAGTTTTAGTTAACCCTTCCCTTTCACATCTTTCCCACCCCCTGCTCCTATCTCCTCTTAAACCTTTCCACCTCCAGTATACTCCCATGTGTTCAACTCCTTTAAAGCATTTTTCCTTTTCTCCCTCTAATGGCCCCTTTCTACAGGCGCTTCAAGTTAAACACATGTATCTTAGTTACGTTCTTATTGCTATGAAAAGACAGCTAGGGGCTGGAGAGATGGCTCAGCAGTTAAAAGCACTGACTGCTCTTCCTAAGGCCCTGAGTTCAAATCCCATCAACCACATGGTGGCTCACAACCATCCATAACAAGATCTGACGCCCTCTCCTGGAGTGTCTGAAGACAGCCACAGTATACTTACATATAATAAATAAATAAATATTTTTTTAAAAAAAAAGAAAAGACACCAAAACAACTTATTAAGAAAAAAGAAAGGGTGAATTGTGACTCATGGTTTCAGAGACTTAGAGTCTATGATTATCATATCAGGGAGATGGCAGTAGGCAGGCAGGCTGGTGCTGGAATAATAGCTATGAACTTACATCCTGGTCCACAAGCATGAGACAGAGAGAACCAACAGCGACTTGCTTGGGTTTTTAAAACCGTGGAACCAGCCGGGCGGTGGTGGCGCATGCCTTTAATCCTAGCACTTGGGAGGCAGAGGCAGGCGGATTTCTGAGTTCGAGGCCAGCCTGGTCTACAAAGCGAGTTCCAGGACAGCCAGGGCTATACAGAGAAACCCTGTCTCGAAAAACAAAAAAAACAACAACAACAAAAAACAAAACAAAACCTCAGAACCAATACATAGTAACACATCACCTCCAACGAGGCCATGCCCACTCCAACAAGACCACACATCCTAATCCTTCCCAAACAGTTCCACCAACTGGGGACCAAGTTGAACCTATTAGAGCCATTTTCATTCAAGCCACCAAAATACTAGTCTGAAACTTTGAAGCTAGGCTCTACATATGAAAGAGAACATGTAGCATTTGTCTATCTGGGCCTGGATTTCCTCATTCAATATGTTTTCTAATTTTCCTGAATATTTCCTAATTTCATTTTTTTACAGATGAATAAAATTCTACATGTGTATGTACCACAGTTTTATTATCCACTCATCAGTTGATGGACATTCTAGACTGGCTCCTTTCCTGGTTATTATAAATAGAGCATCAATGACCATGGATGTGTGTGGAGTGGCAGTGGCAGATAGGGATGCTGTTTGGAGCTTTTGGCAGCCCCTACAAGTGAACTGCAATGGAAGTCTTTAGGAATTATCAGTAAGCCTTTTGTAGATCGCTCTCTCCTACAGAGAGCTAGCTCCTGGTTGCTGGGAAGCCTATAAACGCTGAGTGCTTAATCATACGTATGACAGTTAATCTTGATTATCAACTTGATTAGATCTGGAACCAATTAAAGTAAGTGCATCTAGGCAGATATATGAGGTCATTCCTTTCCAGGAAGGAATAATTGAAGGGAAAAGGCCATAGTGGGACTGCTGAGGTATCCAGACTCATGAACTAAGCACCATGGGCTTCCCAGCCTCTCTGGAAATTCATACAGACAAATGTGGACTACCTAGCCCTTATACTATTAGCCAGTCTAATGAATTCCCCACTGTAACATATAGTCACCCCATTGGTTCTGTTGTCTAGAGAATTGGCTAATAAAATGAGCTACTTGGTTACCTTGCAACTAGAGTTTTCCAGTATGAACTAGATGTTGTTTGACTCATTAGCCCATAAAATTTTGCTAGTTGGCAACACTCCATTCTCAGAGTCTTGAAGGCCCTGAAGGCACAATTACATGCCATAAGGGAGTATCCTAAAGGTCTAAGGTTTCCATCCCTACTGTATAGCTTTCATCTACCCACAACTACATACCAGTGGAGTCAGGGGTTCCCCCCACCCCCAAAATTAAATGAACAAGAAAGAGAAACTTAGAGGCTGATTTACAAAATGTTCTGGAACTGAGCAGCTGCAATGCCATAGTCTCTTTTGGAGATATCCCTTATTTCTCTTGCTGGGACAAGACTGGTCAAAAGCAGCTTAGGGGAAGAAAGAGTTTATTTTATCTTACATCGTTAAGTAGTCCATCCCTGAAAAAAGTCAGGGTAGGAACTTGAAGCAGGTCATGGAGAAAGACTGCTTGCTGCTTCACTTACAGGTTTATGCTTAGCCAACTTTCTCATTCAGTCTAGGACTACCTGCCCAGGGAATGGTGCCGCCCACAGTGGCCAAAACCCTTCTGCATCAATTAACAATTGAGATGATCCCCCACAGCATCCTCACAGGATAATCTGATCTAGGGAAGTCTCCTCTCAGATGACTCCAGGCTGTGTCAAGTTTGCAACTAAAGCTGACACCCTTGAAATGCTGTAATGGAGGAAAATTCCCCCTCCCCCCAGCAAGCAGAGCTTGGAGCAGTGTGACTAGCAAGTCATTTTGCTTACATGGAGAAATGGGCAGACATATGACTGTGGAAAGACTCAATGGGCTGTGGCTGATGAGGGCTTAGAAACACCATGACAGCAAAACTGGTGACAAGCTTTGTGGCCAGACTTCTCCAAGGAAAAAGGAAAAAAGGACAAAAAGTGAGAATTTTGTGTCTCATGTGAATTCTAAGAAATTTCAAAGAAAGACTTCAGCATGGAAGGACTTTTCTATTACATTGATTTAAAAGTGTGTGTGTGTGTGTGTGTGTGTGTATGAGCAATGTGTCCATGCACACGTACATGTGCCACAGTACATATGTAAAAGTCAGAGGACAACTTTCAAGAGTTAGTTTTCTGGTACCATATAGGTCCTGTGGATTAAACTCCACTGAGCCACCTCACCAGCATATAGAAGTATTTAATAATCAGGAGCCTATAGATTCTGATCAGCTTCTTTGCCAAGTCATGGCAGAAGGGGCTGGTTAGACAGGGCCTCAGCTATATGAGTTTCTACTCACCCGAGTCAGGCTTGTTCTTCCCATTGTCACACTGAGAGTCTGCCAGCAGTTGAGAGCAAAAATGAGCCTACAGTATGGAGTGATTCCCCAGAAAGTCTGTTAGTTACCCATGGCAGGTTGATCACAATGGACCCTCTTATCAGGGAGTAAACAGTCCAGAATAGACACAGTCTCTGAACACAAACATGTCTTCATTGCATTCAGACAGCCTTAATGAATGCTTTATATGACGCAAGACAGAAAGACAGAAAAAAATTACGGACACAGAAGGGAAATGTAAAATAAAATTAAAAAGTCCCTTCATCTCAGGCCTGACCCTTTTTCCTGCTGACAGTCAGGAAGCTTCAGGCCCTGCTGATAAAGCCAAAATTGTTTACAGAGGCAACATAATGTTTTCCTAAAAATATCTTTTCAAAGACAATCAATAAATTGTGCTTACTTAGGCCAAAATGATATATAACCTTGAGTTTCTTACACTCCCCTCCAATTCCTAGATCTAAACAATGCCCCTACAAATTTCATTGTCCATGAGAGGATTTTAGCAATTGGGAGGATTGGACAGTCTTCACTGTGGATTCTCAGCACCCCACCTCCAGATACCTCTGACCTTGTCTAGCCAGAGTGGAAAAGAAGGGACTGGTTATACAGGGTCTCAACAAAGGGAGCTTTTCTACTTTTGAGCTTTTGGCTTTGTTTACAAAAGAAACTTCTTTAACTTTAAACTTACTGTAAAGTACATCTCTAAACAATGGTTCAAACGGGATACCATATTTTTTGTGTAGCGTCTTTAATTAATTAATTAATTCACATCCCAACCACAGTTTCCTCTCCTCCCAGTCCTTCCCTCCACTCACCTCACCTTCCCTCTACCCCCCTACACTCTTTCTCCCTTTCTCTTCACAAAGGAGGAGACCTCCTATGGATACCAGCCATCCCTGGTATATCAAATTGCAGTAAGAATAGATGCATCTTCTATTGAGGTTAGATGGGGCAGCTAGGTAAGGGAAAAGGGTCCCAAAAGCAGGCAACAGAGTCAGAGACAGCCTGTGCTTCCCACTGTTAGGAGTCCCACATGAAGACCACGCTATACAACTGTGCAGAGGGCCTAGGTAAGTATCATGTAGGGAAGAGCAACTTTTTAACTTTTAGAGATATAGCTTGAGAGCCATCAACATCTTATACCATGTTGAAAGTAACCTAAGTGTAACTCTTCCTACTGTCATCTACACTCACACTTGGGTGTATCTCATCCTTTCTCTGTGACTTCTTTTAATAAACCCTGTGTTGAATATCTGTACAAAGCAGTAGGTCTCAACCCCTTTGGGGGTCAAATGACCCTTTCACAGGAGTTGCCTAACTCCATTGGAAAACTTATTTACATCATGATTCATAACTAGCAAAATTACAATTATGAAGTAGTGATGAAATAATTTTATGGTGGTGGAGTCACCACAACAGGAGGAACTATATTAAAGGACTATAGCATTAGGAAGATTGAGAACCACTGATATAAAGAATGTATTTTAGGGCCTGTAAGATAGCTCAGTGGGTGAGTACTTGCCACTGAAGCTCCCGGGCTTGATCCCCGGAACCCAAATGATGGAAGGAGAGAATCAATTCCTGAAAGTTGTCCTCTGATCTCTACATAGGCATCATGGAGTGCCATGAATCCTAGAGGTCCCTAAGGGAAAGGGTGTGTGAGGATGGAAAGGAGCTGTACCTCTGTTCTCACCAACACCCACAGTACATACTATCATAGTACTCCATAGAGATTTCTGATCATGTAATATTAGGTAAAGGGATCATGGGCCCATGCTCTCTCGAAATTCAGTGTTCTTACCATGTTCTATCCTGAAGCAGCTTGATAAATAGCATAATGGTTTTTAAAGAGTTGGTTATGACACCAGCAACAAGGAAGGCTGAGTGAGAGCAGGTGTTGCTATCTCCCAGATCAGGCCACATCCTCTGCAGCAGCCTCATGCCTACTACAAGGAGCTAGCAGGCAACACCAGCTGTGACCTTGTGGTCTTGTTCCCTACCCCCCTTACCTCCCAGGAACTGAGAGTCAACATAATGTAGGCTACTAACTAACTATGTGATATAGGACCTCCTCTCTTGTTCAGAAATCTTTAATGATTTTTCTGGTGAGATTGAAAGATTTCTCTGTCTTCAGAACCAAAGACTACAACTATTAAGAGTGGTTTTCATTATTTTGTTATGAATGTTTGTACGTATATGGATGTGCATGTTTACCTTGGTTCCATCTCTCATTCTTTGCCATATAATTTACATAATCTACATAATGGAGCTAAGTATAGTAGTGCACACCTATAATCCCAACACCTGAGAGGTAGAGACAAGCGGGAGGATTAGGAGCTCAAATTCAGTCTTGTTTACAAGAGATCCTGTAAAATAAAGTAAGTAAATAAAACCTACATTAGGTATTCATATTTTAAGACACCAAGGAAAGGAATGAAGTCTATGGTGGTTTGAATGAAAATGACCCCCATAGGCTCATAGATTTGAATGTTTGGTTATTAGGAAATAGTGCTACTTGCCAGGGATTAGAAGGTGTGGCTTTAATGGAGGAAGTGTCACCTTATTGGAGGAAGTATGTCATGGGGGTGGATTTTGGGATTTCAAATGTTCAAACCAGGCCCTGTATCTCACTCTCTCTCCCTGCTGCCTGGTGCTATGTACAACTCTGAGCTACTTCCCCAACACCATGTCTGCCACCAAGATTCCCATCACAGTGATAATGAACTAACCCTCCGAATATAATGCAAGTGTCAATTAAATGCTTTCTTTTATAAGAGTTATCGTGGTCATGACATCTTCTTAGCAATAGAAATTTTACTAAGACAAAATTTATTAAGGCAAATATTAAGGAGTCTGAAACCCAGGAAGAGGTTTCAGTTGTATGTGGGAGAGTTGTGGCATGTGAGGCATGAACTTGTCACTTAATTTGGAAATTAACTGTGGCATAAGCAAATGTCTGTAAGTAATAAGAGGAAGTAGATCATGATTGTATTAGTTACTTTCCTGTTACTGTGATAGAATACGCTGACAAACTCAAAAAATTTAAGCAACAAAAGAGCAAATTGTTGATTGAATAATCAAGAATTATTTGAGTGAAGAAATGCAAGTGGTCAGTGGGGGGAAAAAGAAAATCATAGTAGCTTCATCTCAGTCAGAATGTCTACCATCACAGGATGAGAAACAGCCAGTGTAGTGGTACAAGTTGTAATCTCGGCACTTAAGAGGTAAATTGGAGGGAGACACAGTCACTGCCTCTATTGCTGTGCAGAGACACCATGAACAAGGCAACTCTGTAGCGATGAGTTTTTGCTACCAGCAAGTCTCATACCAGGAACTATTTTTGGGTCCGCAAATGAAAGACACACACACACACACACACACACACACACACACACACACACACTAGCTTATTTTTAACATGCCTTACTAGCTCAGTGGCAGGGCTAGCATGCCTTTCCCTCCAATACTATTGTCTCAACACCTTCTAAATCTACTTTTAACTTTGTTGTTCTGTTACCTTCTGTAAAGCCCATTGGTCTTTGCCCAAGATGCTTCTGGGCAGCCCTTTGGGAGCCACTTTTCCTTTACTCCTACATTTCGCATGATCTCTCTTCAGCTCTAAATACTAAATCATTCGCATGATCTCTATTCAGCTCTAAATCGTCTGTCTCCCCAGGGTTATGACAATCTGTCCCTTCCTCCTCCTGTCTCAGCCCTTGCAACTCTAAGGGTCCCACTCCATCTCCCTTTGCCCAGCCATTGGCTGTATGACAATTCTTTATTGCCAATCAAATCTAGCTGGGGGCAGGCTTCCTTTAGCCTGTGTTCTGTATGAATCTCTTGAGTGATGGGTATAGGACTCAAACTCTCACACCCAGCTGTGCTTTACTATTGATAGTATTGTTTACATATTTGTTTGTTTGTTTCAGCAGGTGGGCATGCTAGAAAACAGCATCCTTCCACCATGCAGGTCCCAGGGTTGGAGCCCAGGGAGTCATGCTTGCCTTTACCCGATAAGCTTTCATGTGGGCTGCACATTTGTTGTTCTTAACATCCTTGTCTGCAATAACTTCAGGAAAAACATACTATCCTCGTAGGCAATTCTAGCTTTATCAGCTTTCCTCAAGTATCTTAACCCTCAGTTATCAGGAAAGACTTGTGATATCATTACATTAAAATGTTACAGAAGTTTGTATGTTTTCTCTTTTGTGATATGGTCTCTTTGTATAGCTCTAGCTGGGGTGAAACCTATGTAAACCAGGCTGGCCTTAAACTCAGAGATCCTCTGCCTCTGCCTCCAAAGCGCTGGGATTAAAGGCTGCACCACTGTGCCTGGCAATATAGAAATATTTTTAACTGAGCATACACCTATGATTCCAGCACTAGTAGACTGCTGAGAATTTGAGGCTTGCCTAGGCTAAACAGTAAATCTGTTTCCAAAAACAAAAACAAAACTATATGTGTGTGTGTGTGTGTGTGTGTGTTATTTGTTTTTAGATGTTCATTTTATGTGTACCACTGTTTTGCCTGTATGTATGTCTATGCAAAGGTGTCCGATCCTCTGGAACTGGAGTTACAGACAGTTATGAGCTGCCATCTGGTTGCTGGGAATTGAAACCAGGTCATCTGGAAGAACAGTCAGTGCTCCTAACCACTGAGTCATCTCCCCAGCCCTGATTCTGGATTTTTTAATGATATGTGAAAAATCATAGAATTCTATACACCCTCCCAAAAAGACAGCTTGGTGGTTAAGAACAATTGCTGCTCTTCCAAAGGAATGGAGTTCGGACCTTTGTACCTACACCTGTATCCAGCAGCTCACAACTTCCTGTAACTTCACCTGTAGGCCATCCGACGCTCTCTTCTGGTCTCCATGAGCAATCACACAAGTGTGAGACACACATAACTGAATACATGAGTAAATAAACAAATATTATTATTTAAAAAAAAAAGAACAGAACAGATTTAACAGATTTTAGTGAAAAGATTGTTTCCGAATCCCCAGATCACTGTCAAGTTCAGTGATTCATGGGAAAGACCCTTGGACAGTTATTCTCACAGTCGATTACTGCTCCTGTGAATGAATGCACTGCAAAGTCAGCAAAGGGGAAAGCCAGGGAGATGAGGCTTCTGGCAGCTCTCCACAGTGGAGCTGCAGAGTATATTGTCAACCTCAGTAGCTTCTCAGCAGCCACATTCAGGATACTCCCAGCAGTACCCAATGCCTCCCAGCTACAAAACTTCCAGGCTCTCAGAGGAAGCCAGCAATAAGATATTCCTATCAGGTCTGGTTGGTGAGAATGACTGCAAAATCTTTCAGGTCCCAGCCCAGCCAGCAGGAATAATTGCGAAGGCATCTCAGCTGCTGCGTTAGCCTCTTCAGAACCACTCACTGACTAAGACATATATAAAGTAAGATCCTTGCAGCCAGGTGAAAACAACCTTCACAACTGAGCTCAGGTATGCGCTTTGGGAATTTAAAAGCAAATCTCAATGATTTTATATGGCTTTATGTTAGAAATCTGATATGAGGCTTTTCCTGGGAAGATATGAAAAATCTCCTTACCCCAAATCAGGCACAGACAACAGACCAAAGAAATGACTACATTCAAGTCTTGTTTAATGAGTTTATTGCGATTACTTTCAGGGGCACGGATGACTCAAAGACAGCTGAATCACAGAACACCCAACCTTAACATGGGCGACAACTCATGAACACTGAAGCCTGCATCCAGCTTGCAGGCAGCCCAGCCAGCAGGAGAATTTTCTCTGTCAAGCAGTTACTGGCTGCTTTTACAACCTTGAGGAAGGTTTATTTGTTTCAGGACTTGGAACTGGGGACTGAGGTGTATATTTTACAAATCAAACCTCCAGTTCTCCAGCGTCCCTCAGTTCCCACCTAGCATACCCTGCCCCCAACCCTGAACTTTCCAGCCCAGGGGTTGGGCTACCTTTCCCCAGAGGCTCTTCCCCATATAATTCAGACATTTTGCATTCTCTCTCTCTCTCTCTCTCTCTCTCTCTCTCTCTCTCTCTCTCCCTCTCTCTCTCTCTCTCTCTCCCTCCCTCTCCCTCCCTCCCCTCCCCCTTCTCCTTCTGCACCCCCTCCCCTCCTCTCCCTCTCCCCCTCCCCCCATCTCTCCTCTCTCCTCCTTTTCCTTGTCTCTCCTCTCTCCTTCTGTGCTCTTTCTCTTCCCCCTCCCCTACATTTCTCTCCCCATGGTTACTTCCCTGACCTCTGTCCTTGGGGCCAGTGAACTCACTTTGGAGTAGCTTCCCAATAATATATATTAATTAAATTAAATAAATAAATAAACTAATTAAATTATTAATTAATTAAACTGCCTTTAATATATTCTAATCTGGATTAAATTGGCTCATTTCACCAGCAGAGAAATAACTTACCAGAAGGGCCTTGTGAATCTTGTGACTTTCTTTTTTTTTTCTTTTACTGAAAGTTTTTCTCCCTCATATAATATACCCTGATTATGGTTTCCCTCCTTCTGCTTCTCCTAGTTCCTCCCCACCTCCTCTCCCATCTGGTTCCACCCATTTCTGTCTTTCAAAAATGATAATAATATAACATAATGAGATGAAACAAAAACTAATATATCTTAATAGAACAAAATAAATAAACAGAAGGAAACAAGCCCAAGGAAAAGGCACAAGAAACCTATATAGACACAGAGACCCATTTGTTGGCACAAAGAAGTTTCCAGTATGATTACTGGCCAAAGGGGGCTCTCACGGGAACCCCTAAACAACCTATGCTATGACCAAGACTATAGTTTGCTCTCCACAAGCTGACAGCAAGGCCCTATTGTTGAAGACAACACCAACACAACTCATTGAACACTGAACAAGCTGGGGCTTACATAGAGCCTTCACCCCTATGGGCTAATATCTTTGATTCAGGAAGGTACTCTGCATGCTACCAAAGGAGAAATGTAAAAATCCAATTTGAATTAAGGTTCATTCCACCAGGTAAAACCCATACCCAAAGCAGCTTTTGTGAACAAGAACTTGAAACTAAATAGCCCAGGAACCAGAGTAAAACCAATTACTACTGTACTACTGTTCTACTAAAAGTGAGAAGGCTATGCTGATTCCATGACAGGTTTCAAATTAGCAGTTTAGGAGACTAGGCCTAAGCCCAGACAAGCCTTACTGGGGGGGGGGGGGGGGGGGGGGGGGGAACAGGCTTCAGGCAGCTAGTCAGAACCGGTCAGCTATCAGAGGCTGCCCTGCCACCTGGCCTGAGGCAAAGGACAATAGGTCAGCAACAGTTTCCAGACTTCCTCAGCTACTTCCTCAGTAACTTTTACCAGACCTCCCCCGCAGGTTTCCAGTCCCACACATCTCAGTAATGGAATGTCCATAGAGATGGACCCAACAGATTAACCAAGAGGTCACCTACCCTGGGAATTCCCTAATGTGCTTTAAATCTAGCCTGTGAGTTCACTTGCTTGACTATTCTGATACTGGGAAGACTCCAGCATTCTGGACTTCTGCAGAGTAAAACTCTTTGCGTTTACATACTATTTGAGTCCAGGATATCATTCTTTGGTGAATCATGGACCTTACAAAAGAACATGGCAATAAAATGACTCCTAATGACATTCTGCTATGCCTCAGTCAGCCATCATCAGAGAAGCTTTCTTCAGTCTTAGATACGAAGAGATACAGAGACCCACCACTAATATGCAGAGTGTGAGAGACCTTGTAATACTGAGCACTAAATACGATGTCTCCATCAAATCCCTCCCCTCAGGGATCAGGAACCCTGTGGAAGGAGAAACAGAAAGAGTATAAGGGACAGAGGAGATGAAGGACACCAAGGAAATAAAACTCTCCATATTAACAGAATTGTCCCACATAAGAACTCAACAGAGAGGGCTGGTGAGATGGCTCAGTGGTTAAGAGCACCGACTGCTCTTCCGAGGTCACGAGTTCAAATCCCAGCAACCACATGGTGGTGGCTCACAACCACCTGCAATGAGAAACAAAAAACCTTTGGGCCAGAGCGAGCGGGGCCAGAGTGAGAGGGAGAAGGGAAGGAAGCACATGTGTGGAATAAAGACTTTCGATTGGCTTTAAACTGTGTCTGAGTAGTCATTTTTTGAAGACTACCTCTAACATCTTGTGACAGGGCAATTGAGTGCAAAAGTTCTTCCTGCTGAGACCATTTCAGGTTTAACTAGATTTTGATCTCCTTATTGGAGAATCCCATGGAAAATTACCCATCTCTGTTCTAGGAACTCAGGGTCAGGATGTCTCAGCTAGCTTAACATAGCCTGTTTGTGCGAAACCCCCTACAGCTGTTTATCTTTGCTCCTGTTAAAAACTGCTTGCTTCTGCAAAGTCCACCCTTCCCCCAGATTCCCAAGCTGCCAAGCAAGACTCCAGGACACATGTTCCGCCTTCAAACAGGCAGTGTTCTAAACACTTGGACCACATCTAGGCTCCCAAATACCTGGGTGTGGTCCCAGATGGCTGAAATAAGTATTTTCAAATGACTAAAGACTGTGTCTGAGTGATAATCATTAACCATTTCTGCAGAAGTGCCTCCAGAAGACACATTGTCCTTGCTCTATTTTTTTAAAGATTTATTTATTTTATTATATGTAAGTACACTGTAGCTGTCTTCAGACACAACAGAAGAGGGTGTCAGAGCTCATTACAGATGGTTGTGAGCCATCATGTGGTTGCTGAAATTTGAACTAAGGACCTTTGGAAGAGCTGTTAGTGCTCTTAACTGCTGAGCCATCTCTCCAGCCCCCTGCTCTAACTATTGAGACTCTCTTAAGTTGTTAAAGTTCCACATTAGACTCTGTCCTTGGACCTTGGCCTGCTGATTTACAAATACTGCAAAGCCGATTTACTCCTATCCTCTGATCCCGCCCAGCCCTGACCACAAATCCTAATTTGCACTGGGGTCTAAGAAAGGAGGTCTTTCTACACAGAGTTCCTGTTTCCCTAGTTGCAACAGTTCCTGAACAGAATTTGTGTTTTGAGCTTTTAACTTCTGCTCTATCCAGCTTTCTCTGCTAGAGTCAGCACTGTGGGGTGTGATCCGGGTGTCTGGGTCAGTTTCAATTCAAAACATCCTCCCAACTGGAAGAGGCTACTGAGAGTTTTCTTCAAGAAGAGGGAAGCACCTTCAGGAAGTTTTGAAAACCAGACTTTGATAATCACTACTCTGTGGGGTGTTTTGTTTCCTCCTGTGACTGCAAAAAAAAAAAAAAAAATCACTGGATGCTTTTTACCAGTCATAATTCTGTATTTTAAATTCACCCCCAATTCCCACTCAGACATTTCACCTAGAAAAGGTGGTGGTGGTGGTGGTTGCTTTGTTGTTTTATTATTGTTTTTGAAACAGGATTTCTCTGTGTTGCTCTGGCTGTCCTATAACTCACTCTGTAGACCAGGCTGACCTCAAACTCAGAGAGATCTGCCTGCCTCTGTCTCCTGAGTGCTGAGATTAAAAGTGTGTGCCATCACCTTTCAGCTAAGAAGAGATTTCATAAAAACATTGTCACCAGAAAACATTTTACACACTTCACTAAACACATCATGTTTCAGGGTGGACAGGATGAATATCCCAACTTATACAAAATCTCCCGTTCTTCCTAATGGCTCATGCAGTCAGCAGCTTAGAAAAAAAATTCTTTTTTAGGGGTAATGTCACTGCAAAGAACAACTTGTTTTACCAATGTGTGCAGTGTCCCAGAAAGAAATTACAGTCCCTCTAAGTCTGTTGTTACAAACTGGGGCCAATCTGGAGAGCTAGCAATAACAGATTTCATTGAACCATCCCAAAACGAGGTCAGGAGTCCAGTCTGCCAGGAATGAGTGGGGTGTTCATGGTCCTATGATGTTCCCCGCTTGAACTTGTGAATTTTGGCAGACATCACCAGAAAGGAATGCAATTAGGTTTTGTACCAGTGGAATGAGAAGCCTGAAGCAGAAGGCTCCATTAGAAAACAAGCCCTCTCTTGCGGGCGTCTATGTATAACTCACATAGTCTCCCCAGCATTTAGGTGCAAGACTCCATCAGGCTCCTTCTCCATCTTCAAGATCAAAATTGGAGCTTTGTTTATCAAGACTGACTTGCTTTGACTTGTGAACACTCTGTGCTGAAGCTGAAATAGCCAGCAGCAAACAGTATCAGGTTCCAGGGGAGGGACATATTCAGGCAATCAGAATGCCAGAATCAGGAGGAGTTCCCCACACAAACACCCTCAGCTCCTGCTATAACCAAGCTGCCATCAAGCAGAACCACACAACTGTATACCAAGCTCAGGTGACAATCAAAGCTTTCCCAAGCCCAGCGAGCTTGTTATTTCTGGAGTCCAGATAAACCCTCTGAAAATCAAGCCCATAGACCACAAAATCATCAGTCTTTCCTTTTTTTCCCCAATGGTGAGTTGAGAGGGATCAAAACCAGGGTCTTGTGCCTGCCAGGCAACTGCTAGACTACTGACCTATGACCATCAGCCCTAAACTTATAAGCCTCTGAGGGTCTCACACTCAATAGTGATGAACCGCAAAATTCTAGGAGTAGCTAGAGATGTCTTCCCTTTTCATGTTACCTGCCTTTTTTCAGAGATTCTAAAAACAAAAGATAAATATATATATATATATGGCATCCTTTTTGGAATTGATTTTATTTTTCCCTGTGTGTATATGTCATCTGCACCTCCTCTATAACTATCGGTCTTATTTTCTGAAACTGTGTCTCTCACTGATTCTGGGGCTCAAACCCCCAGAAGTCCTCCTGTCTCTGCTTCCCCAGCACCAAGATCATGCCCCAGACATGGCTTTACACATGTATTCAATATGAAAAGCCATGTTGGGAAGAAACAAAAATGTCCATTTTGAGGCACCAACATGGTGGTTACATTTAAACAGACCAAGAGAAGATACACAACTCAGCAGTCCTGGTCAAGCATTCTTGCCCATGATTTTCTCAGCTCCAGTCTCTCCAAGGTGGTCTGATAAGCGTGTGAACTTCCTTCCTGAGAGGCAAGTTCCCCTTCTGGCTGACACCAGGATTTTAGTCATTCATTAATTCTTTGAGTTTCAATGTGTTGGTAGCCTGGTGCCTCAAGTGTCTTTCTTTAAAATATCTTCTCTCCTGATGGGAGTATGGTTACAGTCTGATCCCGTGTAACAGAAGAGGACCTTGAACTCCTGATCCTCCTGACCTGGAACTCACTATGTAGGCATCAAACTCACAGAAATCCACCTGCCTCTACCTCCTGGGTTCTGGAATTAAGGTACACCACTGCATCCTGTCTAAAAGTTCATCCTTTAGGGACAAGTTTTCTTCTAAAGGTTGGAGAATGTGTTATCCACAGTAGAGAATGAAGCTCTTTATTTATTTACCTGTTTCAACCTAGTGCTAAGGTAGAATCCGGGCCTTGTACAAGATAGGCAAGTGCTCAGATACTCTACCATATAGCTACATGCCAGCCCCTTGTATGTTTTAACCAGATATAGATAGATAGATAGATAGATAGATAGATAGATAGATATCGTAAAAGTTGCCATTGTGAGATTTTGTTTTTGTGTTTGAGACAGGGTCTTGCTCTAAGATCCAAGTTGTCCTTGAATTTCTGATCTTCCTGTTTTGGTCAAGTGCTGTTATTTTTTTTTGTTTGTTTGTTTTTTGTTTTTTTCAAGACAGGGTTTCTCTGTGTAGCCCTGGCTGTCCTGGAACTCACTCTGTAGACCAGGCTGGCCTTGAACTCAGAAATCCACCTGCCTCTGCCTCCCAAGTGCTAGGATTAAAGGCGTGCGCCTCCACTGCCCGGCTTTTTCTTTTTTTTTTTTTCTTTTTTTTTTTTTCGAGACAGGGTTTCTCTGTGTAGCCCTGGCTGTCCTGGAACTCACTTTGTAGACCAGGCTGGCCTCGAACTCAGAAATCCTCCTGCCTCTGCCTCCCAAGTGCTGGGATTAAAGGCGTGCGCCACCACCGCCGGCTAAGTGCTGTTATTATAGAGGTGTACTTGGTCATTATAGCTATTTTGTGTTTTAGTTTGCTTTTTTGAAACAAAGTCTCATAAGCCTGGATGACCTGGAAATCCCTATATAGACCAGAATGACCTCTTCGAGGTCAAGAATGACCTTGACAACCTTGAACTCCTGATCTTCCTTCTTTTATTCCTCACCTTGAAAGCACTGGAGTTACAGGTGTTAACCACTACACCAGGGGTTATAAATGTGTGCCACCACACCTGGGATTACAGGTGTGTGCCACCACACCTGGGATTACAGGTGTGTGCCACTACACCTGGGATTACAGGCGTGTGCCACTACACCTGGGATTACAGGTGTGTCACTACACCTGGGATTACAGGCGTGTGCCACTACACCTGGGATTACAGGCATGTGCCACTACACCTGGGATTACAGGTGTGTCACTACACTTGGGATTACAGGCGTGTGCCACTACACCTGGGATTACAGGCGTGTGCTACTACACCTGGGATTACAGGCATGTGCCACTACACCTGGGATTACAGGTGTGTCACTACACCTGGGATTACAGGCATGTGCCACTACACCTGGGATTACAGGCGTGTGCTACTACACCTGGGATTACAGGCGTGTCACTACACCTGGGATTACAGGTGTGTCACTACACCTGGGATTACAGGCGTGTGCCACTACACCTGGGATTACAGGCGTGTGCCACTACACCTGGGATTACAGGCGTGTGCCACTACACCTGGGATTACAGGCGTGTGCCACTACACCTGGGATTACAGGTGTGTCACTACACCTGGGATTACAGGCGTGTGCCACTACACCTGGGATTACAGGCGTGTGCCACTACACCTGGGATTACAGGCGTGTGTCACTACACCTGGGATTACAGGCGTGTGCCACTACACCTGGGATTACAGGCGTGTGCCACTACACCTGGGATTACAGGCGTGTGCCACTACACCTGGGATTACAGGCGTGTGCCACTACACCTGGGATTACAGGCGTGTGCCACTACACCTGGGATTACAGGCGTGTGCCACTACACCTGGGATTACAGGCGTGTGCCACTACACCTGGGATTACAGGCGTGTGCCACTACACCTGGGATTACAGGTGTGTGCTACTACACCTGGGATTACAGGTGTGTCACTACACCTGGGATTACAGGCGTGTGCTACTACACCTGGGATTACAGATGTGTGCTACTACACCTGGGATTACAGGTGTGTCACTACACCTGCTCCAAACTTATTGTTTACTTCACTTGACTGTTTACTCTATGTCCCTCTTCTGTATAGCTAGGTGATACTGGAAAAATCCTGTCGAATTTCGGGTCCTAGTTTTCTTCTCTGTGAAATGGCAACGGTTATTATTGGCCATGGTCTTTTTCGCTTGCTTGTTTTACTTTTCTTTTTTCCTTGCTTTTCTTAGAGAGAGAGAGAGAGAGAGAGAGAGAGAGAAAGAGGTTTCATGTAGCTTAGGATTGTCTCAGTGTAGTCAAGTATGATCTTGAACTCCTGATTCTCATGCCTCTTCAACCCATGCCCTCGGATTACAGGCTTCTAATGCCATATCTGCCCATCTTTGGAAGGGTGTTTTTGACACTCTGTTGTCAGGCGCACAATGCCTGGACTGTTTGTTCAGAATAATGCTTTGTGTTCTTTGAAGGAAGTGGAAGCAAGATTCTAGCAAAGAATAAATCAGAGCCAAAGGATACTTGCCCTCCCTGTGATAATCTGTAGGAGGTTTTCACCCACTCTTATGTGATGACACCCATTCCTGAAATTGTGACACCTGAGACTGTGCTCCTGTCATGTGACACATGACTCACATCAGAATACTGTCCAAGTGTCCACATTCTAGGACACTGACTTTTTCTGTTAAGTCAGTAGCTCCACATCACAGTGCATCCCTCCCTGGAAGCTTTTTGAAAGTAAAAGTCTCCTCTTAATGGACAACAATCCCTGGGATCTCCCCAGAAATGGTCTACATCCAGATCTTTAATACCTAAAGGTGAAAACTTACCTCAAGACGCAGTTTGAGGCACACATGTTGTGTGGCCACAGTGTAAACAGAGCTGATTTTTGGTTTTGTCTGTCTGTCTTGGAGAGTAAATCTGGCAAATGTGAGATCTGCTATTATAGTTTTATCACTGAGCTCTATCTCCAGCCATCTTTTTATTTTGCATTTGGACAGAGTCACAAAGTTGTCAAGGCTGGCCTTCAACTTGAGATCCACCTGCCTCAGGCTCCCAAATAGCTGGCCCATAAAGCTTATTCCACGTGATTTCTCTTTATTTTGTTCCTTAGTTCATTCATTCACTCATGTATTGCAGGCTGGCCTCAAAGCTCACCAAAGATGACTGTGAACTCCTGATCGGCGCAGTGCTATGATTCCAGGATTGTTCCACCTTCCTCATATCACATATTGCTGAGGCTTGAACTCCGGGCTCATGCAAGCAAGGTAAGATGTCAGAAATCTCTGGCCCTGAGCATTCAAGCAAATAGGGAGAGGGCTCAAGCAGGGAGAGGGAGTGTGACTGCCTCTGCTGCTCTGCCAGATAAGCCACATCCCCAAACCTCCCTTTCTTTTAACCCAGGAATTGTGTTCCAGGCCCTTTTGACTAGTGAAATGACATCGCACCACCCTTCAAAACTAGGAAAAACCAACTGCTTTGGTTCTGAGTAGTCAAAAGCTGTTAGATGTCTCAACTGTGTTAGGTATCTGCCGCTGCATGAAACAAACTCAAGCTTAGTCACTCACAACACACATTTCCTACCTCACAGTTCTTAAGGGTCAAGAGTCCGGGCATGACCCAGCAGGTCCTGTGCTCAGCACCCCTGCACCTCCCTAGTGAGGCTGTAACCCAGGCACATGATGGACAGAGCCCCATGAGACAGGTGAGGGAGGCAACTGCTATCAGGCTCACATCGTTGTTGGCAGTGTTTTGGTTCCATGTGTACTGAGGGGCTGAGGACCAGTCACATGAGCGGATGACATGGACAAACTTTATACAGGTCTTCCTGGAAAGGAAGCACAGCTATCTAAAGATAGGGGTGTTTCTTTTTAAATGCAGTGAAATCAGTACTGAGAGATTCTCTATCTGTTATCCGTTTTTGTGTGTGTTTTTTTTTTTAACAATAACTTTTTGTCTGTTTTTAAATCATTGTTTAGCCAGGCAATGATGGTGCATGCCTTTTGTCTGAGTACTTGGGAGGCACAGGCAGACAGATCTCTGTGAGTTTGAGGCCAGCCTGGTCTACAGAGCTAGTTCTAGCACTACTAAGGTTACACAAAGAAACCCTGTCTCATAAAAAAAAATTTTTTTAAATCGTTCTTTAGCTTTACCTTTACAAATGCTAGTAGTAGACCTGCCTTATTCGTGGGAATAACTATGACCTCCCAATATACAGATGAATAAATACCCTCTACACATGCAACTGACCATACACACATGCAGCTGATCATACACACATGTGTGTGCGAGCGCACACACAGCTGAATAAATACTACCCCACCTACATACAGCTGAATAAGCACTACATCCTACATACAGCTGAATAGGTACCACCCCACATACAGCTGAATAAACACCACCCCACACACAGCTCAATAAGTACCACCCTACACACACAGTTAAATAAGTTCCACACACATACAACTGAATAAGTATCATACACACACATACAACTGAATAAGTTAACACACATAGACACCACACACACAATCCATATGGCCATATACATGCTAAATAAAAAGATTACTGTAAATTTTAAATTAAGAATTTCTTCAGAAGGCCGGGCAGTGGTGGCGCACGCCTTTAATCCCAGCACTTGGGAGGCAGAGGCAGGTGGATTTCTGAATTCGAGGCCAGCCTGGTCTACAGAGTGAGTTCCAGGACTGCCAGGGCTACACAGAGAAACCCTGTCTAGAAAAAACAAAAAAACAAAAAAACAAAAAACAAAAAAAAGAATTTCTTCAGTCAAGAGCTGGCCGTGCTGGCACACACTAATCCCAGCAGTTGGGAGGCAGAGGCAGGCACATCTCTTTGAGTTCAAGGCCAGACTGGTCTACAAAGGGAGTTCCAGGACACCAGGACAACTAGGGCTGTTATATGGAGACATAGAGAAACCCTATCTCAAAAAATCAAAAAGGAGGAGGAGGAGAAGGGGAAGGAGGGGGAGAGGGAGGAGGAGGAAGAGGGAGAGGAGGAGGAGGGGGAGGAGGAGGGGGAGGAGGGGAGAGGGAGGAGGAGGAAGAGGGAGAGGAGGAGGAGGGGGAGGAGGAGGGGGAGGAGGAGGAAGAGGGGGAGGAGGGGAGAGGGAGGAGGAGGAAGAGGGAGAGGGGGAGGAGGAGGAGGAGGAGAAGGATTGTTTTAATTTTTTTTTAAGACTGAGTCTCACATATTCTAGGATAACTTCAAAGTTACTACTGCAGCCCTGTAGCCCAAGGATGACCTTAAACTCCCAGTTCTCTGCCTCCACCTGCTAAAGGCTGCTCAGACATCTACTTTATTTAATACTAGAAGTGGAACCCAAGGCTTCTTTCATGCTTGACAAGCACTCTACCAACAGATATATATTTCCAGGCCCTAAAATCTTATTCTTAATAAACCCGGCATTTACTTTAAAATGGAAAGATTTTGTTTTGTATTGTCACAAACAAAAATAGACTTCTGACGTTAAAAAACAACAATAACAAAAACAAACCCTCAGCATTTGGACATCTTATTTCCCTTTCAGTGTTCTCTTAATACTACAGTTACCCTTTAAATGTATACTATTTTTGGTTGACAAATCATAGTTGACGTGTGTGTGTGTGTGTGTGTGTGTGTGTGTGTGTGTGTGTGTGATATGTTTTGAAGTTTATGCACAATGTGATAAGACTGGCTCTAATTATCATATCCTCACTTACTATTTTTTTTTCCAGTGAGACATTTGAAATGTAAGTAGCTATTCTGGAATATATAAAACAGTGTTGTTGACAGTTACCCTTCTGTGTTATATATAGATCTCAAAACCTTTTCATCCTGCCCATCGGAGGGGAATACAGTGAGTTTAGGGTGCTATGGCTATACGTCGTATTCTCCTGCCTCTCTGAAATTGTGTGTTTTGACCAACATTCTCCATACTTTCCTCCACCCCTAACCCCAGCCTCTAAGAATCTCTGTTCTATTCTTCATTTGATCTTAGAAGGTGGACAACACTGTTTCCCTTTGTTACAAGCTCAACTTTTTCAGATCCCACACGAAAATGAAATCATGTGTTAAGAGCACTGACTGCTCTTCCAGAGGTCCTGAGTTCAAATCCCAGCAACCACATGGTGGCTCACAACCATCCGTAATGAGATCTGACGCCCCCTTCTGGTGTGTCTGAAGACAGCTACAGTGTAGCTACATATAATAAATAAATATCAATTTAAAACAAACAAACAAACAAACAAAAGATCCCTTAGAGGTTGCAGCTCTCCTCTGCTGAAGCTTCCTGGGAATTACACACGAGCGGGTTTTCTGTGGACAAAAAGCTGAGGAATGAAACGACGGAGGGTCAAGAGAAAAAGAACACACAGAGACATTAGTGCATGGCTGTACAAAATCTCTCTTTACTTGGGGGATAAGAGCAACAATATATGTGCTGTGGGCGTGACCCTCCCTCCCATGGTTGCAGAGTCTTTTCAGCACTTCTCAGCAGGCCCTTGACTCCATAGTTCCTCAAGGAAATTGACCCCATAGGGTCTGTTGCTCTGTGGGAGGCTGAGGTGTGACAAAAGGCTTGTTCCCGGAGCTCTGCCAGCTCCACCAGGTGGGGGGGTATAGCTCACTAGCATCTGGAGCTGATAGCTGCCATGTGATAAAGCACTTCAATATGACTCTCTACACTCTGCCGCTATTGCTGTTTGCTGTTTGCTGGTTTGTTGATTGCAGGTTTGTGGGTTTGCTGGTGGTTTCCTGGTGGTAGATATCCTGAGGAAGAAGATTAGACTTGCCCCAAGGAACTCGATGTCCCTAATCAGCAGGAAGTAGTCTAAGGAAATCAACACCCCTTCTCCCCTCTAACCTTCTTTCTTTCCTACCCAGTGTTGGGGGTTGGAAAAGATTGGGGTGGAAAAGGATGATAGGTAAACAAAAACAAAATAAAAAACAATAAAGTAGCCAAAAAGTACAGTTACAGGGTACCACACCCAGCTGATCTTTCTCCTTTTGAAAAAGGAGGTCTGTTGTATGTATAAGCATTTTCTTAATTTACTCACTCGCTAACGGGCACATGGTTTGATTTTGGCAATTGTGTGTTACAAAATAGTCAATGTGAAAGTATAGTTATTCCTTTTTATTGATTTATGTTTCTATAGATAAATATCTTGAGTCAGATTATACAAATATTTTTACCTACAATGAATAAGTTTCATCTTGAGCCTGGAACTTGCTAGGTAGACCAGTTTGACTTTGAGCTCACAGAGATCTACCTATCTCTGCTATCCAAGTGCTGGGTACTGGGATTACAAATAATGGGCTGGCTTCTTTCATCTTTTTAAAAATTAATTAATTTGTTGATTTTTTAATGGGTGTGGGTGTTTTGCACACACACACACACACACACACACACACACACATATATATATATATATACCATGTGTGTACCTAGAACTAGAATTAGACAGTTGTGAACTGCCGTGTGTGTGTGTGTATGATTGTGTGTATGTTTGTGTGTGTGTGTGTGTGTGTGTGCTGGGAATTGAACCTTGATCATCTGGAAGAGCAAGCCATTGCTCTCAACCAATGAGTCATCTCTCCAGTTCCTCTTTGATCTCTTTGACAAAAGCTATTCTGACAGGTATAAAATATAATCTGCTTTTCTGTAATAATTAGTGACACTTGCTTCTTGGTTTGTTTGTTGTTTTTCTTTTTGAGAGAGAGGGTATCCTATAGCCTTAACCGGTCTTAAATTAACTGCATAGTTTCCTACCTCCACCTCCTGAGTACAGGAACTGAGAGACATGGGCCATCATGCCATGTTTTACATGGTACCAGGGTGAACCCAAGGCTTTGTACACAACAGGTGAGCACACCATTGCTGGGTTCCATGCTCAGAGCTACAGAACGTTCAAATGCATCTGCTGGATGTTCACTTGCCTTCCTTAGAGAAACACTGGTGGGAAGGGAAATGTTTGTTTGGTTTGGTTTGGCTTTAAGACAGTGTTCAATATATGGCCCTGTCTTCGCCTGGAACTCCCTGTATAAACCAGGCTGGCCTCAAACTCCAAGAGATCTCCCTGCCTCTGCTTCCCAAGTACTGTGCTGGGATTCCAGGCATGTTCCACCATGTCCAATGTCCACCTTATTTTTTTTAAGACAGGGTTCTCACTGAACTTGAAGCTCACTGGTTTGACTAGACCGATTGACCAGCGAGCTCCTAGGATCCATCAATCTCTGCCCTCACAACACCATGGTTTCAGGCACATATGGCCATATGCCAGCTTTTACATGGGTGCTGGAGATTAAGGTCCTCTTTCTTTCACAGCAAAATCTCTGAACCCACTAAACCATCTCCCCAGCCATCAAGCCTTTTGTGGGAATTGGTTTGCTCCTTCTCCCATGCACGTTCCAGAGATCAAACTTACATCAACCTGAACAGGAGTGCTGTTATCCACTGAGCCATTTCCTCGTTTCTTAAACTATTTTTTATCTTTACAGTGGTAGGAATCAAACCCAGTTTCTCACAGATACAGGCAAGCACTCGGCCACTGAACTGCATCTCCAGCTCAACTGCAGTTAATTATTTAAATGTTTAATAAGTGTTTGCTAGTGAAGCCGTTAGGTCATTGATCTTTTATCCCTTCATTTTTTTTTTTATTTTATTTTTGTGACCTTTCTCTGTATAGCCCTGGGTGTCCTGGAACTCTCTTTGTAAAACAGGCTCGCCTCAAACTCAGATCTGCTTACTTCTGCCTCCCAAGTGCTAGGCTTAAAGGTGTGCACCACCATGCCTGGCTCTTGGATTTTTCTGATGGAAGAAATTTTAGTATTGGTTAAATTTCTTTATTCTTTATTAGTCTGTCAATATTGTTTATTGGTTTTTTTTTAATTATTTTTGAGGGTATTTTTGGAGTCAGTATTGTTTGAGACTAAATCTCATGAAACCCAGATTGGTCTCAAACTCACTATATAACTGAGGAAAATCTTGAAAATCTGATTCTCCCTGCCTCCTCGAGTTCCTGGGGTTACAGGTATACATTACGACCCTCAGTTTTAAAAGTGTTAAAGACTGAATCCAGGGCTTCACACACATTAGACATGTATTCTACCAAGCAAGCCACATCCCAGGCCCCAAAGTTCCTATTTGTTAAGATTCTACTTTAGCAGGATTCATGTGTGTAGTCTTCTAGATTACCCAGCATGTTAGGATATAATTGTTTATAACAGTCTCTTATGATCCTTGGCATTTGTATAGGTACAGTTACAATGTTTCCTCTATTATTTCTGATATTATTCCTTAAGCAATGAGCCATCTCTCTAGCTGTTTATTCTATGTAGCCATAATTACACATTTCTCTATTGGCATTTAGGTTATTTTTCAGGCTTTTTTTCCTATTACAATCTATAATATGACAAAAATCAAGATATGAAACACATGACTTCTCACTTAAGTATCTGCTTTAATAAGATGTAAATTGAGGCAAACAGTATATACTGTTTTTGCTTTATTGTTTGAGATGGGGTTTTATATACATCTTGAGCTAACCTGTAACTTACAATGTAGCCCAGGCTGGCTCTGAACTCAAAATAATCCTGGATGTACCTTCTGAATGCTTGTATTACAGGCATGACCCTCCACAGCCGGCTGTAATTTTTTTTTAATTACAAATATTTCCAGTTTTCTGGTTTTGAAGAAATATATCAAGCCAGTGGTCACCACCATTGATCCCAGCACTCAAGAGGCAAAGGCAGACAGATTTCTGTGAGTTCAAGGCTAACCTGGTCTACAGAGGTAGTTCCAGGACAGCCCAGGTTACCCAAAGAAACCCTGTTTTGAAAAACAGAGAGAAAAGGAAAAGGAATATAGCCCAGCTTGAGCGCATCGGCACATACCTATAATACCACTCTGGAGATAAAAGGCAATAGGATCAGGCGTTCAAGCTTATTTTTGGCTGAATACCAAGTTCAAATCCAGCCTGGACTACTTGAGACCCTGACTAAAAACAGTAATTACATCAGTCACCATCAAATAAAAACATCCTTTTGTCTACCCTATCAACAGTACAAAATATCATGAAGTTATTTAATTTTTCAAAATTAGAATATGAAAGCTTGAAAGATATTTTGAGGCACATGTTTTGGATTTTGAAGGGGCTACTTATCTCCCTTATGTCAGTGTGTGTTCCCTTCTGCTCACACTGACAATACAACATGGCTGTGGGGGGGGGGAGGGACCTTCAGAGGGAGCTCGCTTCCTCTCTGACTGATTGACCCAAAAGGCTCTCCTCACGTGAGAGGAGGAGAAATTTTGAAGTATCTTCATCCCCTAAGATGTCTGGGAATGAGATGTTTTGCAGGATTCTTCCAAATGTGCCAATAGATGCTTTCTGTAGAGTTCACCTTCTCTAAAGGACTTGTCTTTTACAGAGTACTCATCATTGTGCAGAGTGACTGCCATGAGACTGTGAGTCACATCTGGCTTCCAATATACTCCTCCTGTAAAACAATAAGGACTCTTATTGCCTAAGGAAATGTTGCTTTAACAACTGAATTTTAAAGTAGGGGAACCCTAGGTTCAAAATTTGAATTTTCGATTAAGAACATATGTGAGTCTCATGTCACGATTGTTTTTATTTTCTGAGTCAGGCTTCTTGCTTCACCTTCTCATTTATTTAATGGCTAATTCCTGTGGGAGTTTTTGGGAAGTTTTGGTAGATCTTGAGCCAAAAGAAGCAGCTGAATCCCTCGCATGAACAGTTGACCTACCCTGTCACTGGCTTTCAGAAGATCAGAGATGCCTTTGGGGCTTGGACAAGAAATGGTGACTAAGCACCATCAGGCAGAATGCTCTGTGTTGCTCTGAGGTATGAAACATTACCTGTTTGGTGAAGCAACATTACATAACTGCTGTGCCTGAGCCTTTCCAATCAAGTGACTCATCAGTTTCATGGAGCCATTCATCAACATCATTACCCTGGTCACCATCAATTACTGTTTGCAGAGCACCCACACGGAGATGACAGTATGCTCAATGCCTGGGAGAGCACAAGGAAGACAAAGAATATAGTTGCTAAAGTAAACTGCTTGGGCTGTGCATCTGAATATGAACCATAAAACAAACATACCTGTGAGTCCAAGCCTACCTGTGTCACATGTAGTAGAACCAACTCACTACCATTTACCATAAGGCTGTACAATGGTAATTTGTGTTGTAAGAAGCATAGGATAGATGTTCTTCTCACATGAAAGAGATTGAGAAATTCCCTCACCCTCTTTGAGGACCCCAGAGTCAGGTTCTAAGGGTTTAGAAAGGCAACCAAGAGGGACTAGAGACATACCTCAGCAATTAAGAGCACTGTCTGCTTTTCAAGAGGACCTGAGTTCAATTCCAGCACCCACATGACAACTCACAACTGTCTGTAACTCCAGGGGATCTAACACCCTCACACAGACACTCATGCAAGCAAAACACCAATGCATATAAAATAAAAATAATTTAAAAAGAAAGGCAACCAGGTATTGTGGCTCCTGCCTATGATCCTATCACTTGGGAGGAAAAGGAAAAAGCAGGAAGATTAGGAGTTTGCAGTTATCTCGGCTATGTAGTGTTTCATTTTTAAGTGTCCAAGTATTTTGTTGATGTGGGTTAATTCTTTATTTCATTTTGTTTTCTTATGTCTATGCATAGGTCCATACATGCCATGGTGTGCATGTGGAAGTCTGAGGGCAATGTTTAGTAATAAGTTCTCTCCTTCCATTATTTGGATTCTGGGGGGTTGAACTCACAAGAGCTTTTAGCTGCTAAGACATCTCACCAGCCCTGTACCTATGGAATTTGAGAACAGCCTGAGCCACATGAAACCTTGTCTCAAACAAAAACTACAAAAGGATTTGGAAAGGGCTTTGTTAACCACATAACTAAACTCTCCAAAATCCTTTTATAATGTCCCTGACTGAGGATAATATAAAATTAGTGATCACTAAATCTAAAGAGATTTAGCATCCAGATTCCAGGGGAGATTTCTTGAGTTAAGAAATTGAAATCCTAGAAAATTCCATGAGGAAATTCTAGAGCTGGGGAGATGGCTCGACAGGTAAGGTAATAACATGTATGAGAACCTGAGTTTGAGTCCCCAGAGTCTACATAAAATCCAGACATAATGAGGTGCATGTGGAAGCCCAGTTTTCTCCAGCCAGTAGCTCTTGGCTCAGGCACTTCTGGTAGACACTGGAGTTGAAATAAAGACCATTTTCTTCCATTGTCACAAATTTCAAATTTCTCTAATTTCAAATTCCTCCTTACTGTTTTACACCCTCTTCGTTTCTCCCTTGTGCTAGATTGAGGAAGGATAGAAAGAAAAGACAACACTAATTTGTTTCATAGAGCTGGAGATACGGTGCAGTCAATAGAGCACTTGCCTAGCATGCACAGAACCCTGAGCTCCAGACTCAGCTCTGCATAAACTAGGGATGGCAACATGTGCTTGTCAACCAGGCACTTGGGAGGTGGAAGCAGGAGGATCCGAAGTATGAGACTGTCTCAGGCCATATGACAAGTTCAAGGCCAGCTAGGTTCCATGAGGTCTTGTCTCAAAAATAGGCAGGCAGACAGACATCAACTTGTTGCCATGTCTTCCTGAGGAGCACACTCAAGCTTCCTATAGGACTTAAACAGGAACACACTGGTTTAAAAGTAGATGCTGTGTCTTTAGCCTGTCCTGAAAACAAGATGGATATCTGTCTAATACAGTGTGCTTGGTGGTTGGGCACTGTGGCTGACTGGTACATAGCAGTTTGTGTGGGAAAACACTGGAAGAGAATGCCACACCAATTACACATTACACCCTAACCATGTAGG
Source organism: Tokudaia tokunoshimensis (assembly GCA_036184795.1). Taxonomy (NCBI): domain Eukaryota; kingdom Metazoa; phylum Chordata; class Mammalia; order Rodentia; family Muridae; genus Tokudaia; species Tokudaia tokunoshimensis. The sequence continues at coordinate 1,111,596 of BTHU01000022.1, forward strand.
CTAGATTTTCCCGGGGGGGGGGACCTGGACAAGACTCTCAGTGACAGAGGGGTCACCATAGCCCCTCCTAGTACCAGCAGGAGAAAGAAGAGAGATGGGAGCCGGGCTGTGGTGGCGCACGCCTTTAATCCCAGCACTTGGGAGGCAGAGGCAGGTGGATTTCTGAATTCGAGGCCAGCCTGGTCTACAGAGTGAGTTCCAGGACAGCCAGGGCTACACAGAGAAACCCTGTCTCGAAAAACCAAAAAAAAAAAAAAAAGAAGAGAGATGGGAGCCAGGGTCCAAGCAGCCCCTGGTGCTGAATAAAGATGGAAAGACCTCTTCACCTGTGTCAGTTTCTCGTCCCTGCCCACTGTGCTCTTCTTACTAAGAATTGGAAAGTAGCCACTGTGGAGTTGCCCTGCCTACCAAGAAACAGAGCATGATAAGGTCAGAGTTCTGTCTGCTGACCATGTTGGGTGTCTGATCCCATTGTCAGGTGAATAGAGATAACAGCGGGGAGAGGGGGAGGGGGGAAACTGGAGCCTGTAACCTCAGCTGAGTAAACCACACATGAATAAGAGACAAGGAGCAGGGGTTGAAGCATTTGTTCTGTCCTTGTCACCCCTGCTCCGAGGACTTCACTTCTCTGGGCACTGTCGAGATTCAGAACAGGGGAGCACAACAGGTGTGCCCCTAAGTAACTTGCCTTCCAACAGGGGAAGAAATAGCACCTCATGGCCATACTCCAGCCACTGAGTGGAAAAGTGTAGCCAAGAAGCTTTAGAAAAACTAAAAGAAACTTTCATATTACTCACTGACTTTAAAAAAAAAATGAACTTACTTAAAAACATAAATTTATAATGAGATCAATGACCCAATAGAAAATGTACAAAAAACATAAACGGTGGTCTTGGTTTCTTTTGTTTTTTAGTCAAGACAAGGTTTCACTGTGTAGCCCCAGTTGTCCTGGAACTTGCTTTGTATATCAGGCTGGCCTTGAACTCACAGAAACTGACCTGCCTCTGCCTCTTGAGTGCTGAGATTGAAGGTGTGTACCACTATTGCCCAGCCAGTCTTGGTTTTTTTTTTTTGTTTTTGTTTTTTTTTAGAAATCCAAAGATAATATGAATGCACTGCTGATACCACATGGATCTCAGAAGCATCATGTAAATGAAAGTGTGGTCAAGGATACACACTAAACATATCTGTCCTTCCTTCCTTCCTTTCTTTTTTTGAAGTAGAGTCTCATACAGACTGTACTAGTCTTAAACCTGATATACAGTTCAAGGCGCACTTTGATCTCATGATCTTCCTGTTTCTATCTCCCTAGTGCTGGGATTTCAGACATGGGTCACTCTGCCTGGCTATACGAGATTCTAATAAAAGCAATGCTAAGGACTCCAAAGATTGTTCCAATGGTTAGAAGCATTTGCTGCCCTTCTAGAAGACCTCAGTTCAGTTCCCAGAAACCATGTTGGGTGGCTCATACCTTCCTGTAACTCCAACTCGAAGAAATCCAACTTCCTCTTCTGGACCCTGGGCCCTTACACACATATGTCACGCATACACAAACACACACACACACACACACACACACACACTGATAAAACTAAAATTTAATATCATGAAGTAAAAAGAAAGCAAAGCTAGAGGGATGGAGAGGAAATGGGATGGTACAAGTGTAGAGAAAGGGAAATTTTGGAATGGAGAGTTCCTTAGCATGATTGTGATAGTTACACAAGTGTGTGTATATTTTAAGTATTTGAAACTTATTGAAACATGTACTCAAAATTGATGAATGTTGTTTTATGTAAGCTGTATCTCAATACAGACTGATGAGGCAGCCACATGTATAATCCTACAAAGGTCCCAGGAGAACATTGGGCTCAGTGCCTTTCATATTTTGTAAATGGAGAAACTGATGCCCAGGGAGGGGTTATGATTATTCAAAATCATACACCCCTGTGCACCAGTGGTTCTCAACCTTCTTAATGCTGCAACCCTTAATATAGGTCCTCATATTCTGCTGATCCACAACCATAAAATTATAACCACAATGTCGGTACTACTATAAATCATAATATAAATATTTGATATGTAGGACATCTGATATGTGACCCCTGTTTAAGGGTCATCTGACCCCCTAAGGAGTCAAGACCCACAGGTTGAGAACCACTGCTGTACAGACATCTTTACTCCTTCCTTTCCTTCTTCCTTCTCTCCTTACCTTTCCCATTTTCTTCCTTTTTCCCCTCCTTACCTTCCTTTCTCCTCCCTGCCTCTCCTTTCATTCCAGAGAAGCTAGAGCTAGACCATCTCATAGGACCTCACACTGATACCAGTTAATATCTGCAGAGACTTTCTCTACAATACCACATTAATTTCTTCCTTGGATAAGACCACATCAGGTACAGAAGGTGACAAGAGGTCTTTTAGCTTCACTCTGTTCTGCTTCCTGCCCAGCACATTTAATCTGTAAGTTGTGTTACCACGCAGACAATTCACAGGCATTCACAGATATTCAGTAGTGTTGTATAAGCACATCCTCCTTGTATTCAAGAAACAGAAGCAATAAGAGATATTAACAAACTATTGCAAAGGAACAGTTGGTGCAACTGTGTGGGCTGACTAGGTAGGGCAGGACATCAGGAAAAGCATGCCAGAATTCTTCAGTAAAACCAAGACCATGGGTGGATTCCCTTCCTCCCCAAGGAAGCCCTAGTCTAATAATGAATGCTCTTTGAATATTGACAAAGAAAGATATCCATGGAATGACAGTAGACATAAAACAGACAGAGGAAGACATTCATGATGATAGTGGTATAAAAGGCACAGAGAAGACAGCCATGGTAACAACAGATGTAAAATAGAGGAGTTGGAGAGATGATTCAGCAGTTAAGAGCACTGGCTACTCTTCCAGAGGACCTGGGTTTGATTCCCAGCACCCAAACAGTGGCTCACAACAGTCTGTAACTGATTCCCTCTTCTGGCATCCTCTGGCACTAGCCATGAATGTGGTGCACAGACATACATGTAGGCAAAAATGTATAAAGTAAAAATAATTTTAAAAATGAATAAAGTAGACAAATGAAGATAAGCTATGATGTGATGCCAGATATAAAACAGCAGAAGATGCCATGTTGTGACGCTAGTTATAAATCAGAGGAAGACACTGGATGCAAAAGTTGTGGTTTCCATGCCATTTAAGATCCCAGACATTTGCTAAGACCTTAAGTGGTAGACATGTTAGGCTTCTGGGCCCACTTTGCTAACATGATTCTTTGGCCTCTGAGAAATCACTCCAAGATCTGACAGTATCTAGTTCATACTCCAGGTCTGTGAGCCTGATGGCTACACTGTCCCCCCCACACACACCTGTTTTCTCCAATGGGAATCATTATCCTTATTCTCCAGGTCACCACCATGTCTGTGCAGGATCCTACCCCTCAATCGCAGTCATAGATCCCCAGAACCAGAGGCTAGGTCACTGCTGAGTGAGCTGAGGCAGAGTCAAGTGATAGACGATGAGCCCTTGACTTACAGTCACAGTCACATTCCATACACAATGAAGGGCACCAGACAGCTTTGTCAGCATCTTTGAAGATGGTGAGTAACAGCACAGTGGACATTTCCCAGATGAAATAAACCTCAAGGATCAGTGGCCTCTCAAGCAGAGAGATGCAGTGTTTATGTAAACTTTATGCTTCGTTCCAAAGCTTTCTGTGTTAGACTCTTAGTCTCCAGTGTGGTATTGAGAGAAGACAGGACCCAGTGGATGGTGGTTAGATAACTCAGCCAGCAATCTTGGAAGGAATTAAAGTAGTTCTCACAAGACTGAGTTAATGTCTTCAGAAGTAAACTGATATAAAAGACAGAATTTGGCCACTCCCTGGTTCTTTCATTCTCTTGTACATGTATCCCTTCAGAGCACACACATTTTCCTTTCCTTCTCCCCAACATATTATAACATTGCCAGGAAATCATTGCTATGATTCTTAGACACTTATTCACCAACTGTGAGTCCAAGTCAGTCTCTTTTCCATAAACATTATCCAGCTTCAGGTATTTTATTATAGTAACAAAGAATAGACTTGGACATTTTGCCACTTAGGGTAAATGTCCCTAAGCAAGTGCCCACTCACCCCCAAGCAAGAAAACTAACTAGGGTGTTAGGCCAATAGAAAAAACATGATGTAAAGGAAATATTGATCACTGCTCCATGAGACTGTAAGCCACCCAGCACAGGGATATAGCAGGGTGGTTCATACTAAGGCCTGACATAGAAGAGACTCAACAAGGATTTTTGAAATGAAAGAACAGGAAACTGCTGCTTCATGCATCCAGGCAGTAAGCTTCCATCATCCCAAGCTCCCCACCCTACTCATCTCTTTTTTTGGGGGGGGGTTGGTTTTTTTTGTTTTTTTGAGACAGGGTTTCTCTGTGTAGCCCTGGCTGTCCTGGAACTCACTGTGTAGACCAGGCTGGCCTCGAACTCAGAAATCCTCCTGCCTCTGCCTCCCAAGTGCTGGGATTAAAGGCGTGCGCCACCACTGCCCGGCTACTCATCTCAACATTTTACACCTTCTCCCTACCAGGAACATATGGAGGCCACTTGAAAAGGAAGAGTCCAGTCCCACAGATCTGACTAGAATACTAGATGTCAGAATGAAGCCTATCACCTGTGTTATTCTGGACTCATTCCCCAAGTGAGCTCCAAGCAAATCAAATCTAAAATACTCATGATGCTCTGCCTCAAATCCAACACCTTTTGTCCAGTGGAATTGGAATATTTTATAAGAAAGAGGAAAAAGAGTAGGAAGAAGGGGGAGGAGTGGGAAGAGGAGGAAGAGAAAGGATGAGGAGGAGCAGAAGAAAAGGAGACTTCGGCAGATGAGGAGGGAAGAGAGAGGAACAATGTAGAAGAGGGAGAAGGAAAGGGCAAGAGGGGGAAGAGGAGGAATAAGGAAGGTTTGCCTTACTCAGCTGCAGTTATTTGTGTGGCTTTACGTTGACTGGTCACTGTCATTTCTCAAGAATATGCTCGTCTTCAAGAGAGAAACTGTGGAATCTGCTGTTTTATACTACTGTTACCCCACTTCATTTGCATACAGTCCTATGACATCATCATCACTCAATAGTTTACAGAAGATGAAGCCAAGGCTTGAAAAGAGCACATCAACTGGTCTCAAGTTCCTGCTTGCAAAATAGAGACTAAAGTTTTCTGCATTTCAGAACTCATGAGCTAGATGATAAATTGGGTCAAAAGATAATGAAAGTTGTTCCTTGTATTGATTGGTTCATTATTTTTTCTGATGAGGGTGAGTGAGATGGCTTGGCAGGTGGGAGGAGAGAATTGATTTCTCTCTGATCTCTACATGTGTGCTATAGCACTAGGGCACACACACATACACACAGATACACACACACATACCTCAACAATAATGATCATAATCATAATAAATTATTATCATCATCTTGTCTTGCAAGAGAAGAAGTGAAACAGAACTTAGTTATATATTGCACCTCTCCACAGAAATATTCAAGGCCAGAGATGTTGTTTCACACTCTAGGGTCTCATCTGTGGGAGACACCCACTAAATAGCATTATGGGATGGCATCTCTTAGTCTAGGAGAGGAACTATACCCATTGTGGCTACATTTTCCTGACGATCCTGGGACATGAACCCAGAACTCAGTTGGTTTCAAGTGGACTCAGGAAAGCTTTGTTCCCAGGACACATAAATCCTGTGCCTTTCTCATGTCCTTTGGAAGCTTTGAAATGTTCCCAGGGACCTTAGAACACCCTCGTTGCTTCTTTCTGTGTGTTTGTATTGTGTACATGTTTGTACATGTATGTTTGTATGTATATGTGTGTCTGTTCCATAGTTACTGTCTCTACCTTACTTTCAGAGACAGTCTCTTGCCAAACCTGTGGCTCGCTGATTAGACTAGATAGGATAGCCAGCAAACTCTAAGAATCCCCTGTCCGAATCTTCAACACCAGGATTATAGGGACATGCTACCACAACTGGCATTTTTCCTGCTGAGGCATCTTACTGGCTTTCTTTTTGCTCCCTGGATATGACCCTCCTTGTATAAAGCCACTAAGGGTCACACAGCAGCAAGAGTCCACATGGAGCTGGTTTAGAAGCTAGAAAAGTGTATGGGGGTAGGAGAGCTCTGCAGAGACATGGATGACTTTATGGAACACAGAGGCCTTGTTCCATTATTCATGCTAATTAGTCTGAGAATATCCGCCTGTCTGATCCTTGCTCTCTAAACAGAAAACCTAGGATGCTGGCCAAGGAGACGCTGAGGCAGAACAGCCAAACTCTAAGGCTCACTACACCATGTAGCAGGATTATAAAACTAGGAAACCTCCTTCGACTGCCATCTGAATCTGCTTATTTGGGATAGAGGTAGCATCTGGGCAGAGGATCTTGCGAACAAGATACATTTAAAAGAAGCAATTGTTATTTAAATACAGAGAATAGTTTAGCAGCCTGAGAGTCCACTTGCCTTGGGCTAAGCACACACCCCTCTTCTATTTATACACTGGCAATCTAGGATCCTCACCTGTGCCCACTATGCACAGACACCTCTCTCCTAACCATACACCTAGAAACCAAGCACCCACCTACTGCATATACTCCCTGCGCCAAACAATGGAATAAGTTTCTCCTCCCCTTGGCAACCATCAAGAGTGAACAATATCCAAACAGTTATTTCTGAAGTGGGGCAGTAAAGAAATCACCAATCCATCCTGAACAGGCTTTGGTTGTGTGTGTGCAGTAAAACAAGTTGTGTTCTTCATGGAACTTTCAGGGAGATTCTCCTATTCACCATCTTACGCCTATGCATAGTTGGATGTGCATACAATTAAAGTCAGATGCACTGTGGGAAGAAACTTTCACGGTAAGGGATATATGACTCAAATCTGTCAATCAAAATAAGGAACTGCACATTGGATATTGTGGTACATGTCTTCCCCAGGAAGGCAGAGGTAGGAGAACTCTGAGTTCTAGGCTAGCCAGGGAGACATAGCAAGACCCTGTCTCAAAAACAAAAAGAACCAGTATTGCACGCCCTTAATCCCAGCATTTGGGAGGCAGAGGCAGGCGGATTTCTGAGTTCGAGGCCAGCCTGGTCTACAAAGTGAGTTCCAGACAGCCAAGGCTACACAGAGAAACCCTGTCTCGAAAAAACAAAAGCAAAATAAAATAAAACAAAGCCTGACAACCCAAGTTCGATCCCTGGGACCCACATGGTAGAAGGAGAGTACCAGCTCTCACAAGTTGTCCCCGGACTTTTTTTTAAAGATTTATTTATTATTATATGTAAATACACTGTAGCTGTCTTCAGACACACCTGAAGAGAATGTCAGTTCTCATTATGGATGATTGTAAGCCACCATGTGGTTGCTCGGATTTGAACTCAGAACTTCGGAAGAGCATCTCTCCAGCCCGTCCCCTGACTTCTACATGTGCATCATAGCCCATGCATGTGCAACTCATAGAAATACAAAATAGGGCGGTGGTGGCGCACGCCTTTAATCCCAGCACTTGGGAGGCAGAGGTAGGCGGATTTCTGAGTTCGAGGCCAGCCTAGTCTACAAAGTGAGTTCCAGGACAGCCAAGGCTACACAGAGAAACCCTGTCTCGAAAAACCAAAAAAAAAAAGAAATACAAAATAAATGAAATTATTGATAAACAAATAAATAAATGGCACCAAGAATCTGGAAACACCCAGCCCAGATCCTGACCACCGGTTATGCTTGCTTGGGTCAGACTATGTATTTTATACTGAACTCTTACTTTGCATTTCAGCTAGCATCTTAGCAGTGAACCCCAAGAAACAATACCTTCCTTATTCAGAAAGAGATTGGTTCTTCAAAGACATGGTTTCTTTGTTAGAGCATGTAGACTTTAGGATGAAGTTTAAATGCACTTACTTAAACCTCAGTCATGGGTCTGAAACCTATTTAGGGAGACAACAGTTGTTGGTGTGGGAGGCTAGAGGAGGGACCAGGAGAGAGTGGAGTCGGTAACTTAACAAGACATCTAAAGCATATGTATGAGTCAGGGTTCTCTAGAGTCACAGAATTTATGGAATATCTCTATAAGTTGAGGGAATTTATTATAATGACTTACAGTCTGGAATCCAACTAACCCAACAATGGGCAACTGTAAAAGGGAAGTCCAAGAATCTAATAGTTGTTCAGTCCCACAAGGTTAGGTGTTTCAGCTGGCCTTCTGTATAAGCTGTAACCCTAAAGAAGTAGGTTCCTATAGATGTGCTGTCAAGTAAGTGCAAGCAGGCAAAGAAAAGAAGAAGAAGAAGAAGAAGAAGAAGAAGAAGAAGAAGAAGAAGAAGAAGAAGAAGAAGAAGAAGAAGAAAAGGAGGAGGAGAGAAGGAGAAGAAGCCTTCCTTTCTCCATTATCCTTACATATACCCAGATTACCACCACACCTAGTTCTAAGTTAAGCTGTTTTTTATTTGGAACTTGCTCTGTTCCAGTCTTGCCTTGAACTCAGAGATCTGTTTGCCTCTGTCTCCTGCAATTAAAGTTGTGTATCATCACCTTGCCTGGGCCTAAGCTTTTCACGGCCACTATACCTCAATATCCAATCAAAAGCCTGTGTGTCTCCCAACCTCAACATCTGGATCATAAGTGTGCCCCCCATTTCTGGATTGTAATTCATTCCAGAAATAGTGAAGTTGATGGCTTGGAATATCCATCACAGCATATTTTGGGGAGAGTTCCTTTGGTTTGAGTGTTTGAAGGAATCTCGGAGAGACCCTGAGATGCTTAACTACATGGTTCTAGTCAGTTCCTTTTTGTGATCTCAAAAATATATAAAATGTTTTATGTTTTGGGCTTTGGAGTTGATGAATAAGTGAACCCCAGGTTTTCAGCACCTGAGATTGTCACTCAAGCATGGTACCTAATTAGGCTTCAAAGCCTGACCTCCAATCATCCTAAGGAAGGCTTTTGTCTCCTAGACACACCCAGGAGGCACAGGGAAAAATGCCCTCCTGCAGTTTGGTGGGGCAGGAAGGTTCAGATATCAGCCCAGACTGGGTAGCACACCTTCAGCATGACTCATCTGTCTTTTCCTCCTTCCAGGGTGACACCAGATGAGCTGGCATCTGCATCAAAGTCAAGAGACTGGCCCAGGGAAGTCTTAAAGCTTTATTTCCTATGGCCCCAATAATCACATTCTAGTTCCCCAGGTGCCCTGAAGCTCCAAGAGTTAAATTTGCTAAGCAAGTGATAGGGACTGGAAGAAGAGTAGGACAGCAAAAGGCTTCTCTAAGCTGTGCTGCTCTCTCTTGAACTTAAGTTATTTCTTCACTTTAGGGTGGGACCTCACATGTTACCAGTCTACAGTACCTGCATTCCTTTTTTCCTTTGGTGTGTGTATGGTGTGTGTGTGGGAGGGGAAGATGATGGTCCACACCTTTTTTTTTAACTTCTTAAATTTTATTATTTATTTACTTATTTATTTAGGGTTTGTTTGTTTGTTGAGACAGGTTTTCTCTGTATAGTCCTGGTTGGCTATCCTGTAGACCAGGCTGGCCTCGAATCACAGAGGTCTGCCTGCCTCAGTCTTCAGAGTACTGGGATTAAAGATGTGGACCACCACTGCCCCCTTTTTAAAAAGCAAATTCTAGAGACTAGAGAGATGATTTAAAGGTAAAGTGTTTGCTGTTCAAGTATAAGGAGCTGAGTTCAGATCTCCAGCACCCACATAAGAGCCAGACACAGGAGTATAAGTCTGTAACCCTAGAGTTAACTTGGGAAAAGAGGCTGAGACCGGCAGATCTCTGGACCTGGATGACTAATAAGTCTAGCCAAAGTGGTGAGCTCCAGGTTCCAGGTTCAGTAAGAGAGCATCTCAAATTATGATGATGATGATGATGATGATGATTGTGTGAAAAGTGACTTAAGACCTCTGGCTTCCATTTGCACAAACTTATTCACAAATATCCATGTACAGACACCTATGTGCACACGTACACACACAAAAGCAAATTCTGGAGCTCTGTCCCAAGCCTACTGAACCAGAAGATCCAGGGATGGGTTTTAACTATCTGCTCTTCCAGGAAGTTTGACAACCATCAGACGGTTGTTCCCAGAATGACAGGAGGAGCATGTGTGAAGTGCTCAGAGTGGTGCCTGAAGCTTCGGTGTTGCTCAGCTGTGACACTACCTGATTCAGCGCTACCACAGTAAGAATCTCCTCTAGTAATGCTTTCATTGCCCTAGTGCCAGGCTCTCACAGATGGTAATGTTCTTCCCCTGAAACAACACAGGTCAGGTGTGTATGCACCTGACTGTCACAGTACAAAGATTTTCACTGTCTCCTCCATGAACCATAATGAGACACATGGAATCGGGGGTGGGGGAGTGCAAGTCCTTGCATGAATAAGGAAGTAATTTATTGAGTCTATTGTAATAGAGAGATGTCCAAGCCTGAACTGGAAACACTACAGAAAAAAAAAAGCTGGGTGAGCAATGCTTTCCTAGGCCAAGATCATGGGATGGATAGCTGTGGAAAGAGTAGAAAGTCATAGCAAAAATTTTTGTGTAGGGGTCTTGAAACTTACTTAAAGCACTGGCCTACAGCTGGATGGGAGAAAGATCAGTGCGTATCAGCACTTACTATCAATCCCAGTGAACTGAGTTTAATTCTCAGAACCAACATGGTCAAAGGAAAGACCCAGCTCCTGCAATTGTCTTCCGACTTCCACACGCATACTATGGCTTGTGTGCATATAGGTGCACACACATGTATGCATGCATATACACATTTAACATGGTTTTTCTTAAAAGTTTTTTTTTCAAAACTGTGGATCAAACATTGCAAGGGAAAGTTGAGGCAGAAAATGCCTGTAGTAAAGCACACACACACACACACACACACACACACATACACACACACAAGGTGCAGGTTTGAGACTTACATGGAACAAAGAAGTGCCAGTACTATGGGACGTTCTCATGAGACTTCCCTGGGAAGTGTCCTAGTTATGACAGCCTCAACTAATAGGGAGCACAGAGTGTTCTTCAGTTCTCATCAGAGAAACAGACACTGAGGCTGGCATTATGGTTTGGTAGAGTGCTTGTCTAGGATGCTGCTGAGACCCATTTCATAAAACAACAATGAAAAGAGTATTCATTATAGAAAAAATGGAAAAAATAAAAATTCCTTGTTTCCTCCACAATTATTTTCTAGTTTTGTTTTGTTTTTTAAACAAAAATGAGGTGAGCATGTCAGTTAAGAACCTTTCCTGTGTTTCCAGAGGAAACCATCAATAACCTGGACCCAAACTGCCAGTACCTCCTTGGAGGATATGATGCTCTCTCCTGGCCCCTGCAAGCAACTGCACACTCGTGACATACACACAGGCAAATGGATTTACTGTGACTATGTGAAAACGTTCAGTTAAAAAAGCTAAACTGAAGAAGATAGATAAATTTTGTGTGCTTATTTAAAAGAATAAAGAGAAAAAGACAAACTTTCTAGAAACACAGGCAACTATCTATCTGTCTGTCTGCCTATCTATCTATCTATCTATCTATCTATCTATCTATCTATCTATCTATCTATCTCTTTTGAGACAGTCTTATTAGATGTACCCCTGCTCGGCCTCAGGCTGAAAATCTTTCTGCTTCAACCTCTGAAATGCTGGAGTTACAAGCTTCTACCACCAAACTCAGCTGGAATAAATTCTGTTGTTGATAGAACATGGTCTTGGGCAAGACCACTGAGTTATAGTTTCATACCAAAAGAATGTTTTCTTTAGCAGCCAGGTGATTGTGATGTACACCTTTAATCCCAGCACTTAAGAGGCAGAAGCAGATGGATCTCTGTGAGTCCAAGGCCAGTCTGGTTTACAGAGTGAGCTCCAGGATAGCCATGACTACAGAGAAAATTTGTCTCAAAAAAAAACAAAACCAAACCAATCTTTTAGCCCTTTTTGATGGCAATAGTCACAGTTTTCAAAATAATCATTCATGGATGGAAATAAGGACGCAACACCATATGGTGGGGTGGGGAAGCAAACTTAGAACTTGCTATAACAAGGAGACAAAGACAAGAAGGTGATGCTTCGAGGTGAGGGTGGGGACCCATTTGGGTATGCCCTGATTGATTGGAAGAGGAGTGACCAGAAATGGAGCATCTTTATGATTGACTTGGGGACTTGGGTTTAGAGGACATCTCTGGTGATCTCTGGTTAGTCCAGGGTGGGAAGTAGAGAAAAAAAATGAAGTCATTAGCTATTGAGTAAGTCTTGCCAATTCAGAGCTATTCACCCAGGCAATTGTTTCTTTTCTTCTGTGGGTCAGATTCTGTGGCTGCTTAGTTGTTCCATTGTGTATTTGTTTACTCAGCCTATCACAAGCAATCTAAGTTATTTTAACACGTGGGTTTTACAGTTGCCTTTAGGCCATGGCTCCCAAGATTGCACTGGGTGGAAAAACCTGCCTCTATTTTAAGCTTTGCACCTTGAGCAATAGCCCGGCAACAGGCCAGGCAGAAGGGCCCTATAGAAGGCATCCTCTTGTCTTTGATATGTGGATATGGTTGCTCTGGAGGTCCTTTTATGATTCCCAAATCTAAACTAAAGCCAAAGAATATTGAATGTAGAAGACATGGGAGACAGTTATTAAATAGGAGTGAAGGTCACTATTATTCAAAACGAGTGTCTCTAACTACTGATAGTATGTTAATGTACTTAGAAATACCATACACACCAATAACTAAAACCAAATGTTTTTTAAATAACTTATTTGTATTTTATGTATATTGGTGTTTTAATTGTATATTGTCAGTAGGAGGGTGTCGGATTCCTTGGAACAGGAGTTACAGACATTTGTGAGCTGCCATGTAGGTGCTGGGAATTGAACCCAGGTCCATCTGGAAGAACAACCAGTGTTCTTACCAGCTGAGCCATCTCTCCAGCCCATAAAATGTTTTAAACAGGAAAAGGAACACCACCATTACTAATAGCCCATTTCTAAGTACATTAACAGGCTAATTAGTGCATTAACCCACTAAACACTTTTTCTTGCCCCTTTCTTATTTTTTGATTTATTGGTAAAAATAATCTTAATACATGCTAATTATCAAAACAGCCATGTTTTAGTCATGTGGCTAAGCTTTTAACTCTATCTTTGATAAAATTCAGTTGGCTGGGGGCTGGTGAGATGGCTCAGCGGTTAAGAGCACTGACTGCTCTTCTGAAGGTCCTGAGTTCAAATCCCAGTAACCATATGGCTCACAAGCATCTGTAATGAGATCTGACACCCTCTTAGGGTGTGTCTGAAGACAGCTACAGTGTACTTACATAAAACAATAAATAAATCTTTGGGCAGGAGTGAGCAGGGCCAGAGGGAGCTGAGCTGAGTTTAATTCCCAGCAACCACATAATGGCTCACAACCATCTGTACAGCTACGGTGTACTCATATACATAAAATAAATAAATCTTTAAAAAAAATTTCAGTAGGCTGAATTTCTCAACTCCTACTTTTCTGACATATATACGCTGTTGAAGAACAGACACATTGAATGCAGTGATATTCGAAACGATGATGTTACTTTATATAACAAATCCCCAAAGTAGCCACCCCTTAAAATTCACAAAGCCAAAAATTATTCTTTATAAACACTATCCAGACTGGGGATTTAGTTCAGTTGGCAGAGTGCATGCCCAGCATGCTTGGAGCCCTGGGTTTGATCCTGAGTACTGAGTAACCCGCATAGTGGTGATAGTGGTGCACGCGTGGAATATCATCTCTCAGGAAGGAGCTAGAGCAGAATGAGGCGCTTGGTGTCGGCCTCTGCAGCACAGAAAGCTCAAGGCCAGCCAGGAACATAAGAGAAAAGGATAATGAAAGAAACAATGTGCAGTTGTTTCCCCCACACACTGAGCGGACCAGAACTGGGTCTATTTTCTCACAGATATGGAGGTCACGAGTCTGAATAGTCCTCACTGGGCTGGAAATGAGATGTCAGCAGCCCCCGCTGCGTCTTCGGCTGACAGCAGCACTGTTCTAATCTCGGTGATAATACTGTCTTCTCTCTGTGTCCTATCTTTCTCTTTGTCCTCCATGGACCATGTGACAGTGTTTGGGAATCACACAGGTTATCAGTTAGGGGCAATCTCTTCCTCCCAAGATCCTTTACCATGTTTTCAAAGACTTTGCTGCAGAAGATAAAGTTTTGATTGCAGGAATTAGCATCTCATATCTTTGGCAATTGTGTTCATTCTGTCACATGTGACCTAAGAAAAAGTCCCTTCTCTCCTTGTCTCTTTTTCTCCCTCCTCCCTTCCTTCCTTGAAAAGGCCTCTTGTGTCTTCTAACTTCACATGCTTCTCCAGTAAGTGCTGGGCTGATAGGTGTGTGCCATCATGCCTGGTTTATGTGGCAGTATGCATGCCTAGGAGGCAGAGGCAGGCAGATTTCTATGATTTTTGAGGCCAACCTGATCTACAGAGCAAGTTCCAGGACAGCCAAGGCTACACTGAGAAACCCTGTCTCAGAAAATATTTTAAACTTTATTATAAGACATTACAAATAAAAAAAATCACATATTGAAATTAACCAAGGATTATAAAACTCAATGAACTTCTAAACAGAATAGCCAATAGAAAAAAATCTTATGTGGCTAAAAAAATTACACTTTTCTGAATTATTTTCCTTAAATCTTACCTATACCTGTATATATTTTCTCTATACAAGTATTTTCTTCAAGCTACACAACTACAGCCTTCTATTAAATATTACTCCTCTTGAGTGAGGGGGAGCTTGGAGGAGGAAACTGAAGCGGAGAGCACGAAGATAGCTTATGAGGTGCAGTAGTGAACACCTTTAATCCCAGCTCTTGAGAGGCAGAGTCAGGAGTATCCCTGTGATTTCAAACCCAGCCTGGTCTATATTGCAAAACCCTATAACCCCTATCTCATAATATATATATATATATATATATATATATATATATATATATATATAAAGATATTATATATATAATATATAATATATATTATGATATCATAATATATATTATATATATTATGATATATATTATGATATTATATATACATAATATATATTATGATATATGATATTATATATATATAGGGTTGGATATATATATATCCAACGAATTTATCAAATTCCAGAAGAAACATTTTAAAACTAAGGAAAACAGTTCATAATGCAGAGTAGAAGAACAGCTTCCATCGTTCTCAACTGCTTTTCTTTTCTTTTCTTTTTTAAACCACCATCCTACATCCCCACCCCCGCGTCCCCGCCTGCCATGAAAATAATTTCTACCAGATTTGAGAGAAAGGCTCCTAAGGAACAATCCATGAATAGGTAAGGCAGGAAGTGTGGCGTTAGAAGCCACGTGTTGACCATGGCCTCATCTTATTGTATTTATTTTTCACATCTCTAGATTTTTCTCTTTTTTTGGTTTTTCGAGACAGGGTTTCTCTGTGTAGCCCTGGCTGTCCTGGAACTCACTTTGTAGACCAGGCTGGCCTCGAACTCAGAAATCCGCCTGCCTCTGCCTCCCAAGTGCTGGGATTAAAGGCGTGCGCCACCACCGCCCGGCTCTAGATTTTTTTTTTTTCTAAATTCCTTGGATGCCCGTCCAGCCAAACCCTGGAAAGGAGACTCTGCCCTCGGCTCAGTCTTCTCCACTTGCATCAGCATTGTTGTGGGTTAAAAAGAAACCACCGAGTTATACAACTCTCCACCCTGCGCATTTTAATCTACAACTTTAATTCTAAAGGAAAAGTAGGGCTGAGCTGTAAATTCCGCCGCAGGTCTTTTTCTCCTAAGCTTATCTTACAGAACCAAGTCACCACGCTGAGCCGACCCTCCAGGGAGACGTTCAGCCTCGCCCCTGCAGCTCGCACCACCGGACAAGTTACGACCCGGCGGCGTCACGCGCCCGGAGTCCCGCAGGCTCCGCCCCGAGGCAGGCACAGCCAATGACGGGGCGGGGGCGGGCCCTGCCGGGGCCGCAGCCTGAGAGGCTTTAAAGCCGGAGCCCCGCGCTGTACCTTCAGATTCTCGGACCTCGGCGACCTCCGGGGATCCGAGTTTGCAGACTACGTGTACGCAGCTAGCCGCCTCAGGTGAGTGACCCCCGCGGGTCTACACGCTTCCCGAGCAAGGATAGGTAGGGGATTCTAGGGAACCACAGCATCTGCAACCCCGAGGGGACCCCCGGATGGGCCAGAATCTCGAGGAGGTGTCCCTCGGCCTCCGCGAAGCGATAGGCCCTTATTGCCGAGCGGGGTCGTCATCAGGTCATGTGACTCCGGGCTCCCGGGACCCGAAGTGGCTGCGGGACCCCCTCAAGCTGGTCACGGGGCCCAGGGCTCCTTGTGCCGCCATAACATTCGTGGGCGGTGGCTGAGGGCGGAGCGGACGCCCATCCCCCGGCCGGGCCCAGTCTGGCCCCTCACCCGAATCGGGATCGCCTATGGAGTCATCGCCTTGAGGCTTCAGTTCTGTAGAGTCAGTTCGGACTGATTTACAGCTGTGCGTTAAAGTGTGTGGTGGCAGCCTACCCTCTGGGTATTCCTGTATACCCACTTGGGGTCACCTAATACTGTCAGTAAATGACCTGGACCTTGTTGTCTTCTTAAGATTCTGAGGCATACAGTAACGGGAGACTCAAGACTACCGTGGCACTATAATAAGAGAAAAGAGATTATCCCAATTCCTGTGTCTACTAGGCTGTTTTCGTTTCAGTGGCTGAATCCAGTAATCTTCAAAGATTAATTCCTGTCTTGTTTTTCTCCGTTCATAATCACATTTGTTAACACGTGCAAAGATGCTTCAACTCTGAATGGTTTACTGCTGGGCTGGTGGCTCATGGCTATAATCCCTGCACTTGAGAGATGGGTCATCGAAAAAGTTTGAAGCCTGAACTACACGAGAAACTGCCCTAAGCTTCGTGGGATCCTCATTTCCTCTTCTTTTCCTTCCCTAGGTGTTTGAGCCATGGCTCTTTTACTCCTCCTGGCTGTCCTCTGCTTGGGAACAGCCTTAGCCACTCCAAAATTTGATCAAACATTTAGTGCAGAGTGGCATCAGTGGAAGTCCACGCACAGAAGACTGTATGGCACGGTTTGTAGTGTTTACATTGTCTAGAGAGAATAGTCTTCCTTGCCCTTGGAAGTGTTTGCTTGGTTGGTTTTTGTTTTTTGTTTTTGTTTTTGTTTTTTTTTTTCCAGTCATGGTTTCTCTGTGTGTCCCTGGCTGTCCTGGAACTTACTCTGTAGACCAGGCTGTCTGTGAACTCAGTGCTGAGATTAAAGTCATATGCCACCACTGTCTGCCCGTCTCCCCTGTGACCCGCCTCTCTGACCCTCAGAAGTTTATAGCCAGAGAGTAGTCTCTAGAAGCCAGCTCTTAGCAGGAATAGCCCAATCACACACCCATTGTGAGCAGAGTAGAGCACAAACATCCCTTTTTGTGTTTTTGAAAGGAGTGGTGCCTTTCATAGTGTGTAGCTGTCCCTTTTCCAGTAGGTCCACTTGGTTAGATGGATTTTTTTTTATTTGAGCTTTATTTAGTGAGATATAATGTATATCACTAGTTATATATACCACACTTATGTCTGGGTATCATGTACATTCTGGAACTAGAGTTAGAAAGTACTATATGTGGGTGCTGAGAATTAAACCTGAAGCCGGGCGGTGGTGGCGCACGCCTTTAATCCCAGCACTTGGGAGGCAGAGGCAGGAGGATTTCTGAGTTCGAGGCCAGCCTGGTCTACAAAGTGAGTTCCAGGACAGCCAGGGCTACACAGAGAAACCCTGTCTCGAAAAACCAAAAAAAAAAAAAAAGAGAATTAAACCTGAGTCTTCCACAAATGGTCTTAAACACAGCTATCTCTCCAGCCCCATCTCTGCCTCTGGGCTTAAAAGCCTGTGCCAACCAACATCTGGCTCCCCCTGTATTTTTAACAAAAAATGAAAATTGCCAGTTCCGTGCTTGCTTCTAGAATGAGGAAGAGTGGAGGAGAGCGGTGTGGGAGAAGAACATGAGAATGATCCAGCTACACAACGGGGAATACAGCAACGGGAAGCATGGCTTTACCATGAAGATGAACGCCTTTGGTGACATGGTGAGTGGGACGGGATGCAAACTCTGAGCCCTCTCCTCTATTTTCTTTCTACAAAGTTAACTCACCATTTTTACTTTTTTTTTTTTTTTGTCTTTCCTGGAAGACCAATGAGGAATTCAGGCAGGTGGTGAATGGCTATCGGCACCAGAAGCACAAGAAGGGTAGGCTTTTTCAAGAACCTCTGATGCTTCAGCTACCCAAGACTGTGGACTGGAGAGAAAAGGGTTGTGTGACTCCTGTGAAGAACCAGGTATGAGGACTGGGAGAAGTCTCGAGTTCGATCCCCAGGATCCACACTTGGAAGAGACAGGTTGAGGAGAGAGAGTGCAGCATCACTAAGGATAATGATTCCCCTCCCCCCAGCAGCCATCAACTGGTTGTAGCTCCTCTGGGAGGAGCCAGGCCCCATGAGATTCTCTGTCCTTTGTGCTTTAGCCTTGACCACAGTGTTTTGTTTTATCTGCTCCTTGGTCTATTACACTTTTGGATCATGAATGAAACAGGGTCTCACACTGCTAACCCAGCCTGGCCTCAGACCCAGAATCCTCTTGCCTTAATCTCTCTAGTGGATTGTGGGCATACATTGCCCTATCCAGCTTCCTGTTTACTATTTTTTTTAAGTATGCATATATTTGGGAGGGGTGTGGCACACGCCTTTAATACCATCACTTGGGAGGCAGAGGCAGGTGAATCTCTGAGTTCAAGGCCTGTCCCTGTCTACAGGTCGATTTCTAGGCCAGTCAGGGCTACACAGAGAGACCTTGTTTCAAACAAACAAAAAGTATGCATATATAAAGGCTGTTGTGCTGTTTCTCTTATAAGCCTTTTCTCTCTTCAGGGCCAGTGTGGTTCTTGTTGGGCGTTTAGCGCATCCGGTTGCCTAGAAGGACAGATGTTCCTTAAGACTGGCAAACTGGTCTCATTGAGTGAACAGAACCTTGTGGACTGTTCTCATCCTCAAGGCAATCAGGGCTGTAATGGAGGCCTGATGGATTTTGCTTTCCAGTACATTAAGGACAATGGAGGGCTGGACTCAGAGGACTCTTATCCCTATGAAGCGAAGGTAATTGGTTTGTTTCCCAGCTTTGTTTTCAGAAAAGGAAACATTACCAGATGTGGTTTTCAGAGTTCATACCTTAGTGGGTAACTCACAGCATTCTATTTCAAGGGATGGTTTCTGAGTATTGACCTCATACTGGGAGGTGCAAATCACTGTTTTGTTTCTAGATCTCATGTTCTAAGAGTTAAACAGTTGTGATCAAGTCTCTCCCTTAACTTTCAAAGGATGGAACCTGTAAATACAGAGCTGAGTTTGCTGTGGCTAATGACACGGGGTTCGTGGATATTCCTCAGCAGGAGAAAGCCCTCATGAAGGCTGTGGCGACTGTGGGGCCTATTTCTGTTGCTATGGATGCAAGCCATCCATCTCTCCAGTTCTACCATTCAGGTAATGGTCAGAATTAGCACCTCCCTGACTTTGATGTTTTAATTATGTTGGGGAAGGGGTGTGTGCAGATGCCCTTGCGAGTCCCGAAGCATCAGATCCCCTGGTGCTGGACTAAGGCCATCTATCTAATATGGGTTCTGGAACCAAACTCAGATTGCCTGTAAGAGCAGTGAATGCACTTAATTACCGAGCCAGCTCTCCAGAACCCAGCTCTCCAGAACCCAGCATAGCCACTACTATTTTTTCACTAGTATCTTCTACACAGTTTGGGATCTGTGACACTACAGAATTTTGAGATGTAGTCCTCTTGTGGGGGATAGAATGGGCTTCTGTCCTGTGGTGACTGGAACTTCTTACTCAGTGTTCATTTTTCTCTGTCAGGCATCTACTATGAACCCAACTGTAGCAGCAAGGACCTCGACCATGGGGTTCTGTTGGTTGGCTACGGATTTGAAGGAACAGATTCAAATAAGAACAAATATTGGCTTGTCAAGAACAGGTAAAGGATTCTTTTTTTTTTTCGAGACAGGGTTTCTCTGTGTAGCCCTGGCTGTCCTGGAACTCACTTTGTAGACCAGGCTGGCCTCGAACTCAGAAATCCTCCTGCCTCTGCCTCCCAAGTGCTGGGATTAAAGGCGTGCGCCACCACCGCCCAGCCAGGTAAAGGATTCTTAATGCTGCACTTTAGTTGAAAAGAGAAATCATTGGGGGGGGAAATAGTACTTAGATGCAAGTCCACAGATGTTTAAGTTTTAAAATCCTGGAAGCTGTTTTCATTCAGAGTGAAGGATTTGTGTTTAAGATTCTAAACTAAGCTTGTTGGGGAGGCTTACACGTATTTGTAATGGTGAATTTTCAAACTTGGCTCCAAAATTTCAGTAAGGCTGTATGATTTCAAGCATGCTTTTCTTTTTTTCTTTTCTGGTTTTCAACAAGGGATAACCAGCAGAAATTACAGCTTGTATGCCTCCCTGCATTATCTGCATTTTTCTCTCAGATCTCAGAACCTTTAAAGCCTGTCAGGATTAATTTTCACAACTGAATATCTTTCATTGAGATATAACAGAATGTGGAAACATACTCTTCTATTAAGCTCCTAGTTTGCCTCATTTTCTTCTTAAAAGTTAAAAGAGGGAGCTAAGGCTATAGCTTAGTTGGAAAATTGCTTGCCTACAACAATGCACAAAACTCTGGGTTCAATTCCCAGCACCATGTATATCCTGTGTGTCTATATCCCAACACTGGCCTTAGTGTCATACAGTTAAAGAATTGGTGGCGTTAACCTTGGCTTGCACATAATCCTGTCTCAAAATAAGTGAGGGGCTTGGGCAGTGACTCAGTGGATAAGGTATTGGCCAATCAGTCATGAGAACCTATGTATGCTTGGATTCCTAGCACTCACATATGTACTGCAAAACACAACTGTAACCCCAGTTCTGGGCACTGGAGGGCTGTGAGTTCCAGGTTCAGTAAGCCACCCTATCTCCAAAAAAGTAAGAGAGTGATAGAGGAAGGTAGCAGTATCTGCCTCCCACTTCCATACGGTTCAAGACCTACAGGAATGAGTGCCTTTGTATATTCTATGTGTAGATCTTAGAGCCCTCAGAGGTAAGTGCACTGATGTTTTTAAGTATGAACTATTAATTCTCATATTTCATTGGATCTCTTTCAGCTGGGGTCTTGAATGGGGTATGGAAGGCTACATCAAAATAGCCAAAGACAGGGACAACCACTGTGGACTTGCCACTGCAGCCAGCTATCCTATGGTGAATTGATGGACAGCAGTAATGAGGACTTATGGACACTATGTCCAAAGGAATTCATCTTAAAACTGACCAAACCCTTATTGAGTGAAACCATGGTACTTGAATCATTGAGGATCCAAGACATGATTTGAATTCTGTTGCCATTTTTATATGGGTTAAATATTACCAC
Source organism: Tokudaia tokunoshimensis (assembly GCA_036184795.1). Classification (NCBI taxonomy): domain Eukaryota; kingdom Metazoa; phylum Chordata; class Mammalia; order Rodentia; family Muridae; genus Tokudaia; species Tokudaia tokunoshimensis. The sequence continues at coordinate 1,133,119 of BTHU01000022.1, forward strand.
TACTAAAAACTTCTATTATAAACAGCTTTATAATATTGAACACTTAGTGCTTAATTCTGAGTCTGGAATATTTGTTTTATAAAGGTTGTATAAAACTTTCTTTACCTTTTAAAAATAAATTTTAGCTCAGTGTGTGTGTATGTGGGACTTCCATGTGTGATGTGTTGACAAATGTTTGGGACTGAGGACTGATTTGGGGTGTCGTGGTACAGCAAGAAAAAGGTGTGTGTGTATGTGGGACTTCCATGTGTGATGTGTTGACAAATGTTTGGGACTGAGGACTGATTTGGGGTGTCGTGGTACAGCAAGAAAAAGGTGACAGTGCTCTGGAGCCTTCTGACTTTACCTCAGCGTCCCATCAGATTAGGTATGTGTAAGTGAATTTAGCTTGGGATAATTGTTTTTTCTGTATTTGTGTGTGTACGTGGTAAGTGTGTGAAAGTCAGAGAACAACTCAGCTCTACAGTGTTGGTTCTAGCAGGTCCTAGCGATCAAAATCAGGTTGTCAATTTGGGCCACAGGCACTTTTACTACTGAGCTATCTTGCCAGCCCACTAATTTTAAGTGACATATAATTACATATGTTTATAAAATCTAATATAATGTGTTTTGATACAATGTGTATACTATGAAATGATCTGATAGGGCTAATAAGCTCACCTCAAATATTTAATTACTTCTTTGTTGAACTTTTCTAGCTGTTTTTAAAATGCACAGTATATTATTGTTGGAAACTGTCTTGTTATGTAGCCCAGGCTGGCCTTAAGCCCATGATCTCCCTTCCTCAGCCTTCTAAAGGCTAAGATAAAAAACATGTAATGTTATACCCAGTCTCAAGTCTTATATCTGGCTAAACTTGACAGTCCAGAAGAACAAGAGTAAATCCTTCGACACAGTAGTCTCAACTTTCCTAATTCTGTGACCTTTCAATATAGTTCCTCCTGTTGTGACCCCAACCATAAAATTATTTTTGTTACTACTTCATAACTGTAATCTTGCTACTGTTATAAATCATAATGTAGATTTTTTTTTTTTTGGAAATAGAGTTTTGTCAAAGGAGTCACAGCTCATGGGCTGAGAACTGCTGTTCTAGAAAGGGGGCAGACTTTGCAGATTTGTATGTGCAGGTTTTACATATTAGGCTGACTGGAAGGGGATTGAAGTGCTGGTTTCAATAGTGCCTATCCACATTGCCGGTGAAGACCACAGTACTGATATGTAGTTCTAGAAAAGGCCATACACAGGTGGGTTGTGGGCTGACATTATCCTTAAGTGTCCTGGGAAACCTCATGCTACCCAGGACTGGCAAAAAATACATTGAGCAGTTGTAATTAACATCCCAGGCATTTGATAACATGGAGAAGAAATGTTTTCAAAGCTCCATGAGAAACCAGGTGAGGCCATGAAAGATAACAGAAGTCATGAGTGAAAGAGGACTAAATTTTGACAATGCTGGAGAGTGGATATGCCCCTGAGGTGGAATGATATGGGCACAGACATAGCCAACCTTGCCAAGGTCAATGACTTAGCAGAGTTCTTTTCTAAAACTAGATTTTTATAGATGGACCTTGACGGAAACTGACTACCAGAGGAGACTCCCATCACTTTGCAGTGTTAGGGTCAGCAAACAAATATTACAAGATAAATGCACTTCAACATTTCAATTTCCCATTTGTATGCCTTCTGCCTTGCTACTTTTACATCAGATTGTCTAAAACGCCTGACAGACACAACTTCAGGAAGGAAGAAAGGATTCATTTTGGGTCATAGTTGTCAGAGGAGTATAGTCCATGATGGTGATAGGGCATGGAAGAACCAGAACAGTTTCACAGAAGGCCAGAAAGCAAGGTAAAGGCTGACGCTCAGCTGATTTGTTTCCAAATCCTTTTATTGTATTTGAGCTCTGAGCATATGCTATGGTGCCATTCACAATCAGGAAGATATTCTTACCTTTAGTCTTCTCTGAAAATACCCACTGGAAATACCATCTCTTAGATTATTTTTATTTTTAGGTGTTGGGAATGGAGTATGGGTATGTGTTTGCATACCAGGTGTGCATGTACTTATAAAGGTCAAAGTTCAGTGACTTCCTTAATCACATTCCATGTGGGTGCTAGGAATTGAACTTGAGTCCTCTACAAGAGCAACAAGTACTCTTAAACCACGAAGCCATCTCTCCAACCCCTTGTTGCAAGCCACGTGGCTGAAGTTGACATCTGAAGGAACAGATTTACAAATTGGCCAACAAAGGCCTGACTCCCTCCCCAGATAGGTGTGATCCTGAGGGACTCACGTAGTGTGGCATAGGTCAGTTTTATGACTAGAAATCTTGAGAATCCATAATTCCAAAGGCCTTGCCCCTAATGTCCCTGAGGATCTCTACCCTTTGATTAAAAAAGCAGTTGCTGTCTGAAAGCACCTTGAGAGGAACAGAAAGGGTAAGGATGCTAAATTCTACCTGATTCTGATAAAGCAGAATTCACAGGTTGGCTGGATATTATAAGACTAAGCAGGTGCTCATATTGGAAATATGAGTTGTCCACAGCCTCTGTTCTAGTGACATCAATGTTTTTGTGTACACAAGCAATAAAATCACTTTGAGTAAAAAAACAAATTCAAGGGAAGGCAGGAGGAGGCTAGTAGCATGGTCTACTTCCCAGAGCAAGGTTGGGTGTCATTAAGCTATACACAACAACCCCCACATTATTTTTTTGAGACAGGGTCTCTCACTGAACTTGGAGCTTATTACTTTGGCTAGTGGACATCAGGGCCAGAGTACAGACATGTGCTGCCATTTGGCATTTATGTCAGTTCTAGAGGATCCAAACTTGGGTCCTCATACATCTCACCCACTTCTCCTAGGTGATATCAAATCCTTCTGTCTTGGGGTTTTATTGCTGTGAAGAGACACCATGACAATGACAACTCTTATAAAGGAAAACATTTTATTGGGGCTGGCTTACAATTTAGAGGTTAAGTCCGTTATCGTCATGGTGGGAAGTACTGTAGCATGTAGGCAGACACAGTGCTGGAGAAAGAGCTGAAAGTTCTACGTCTTAACAGGCAGCAGGAAGAGAACTGGTTTGAGCTTTTAAGACCTCAAAGCCCACCTCCTAATGACACTTCCTCCAAAAAAAAAAAGCCATACTTACTCTTATAAGGCCACATTTCCCAACAGTACTAGTTCCTATTGAGCCATTTGTATTCAAACCACCACATTTCACTCCTTGGCCCTGATAGGCTTAAAGCTATATCACATGGCAAAATGCATTTGATTCAACTTCAAAAGCCCTCATAGTCTATCATAGTCTCAACGTTATTTAAAAGTTTGAAGTTCAGAGTCTTTTTGAGACTCATGCAATCTCTTAACTGTAAACCCCTGGAAAATAAAAAAAATAATAACAGACTTCCAACATATAATGGCTCCAGATATATGTTGCCATTACAAAAGGAAGAAACGGGAGCGTAACAAGGACATACTGGGTTTTCCAAGGCCCAGGGCATGCCTTCAGTTCAGCTGACAGAGCAAGCCACCATCAAAAGAAACCAGCAAGTAGATGCCTCCGTCAGTAAGTCATGGTTCTTTCTATGACGCCTGGTCCTGTTGGGATTCCATTTTGAGGATAGTGAACTGTCTAATGAGACACATGAACTCCTGTCCATAGCACAAGGGAGACATCTCACAGCCCCACTTGGTTCTTGGCCCTCTGTGTATTGTTCTGTGTTTGGTTTGTCTCCTGCCCAGAGCACCACCAGCAAGAAGTTACACTGTGTGGTTCTTGGATACTGAGAACCAAGACAAATTACAGTTACAGGAAGATTTTCGAGCTGAACCAAGCAAGCAAGAGAATGAGGAAGCAAGTGCAGCTACCAGTGGGCATTACTTGCTAATATTTCTCTCAGCTCCCTCCTACATTGTCCTCTGTCTATATCCAGAACTATCTCTGAAGCTCTGGCTGCCACCTGCTCCCATATGTCAGAGCTGGGACAGTGTAGCCACCCTCCACAGCATGCCACCTTTTCTGGCTCTGTGTACTCACTGTCCCCATGCCAGAATCCACCACATTCTGTAACTGCTACTGCTGGCATTGCTCTGGTCGCATCCCTGGTAGCTGGATTCAGTTTTTAGGTATGGATAATATTGAAATACTGTTTTTTTCGGTTATGATTTATTAAAAAGCTGTCTCTGAAGTTGGGTATGTCTCCCCACTTCTAGACTCAAGCATGCTTATTTAAAAATTTCTGTCCTATGTCAATATGGCCACCTGACCGAGAAAGGAGCAAAGCAAAGTGGCTAAAACAAAACAAGGGTATTGGTTTCATTTAATTGCCTGAAACTTTTGCTAAGCTATAGGCTATAATTTCAAGATTTGTAAGACTATGTGAACTTTCTGTACCTAAAGGTTTATAAGTTTGTTGGGTATAGTTAAAAGTCTGTTATATCGGGTTGGAGAGATGGCTCAGTGGTTAAGAGCACTGGTTGCTCTTCCAAAGGTCCTGAGTACAATTCCCAGCAACCACATGGTAACCACCTATAATGGTGTGGCTCACAACCACCTATAATCAGATCTGGTGCCCTCTTCTAGCCTGCTGTATGCATAATAAATAAATAAATCTAAAAAAAAAATCTGCTATATCAGGGCTGGAGAGATGGTTCAGAGGTTAAGAGCACTGACTGCTTTTCCAGATGATCCTAAGTTCAATTCCCAGCAACCACATGGTATAATGGTATCTGATGTCCTCTTCTGGTGTGTCTGAAGATAGCAACTGTGCATTCACATATATTAAATAAATATAAAATAAATAAATACATCTTTAAAAACTTTTTAAAAAATCTGCAATATCACTGGGTGGTGGTGGCACATTCCTTTAATCCCAACCCTTGGGAAACAGAAGCAGGCAAATCTCTGAGTTTAAGGCCAATCTGGTCTACAGAATGAGTTTTAGAACAGCCAGGGTGACAGAAACCCTGTCTCCAAAAAAAAAAAAAAAAACCAAAAATTGTAAAATCTGTAACAAAAGTTGATTTAAAACTTAAAACACAGGGTTGATAGTTAAAATTTAAACATAGGCAACCTTAACCATTCATGCTGTAAAACTCAGCATATAGCAACACCAGACAAAGTGAAAACAAAGACTTAACCCATCGAAGTCCATAGCTCTGGGAAAGTCTCCACATGTACTAACCCGGTTTTTTTACTTCTGTTTCTGGCTAACTGTTCTTGTTAACTGAAGTATGCCAACCCATGGCAAGGTTTTTGAGCTGAAAAAAAAAAAACTTACTCTGAGAAAGGCTTGGGGCTAAGCTGGAATCTAAAACACCCAGTGGAGTCATCTGCCAACTAATAAAAGCTTTTTGAAAAAGGAAAAACGAAAAAGCTAAAGAGTTAGGGCCACAGCTATGAGCGCCAAATACTAACACCAGAAACTGGGATATTTCTAATCTTATGATGCAGCCTGGCAAAGTGTCCATACAATGTCTCTCCTTGCCTAAGGTCTAATCATGCTAACAGAGCCTGACGTAAGAATGTCTGTCTAGCTTCTTTGTCTACTTTGTTAAGATTTATTTAGCTACTCTGATAAACTGAGTCATACAAGAAACTCTCCTATTCTGTCTTGGCACACTATGAAAGGAGCAGGAAAATAAAATCACCAGCCTCCCTAGGGACTGTATTCATGACTTAAAGTTTTATTTTGATACTAAAAGAATGTCGGTCCAAAAAAAAATTGTAATTTTTTAAGGCCAAAATTTAACAGGGATAAAAATGCAAATCCTAACCTTATAAAACTACGTGATCTAAACGGTTAAACATGATTAAGACATGCAAATTAATAGTCACCTTATATGTAATCAAATTCTTTAATATGTTCAGGATTATACTTATGGTCATGCTAAGAACAAATATAATTTATTTTCAAAAGCAAGTTTTATTTGGCCATATTGTTTTCCATCGTCAAGCCTAAAGCAAATAACTAAAAACAAAGTTTATTTAAAGTCAGGTATACTTAATAGATGACCCTCAAAACTTTTCAGAGATCTGCTGAATCCAGCATTTAAAATGTTTAGTAGGGAGTTGAGAACAGAAAGGACAGGGATGTGAGAGACAGGGTGGCCATGTTTTTTCCAGGACAGGATGTCATTACAGAAGTGAGCAAGGCAAGGTTATGAGAAGACAGTGATTCAATGGTGATCCTGAATTACAGTGGCTTGTAGTCCAGAAGTAAAGCAACTTGCTTTTTGAAACTTGCCCACATAACAGACTCAGTGTCTTCCTGTGAGCAGTAACAGTGGGATTCTCACCAGTCATGCAGTCATGTGATCCACTCAATCATGTGACCTGGTCCCCTCTGAAACCTATAAGAAAGGACACAGTCCTGACACACAACTTGAGCTCCCCAGAGCTCCCTTCATACTACAGTCTGTGAGGTAAGTATTTCTGATAAGCCTCTATCTAAAAGGACAGCTGGCCTCAATGAAGCCAAAACCTCTCCTAGAGAAGCTGGGTAATAAACTAAATAATGAACGGGGCAGGTGTCTAATGGATAAAACCTCACATGGTAGACAGGAATGCCAGCTCCTAGTAACCCTAGAGCCTCCAGAGACAATGGGGCACAGACTACTCCACCTGGGTTGTGATAATGATAACTACTGGACAAGGAGCTGCCCTATGCTTTGCCGGCCTCTAGAGCCCTGCCCAAACTGCAGACACTGTTGGGTTGACTGCCCTGCTCTGCCTCATCAAGGTGGGTGAGTTTTGCCAAGTTCCTCCGCAGGAAAATCTCTCAGACCTTCTGGGTCTGGTGGATGCAACAGCTGAAGATATAATGGCCGCCGAATACACCTTTCAGATTATACTTCCTGTTATTATTTAGCCTTCTCAGATCTCTGATGCTGTTGGCAACTAACTGTAGCTTTATCAGTTTAACATCAGCTGCCTAGTCAATGAGTTTCATATAAGAAAACCAGGGCTCGGTTTTTCTAGACCTCTTGGATCTCCTGATGAGGGAGACAAACTCATAAAAGGAAGTTTCAATGTAACTTTTCTACTATTCTTTTATTTAGGAAAACTTGCTTTGCCATGGATGACTGTTCTCAATAATCAACCACTTATGTTTTATGATAAATGATCAGATTTTTTTTAATTTTTAAAATTATTTTATGTATATGAGTATGCTGTAGCTGTCTTCAGACATACCAGAAGAGGACATCGGATCCCATTAGAGATGGTTGTGAGCCACCGTGTGGTTGCTGGGAATTGAACTCGAGATAAGTTGTAAAGGTCTAAAAGTGCTTTAAAATATGTAAAATCAATTTATGAAGTCTAAAAGTAATTGGAAAAATGTAAAAAGTCTCATTTTTAAGTTTTAGCATATTAATCAACAAAGTTTTGGTACTTAGAAATGCTTTGTCACTACCTAGTGATGGTGGCCCACGCCTTTACTGCCAGCACTTGGGAAGCAGAGGCAGGCTGAGTTTGAGGCCAGGCTGATCTACAGAGTGAGTTCCTTGACAGCCAGAGTTATACAGAGAAACCTTGTCTCAGAAACAAAAATGTTTCTTATCATGCTGAAAGCATCTCTATTCAATCTGTCCAGTCTTCTGGACAAACAAAAAATATTAATCTTTTAACTCAAAATCACTTTGTGTCCCTAAGCTTTTGCTATGACTCAAAGGCCTGAGTCAACTCCAGCAGTTTACTGATCTCTTCTATAACTTAAAAAGTTCACATAAGCTTCAGGTCCTTTAAGATCCTTAACCTTAACTTCTGCCCTAGTCTCTGTCTTGGCAGATTTCCTCACAGCTGACAGACACCATCCAGAAATCAGCAGCAGACTACAAACTACTCCAAAGTAGACCTACACACACCAGCCCCCTGGGTGGTCCTAAAAACCAGAGAACCCTGACTTCATGAAAGCTGATGTGAACCAGTCTAGCTGATGTGATTGCTCCCTGTCTCTCCAGCTGGGCCAGCTAACCAGATGCTTCTGATGAATGCCCCTTTGCCTGAATCTGATCCCAGTCTTTACCAGCATTCCAGCTTTCCTGAGACCTGACAGTGACATTCTAATTTCAGCTGAGCAGTATTTACAGAAGACAGTATGCCACCCCTTATCCTCAACAAAAAGCTGGAATGTTAGATCCAAAGGAAACTCCCTGGCAAAGGGGACAAAATGAGTATCTATAGTGCCTATTAGCACACCAGGACTTATGCTGCCCTCCAGAGACCTCACTTTCAAAAATGTACCTGGTAAAACCAAATAGATCAAGACCTATCAACAGGGAGATTCTACAGTGTGATAGGGCACACAAAATGCTTTATCAGAACAAGGAGGATATTGTGTGGCTTTAAGAGAAAATTGTCTTTTCTGTGCAAAACACTCAGAAATGATTAGAGATAATTTGGTTGTACTTCAGAAAATATAAGTCTCTGTCTTAGTCAGGGTTTCTATTCCTGCACAAACATCATGACCAAGAAGCAAATTGGGGAGGAAAGGGTTTATTCACCTTACACTTCCACATGGCTGTTCATCACTGAAGGAAATCAGGACTGGAACTCAAGCAGGTCAGGAAGCAGGAGGTGATGCAGAGGCCATGGAGGGATGTTCCTTACTGGCTTGCTTCCCCTGGCTTGCTCAGCTTGCTTTCTTATAGAACCCAAGAACTACCACCAGTCTAGGGATGGCACCACCCAGAATGGGCCCTCCCCACTTGATCACTAATTGAGAAAATGCCTTACAGCTGGATCTCATAGAGGCATTTCCTCAACTGAAGTGCCTTTCTCTGTGATAACTCCAGCTTGTGTCAAGTTGACACACAAAACCAGCCAGTACAGTCTCAGAAGAGAAAAGACCTGGGAGCTTCGGTTTACACAGAGATAGTAGAGAAATGGAAACAAGAAGAATGAAGCATTAAGGAAGTTGTGATTGAGGCAGCTAAGGCAGGAGAGCTCAGCCAAGACTTCAGAGGCAGTCTGTATAGCTTCCTGCGGTGGTGGGAGTGGGGGCAGGGGCAGAGGCAGAGGCAGAGGCAGAGTAAAGATTCAAAAGGGAATACAGGAGATGCTCACACACTTGACACTGCTGGGAAGCTTGAACCAGCAGCCTTCGAAAGATGGGGCCCAGGCAGGAGGCTAGAGCCAGCTGTCCTGTGTGCTGCAACCACAGGCTGAAGGTAGCACTGGACTCTTGATGGACTTGGCAGCCAATGAGAAGGCAGTCCATGCAGACTTTTTTAATGATTTTGAACATCTCTTTGATGATGATGATGTCCAGTGAGGCCATCCAGTCATACATGCTCCATGTCAGTGACGTGTCAGGGGTCTCTTGGGACAGGATCAGCTGATGGTAGACACCATGTGAATATCACTAGAAATCAGGACCTAGTCAATCAATAGGGGAACTATCTGAACCAACTGGGTACTGATGTCTCTGGGAATGCCAGCCTTATTTAAATTAATAAAATTAATTAAGCGTCCTTGTTTAAATTAATAAAGAGCACTATAAAAGACAGAGAGAAAGAGAAAAGACTCAAAATGGAGGCAAGCAATTGGTTCCCATTCTCATTTTTGGGTTCCTCCCAGCTGATAACTGTGCTGTCAGCTGTTACAGGACCCTAAGCACCTTTGTTCCTGCTCATTACTGCTGGCTCATGCATCATTGATGCCCTAAGTAGGTGTATAAAATCCCATCTAGGTGTCTGTTCTGGCTGGTTTTGTGTCAACTTGACCCAAGCTAGAGTCATCAGAGAGGAAGGAGCCTCAGCTGAGGAAATGCCTCCATGAGATCCAGTCTTAAGGCATTTATCAATCAGTGATCAATGTAGGAGGGCCCAGGCCATTGTGGGTGGTGCCATCCCTGGGCTGGTGGTCCTGGGTTCTGTAAGAAAGCAGGCTGAGTAAGCCAGGGGAAGCAAGCTAGCAAGTATCCTCCTCCTCCTCCATGCCCTCTTGCATTAGCTCTTGTCTCTAAATTCCTGCCCTGCTTGAGTCCTTGTCCTGACTTCTTCCAATGATGAACGGTGCTGTGAAAATGGAAGCCAAATAAGCCCTTTCCTCCTCAACTTGCTGTTTCATCACAACAATAGAAATTCAAGCTAAGACAGTATCATTAAGTTGATGGTTATTAAATCCCAATTGATAAGTTATTTCTCCGCCCATGAAATGAGCCAATTTCAGATTAGATTATATTAAATGCAGGTTTATAGGGAATCTGCTCTCAGGCAGGCAAGTTCACTGGCCCCAAGGAAAGAAGCCAGGGAAACTGCCATGGGAAGGGGGAGAGAGGAGAAAGGAAAGAGAGAAAAAGAATGTGTGCATGCAGAGAGAGAAGGAAAGAGGGGGAGAGAGAGAAAGAGAGAACCAAAATGTCTGGATTATATAGGGAAGAGGCTCTGGGGGAAGGGCAACCCAGCACCTGGGCTGGAAAGTTCAGGGTTGGACAATATGTCAGGTAGGAACTGAGGGATGCTGGGAAAACCTGGAGACCAGGTCTGCTTTGATATGTAAAATATGCACCTCAGTCCCTTGTCCTGGGGTCACAACCAAACACTAATATGAACAGGTATCCCCCACAGAGTCAAGGGGCAAATGTGATGATGAACATTATGTTTAAAAGTTTAGGGCTGGTGAGATGGTTCAACGGTTAAAAGCACCGACTGCTCTTCTGGAGGTCCTGAGTTAAAATCCCAGCAACCACATGGTGGCTCACAACCATCCATAATGAGAAACAAATAAAGAATCTATATAGTCCGGAGTGAATGGGCCCGGAGTGAGGGAGAGAGAAAGGGAAAGGGCGAAAAAGTTTAAAATTCCTATACTTAAGAATACTATAAAATAAAAATGTCTCTAACCTGTAAGTCCTGCTTGCCCAAGGACAGATAACTTTCTGGAATGCTGGGGACTGTTCTTATAATTGCCTGATCTTATTTATGTAAAATAGCAAACCACTTGTTTTTGCTTCTGTCAACAAGCTTGCTTGCCCTGACAGCTTGTAAGCAGGATGTGTGCTTGGCTGCATGCAGGTGGGATGTGTTCCTGATTACATGTAAGCAGGATGTATGTCAGTATGTGTTCTTGCCCCTAGTTGCACAAAGGCAGGAAGTATGTAACCTTGTGAGTTTTGCCTTTATAAAACTTTTGATGAATGTCATTCAGACCTGCATGTGAAGAGCCTCCCAGCTGCAGTCCTGGTGCCATGAGTATCTGACATGAGTATCTGAATAAAATCTCTTCTTTGTTAAAATTTATTCATGCCCAGACTTGTAAAAGTATTATTTGAGGCTTTTCTATGCCTCCCTTGTTCCTTAATAATGACACGAAGACATGTTATATTTATTGAGCTTCTTGTACTATAGCTGGGTAGATGCTCATGTATTCTAACCTGACTATGATGGCTACTTCCCAGCCATGTGCCCTGTACCTGCCATCTTAGTCTTACCCTGACTGTTCCTGCTCCATCCAGGTCGACTCATGGTGACTCCCCCACGGTGACTGTTGTTGCGACTCTCTCCACCCAGGACACCCTCTCACTGGGACTAGAATTCCCAACTTAACTCCTCTGCTCACGTATAGGCTGATCAGCTCTTTATTAACCAATCAGAGGTGATAGAGAACAATTTTTACACAACATTGAGACAGGGAGGAGATGCTTCAATAGTAATGACAATGTCAAATCCAGACTGCAACTAAATTTCTGGGTACAGAAATCATCATCTGAATATGTAATGTACAAAATCACCCCCCCAACTCAGAATGTTGAATCTATGAACGACCCTAAAAGGAAAAAAAACCCAACAACAAAAGTACCAACACACATGGCCGACATGCTGGTTGCATGTCCTTTATCCCCTCGGCCACTTGGCCAAGGGGAGTGGAACACTTGGGTCCGGGAAGGTAAAATAACCAACGTGGATTATTTTTTATAGGCAACAAATTTAGAATTATGTAGTTCATTAAGGTGGGTGGTAAGGAAGATGGGGAAGGGAAAACAGAGGGTCCTTAGATAACATCATAAAGGGATGTCTGTAACCCAGGGATTTATTCTCCTGAAATCTGCCAGATATAGTTCATTCACAACCCAAAATAAAGAACTGCCTCTGGCCATTGAGATCCCCATGAAGTCCATGCTGGGTTGATGACTCTCACTTCTTATCACTTTCCAGCAGAAAGGAAGAGGAAGAGAGCTTTGCTATGGGCTGAAGGAAGTCAAAGAGGGAGTTTGCTAAAGGACAACATTCCAGGAAGACTGCTCAACTGAGATGCATACTGACCCTGGTCAGAACTACAGAGCATTTGCTCCCTGGAGCTGTCTCCCAGCACCGTGGTCACATACACATGCTAGGCAAACACCCTAGCAACTAAACCACTAAGTTTGAATTCGTAGATTTATTCTTTTTCCAGATTTGAAATGTTTCGGCCATTATTTTTTTTTCGAATGTGATTCAGTCCCACTCGCTCTGCCCTCTGGGTCTGAACCAACACAAAAGTAAATTCGTCATCATTGCCATTCTTTTTTCCTGTAGTCTATATTGTTTGGTTCATGTTGGATGGATTCTAACATTCCATCTTCAGGTTTATGGACTGTTCTTTAGTCTATTACATCCACTGTGAGATCATCCAGTAGGTTTTTTTAATTTATTATCATTTATCAGTTTTCTCACTTCCATTATGTTTCTTTTTATCATTCTTTGGGGGAGGGGGTGGAGGATGACCTCAAACTCACTATGTACTTGAGTTATCCTCCTTGAATTCCAGATCCTCCCATCTCCACCTGCTAAGTGATGGTATCACAGGCATGTACCCACACCCAACTTTAATGGGGTACTAGAGATCAACCTAGGGACTCAGTGTATGCTAGGTATTCACTCTACCAGCTGAACTATGTTCCCAGTCCTGAGGAGTATTTTCAAACTTTTTTTTTAATGTGAAATTGATGATTGAAGTGTTCTTTTGATGGTCACCTAAAAACCCTTATCAGGTAATTATAATTGGTCTTTGGTGTTTATTGACTGTTTCTCCTTCTCCTTGTGATTTTGCTGATTCTTGGTGTAACACATGATTTTTCTGTATCCTACAGACTGAGGCTGTGGGTTCTAGTTGCCTTTAACAGGTATAGCTCAAAGATCAGGTAGGTATGTTTATTCAACTTCCTGGTACAGCTTCTCCAACCCGTCTTGGTGGACAGAAAAACAAAAATGGGCCTGACTCATGTTGCATTGCTGCCGAGGGTGGGGTGAAAGTTCAAACCCTCCCTCCCCCACAGTCACCTTCCTGGGAAATTGGGACAGTGACTCATGAAGTAACCTTACTGACTCTGAGCTCAATTGTGTGATCAGCTCCCTAGCTAACTTTACTGTCTCTCAAGTGGGGAAGGAAAAGGCAAAACTGAAGGCTGGATCAGATCATTGCTACACTAGAGGTACAGGAGAGTCAGGTCCTCTCTGCTTGGCATTGATACCAGAGAAGAGGCAAACCAAACATCAACTCTGTTCTGCCTTCTTGTGATGCCAAAGAAAAGTGGTCAGCTTCCCAGAGGGTCTTGATGACAAGAGTTGGAGGAGTGAGGCCTAATTTGAAACTAGCCTTTATACTACCTATCAGTGAGATTAAGTTCCCTATCAAGTCTATGGGGACAGAGGCTCAACTGACCATTAATACTGCCCTGGTGGGGAATCCACACCCTGCTTGCTTTATGCAGAGAATGGAACCTCAGCTCCTCCAACACTGTCTAGTGAATTCAGACCCATGTTCACCTTTTCCAAAGGGGAAAGAAAATTAATTCCCCTCAACTTTGCTAACAACACCTGACTAGAGAATTGGGGTTGGGGTGGATAGCTTGCTTCTGCAGAGGGAGAAAACTTGTGCAGTGCCCTGTTTACCTCACATGAGCAACATGCAAAAACCAAAAGATCTCATTCCCCCATCCCATCTCTATGTTCATCTAGGTATCTGGACAGTCCTTCTGTGTATGACTTCAGGATCCTATGTTTGTTCATAGTTTAATTTCCAGGGTATTTTATTTCTGCAAAGCACAATTGAGGAGTGGGTTACTTTGTCTTAGAAGAACCAGAAGTAAATGACAAAGAGTCAGGGACCTCCAATCCCACGGATGGGTATTCCAGGCTCAGAGGCAGTGAGCGAGTCACTAAAGTAGCAAATCACAGTGGGTGCCGGTACCCACGCGGTAAGAGTCCACAAGCAGGAGGCAAGCAGTGAGTGGAAAATGCCAGCAACGTAGAGAGACACAGAGCTTTCTGTTGTGCACTGAGTGTTACCCCCACAACAGTGCAAGAAGCTAAAGGGGCTAAATCAACCTTAAAAAGCAGCCCAAGCTCATTGTCAAAAGAAAAATAAGACTTAAGACTATGTTACGCCTCTTAGCACAAAAGGCAGACAGACTGTAGGGAGGACAAAGGAGGGAAGGGGACAATGGAGGGAAGGACAGGATTGACCCTCTGGGAAAGGTGATGCAGGCACCTTGACGGTTCATGAACTCAAGAAAGTCTGTCAGGGTAGGACTAAAGCTTACAATGCACAAAGTCCTAGGTTTAGTACCTAACCCCGCACGACAGGCTGGGAGGGCGGGACCATAACATAAACAAGTCCACACATCCACCAGAATGATCTTTTCTAGAGCTGTGGTCTGACTGTGCTGCCCAGACTGAGTTCTAACTCTGGGGCTCAAGTGATCTTCCTGCCTCAGTTTCTTGAGATGCTGGGACTCACGAGATACCACCATAACTGGTAAGTGTAGAAAGACAACCTTTGTCCTTTCCAATGAAGCCCAAAAAGGTATGGAAACAAGCCAGGCTCTGTCGACACAGCTGTGTCACTACTGTGACAAAATGCCGGAAATAAGCAGCTTAAAAAGAAGAAAGGAGCTAGGCAGTGGTGGCACACACCTTTAATCCCAGCACTTGGGAGGCAGAGGCAGGCGGATTTCTGAGTTCAAGGCCAGCCTGGTCGAAGAAGAAGAAGAAGAAGAAGAAGAAGAAGAAGAAGAAGAAGAAGAAGAAGAAGAAGAAGAAGAAGAAGAAGAAGAAGAAGAAGAAGAAGAAAGAAGAAAGGTGGGGCTGAAGAGATGGCTCAGCAGTTAAGAGCACTGACTGCTCTTCTGAAGGTCCTGAGTTCAAATCCCAGCACCCACCTGGTGGCCCACAACTATCCGTAATGAGATCTGACATCATCTTCTGGTGTTCCTAAAGACAGCTACAGTGTACTTACATACAATAATAAATAAATCTTTGGGCCGGAGTGAGGGGGGCCAGAACGAACGGGGTGAAGTGAACAGAGGTCTTGAGCTCAATTCCCAGCAACCACATGATGGCTCACAACCATCTGTACAGCTACAGTGTACTCATATACATAAAATAAATAAATAAGTTTTTTTTAAAAAAAAAAAAAAAGAAGAAGAACCAGAAGTCTTACTAGCTTTTGTTTTTCTGGTTGGGCAATAACAGTGCCACCTTATGAATACTGCTGAGTAGTCAGTTAAGCTTCGATGACCTAAGGCTGCTTTCACTAACTAGAGTAAAATAGATATCAAGTCATTTCTACTTTAAAAATTCAAGATCCAGTAACCTTTCTCATAATTTTAAATATTTTTTTTTCGTCATAGAGACCCATTAGGGCTGGAGAGATGGCTCAGTGGTTAAGAGCACTGACTCCTCTTCTAGAGGTCCTGAGTTCAATTCCCAACAATCACAACCGTCTGTAATGGGATTCAATGCCCTCTTCTGGTGTGTCTGAAGAGAACAATGGTGTACTCATATGCATAAAATAAATAAATCTTTTTAAAAGAGAGAGAGAGAGAGAGAGAGAGAGAGAGAGAGAGAGGAGAGACCCATTAAAGGCAAATTGACTTGGACTTGGGATGTACCTCAGCTGGTAAAATGCCTCACAAAATCATGAGGAAGAGTTTGATCTCTCAGAACCCAGGTCCAGAGCCAGCCAGTACTTATAATTCCAGAACTGAAGGTGTGGAAATCAATAGATCCTTAAAGGTCATTGGCCAACCAGTCTTACCTTTTAGTATATTCCAGGTTCCATGAGAGACCTTGTCTCAAAAAATAAGGTGGAAGGCTGGCAAGATACCTCAACTTCTTGCTGCCAAGTCTGAATAACACATTTCTGTGTTTTGTTTCCTAACCTCCATATACATGGGTCATGGCATGCATTCAAGCATGTACACACACACACACACACACACACACACTCGCGCGCGCGCGCACACACACACACATGCAAAAGCTAAAGACCAATTTATGAGTGAAGTCTCTTTCAGCAAAATGTGTGCATATATGCATACACACACACACACACACAATCCACACTACCACATGGTGACTACTTCTTCTTCTTCTTCTTCTTCTTCTTCTTCTTCTTCTTCTTCTTCTTCCTCCTCCTCCTCCTCCTCCTCCTCTTCCTCTTCCTCCTCCTCCATTTCCTCCTCCTTTCCTCCTCCTCCTCCTCCTCATCTTCTTCCTCCTCATCTTCCTTCTCCTCTTTGCTCTCCTCATAGTCCCTGTCTGAGACCCCAAGCCCTAGAACCCTAGAACCCTTGCCCCACCTACCTCTCTTCTGCCTAACTACAGACTATCAGCAACTTTTATTAACTAATCAGAGATAATCAGGCAACCAGATCTTAGGATATAGATACTTAGTAGCACCAGACCAACCCCCTACAAGAACCTATTTCAAAAGAAAAATTGGATTATGCAATGCTCTTCCTGTGTCACTTGCAATAATTAGTAAGATAAAACAAGGACCCAAAGGTACAAGTGAATTTTATATGAGGTTCACTTACATGGAACTTATCCACATTGCTTCCACACATAATCATCAGCAGATCTCCCCAATCCATGGAGAGTCACTTGACAGAGGGAGGAAAAACTGGTTTGTATATATACCTGAAAGGTGTGGTATGTCACTTGGAAGTGGATAATTACTGCAACACAAACCTATTCAGTGAGAGAAGGCCCTGAGAGGCTGTGATCCTAGGAGGCAGAAGGGGGCAAATTTGGTTGTTCCCTTCATCTGAATAGACATGACAAATTGCTCAGTGAACCAACTAATAATCCAAGCATAGGAAAAATATAATTGGAAATTTATCAAGGAGCTAATACAAATTATAGGGGGCATGAAGTGTAGCTCACATGTCATCCCAGCATCTGAGGGTGGCAGAATAGGAAAGTATAAATGCTCACAATGGGGCAGGGTATCATGTGTAACCCAGACACAAAGTTTATGCTATCTATCCCTCTGGCAGTCTATGTTGAGCCATGAGCTCAACATCACAAGGTTCTTCTTAAGCACATGGCTCTTTGGAGTTGTCTTATTTTAAAGGTCTTTGATGTGGGCTTCAAGGGAGATACCGAGACAGTCTTCAGTAAGAAGTTAATTAGAAGAGTCCTTAAGGCCATAGGCCAAAAAGCAAATCACAACACAGTGAGACTCTGAGGAGTTCAGGCCTCAAAGCCACACACAGACAGCATGTTAGTGGCTCTGAGGAGAACTCAGGCCCAGAAAGCAAATGGGAGTTGCCTTTTATAGATCTCAGAGAATCAATCCTGCAGCAAGGCTGTCTCTGTTTCCCCGGCTGACAGCAGGGAAAGGGTGTGTGTATGATGTATAGATGGTGTATCAGTTTCTTTTCTATTGCTGTGATAAAATATCATGACCAGGGCTGGAGAGATGGCTCAGTGGTTAAGAGCACTGGCTGCTCTTCCAGAGGTCCTGAGTTCAAGTCCCAGCAACCACATGGTGGCTCACAACCGTCTGTAATGGGATCCGATGCTCTCTTCTGGTGTGTTTGAAGACAGCTACAGTGTAAATAAAATAAATCTTTAAAATGTGTGTGTGTGTGTGTGTGTGTGTGTGTGTGTGTGTGTATCTCATGACCAAAGCAACTTAAGGAAGAGTTTACTATGAGTTACAGATCCAGAGGGGCTGGAAGAGCATGAAGCTGGCTGATCACATGTTTACTCAAACGCAGTGGCACGCCCCTACATGTAAGGCTCTGCCCCTTAGAAGGTTCCATATCCTCCCTCTAAACAGTGCCACTAACTGGAAACCAAGTGCTTAAAAGCATGATCCCATCTACAGGAAATATTTCTCATCTAAACCATCACAGGTATACCAGTAGTCCCTTTTATGTGTCTGATGTGCCCCATTTATCTGCCTACTCATTTGGGGAAGTAACAAAATCCGGGTGCCTGGGAGCTAGAGATTCAGGACAGGCTCTGAGCAGGATGCTTGCTTAGGAGGAGAGGGAAGGGTGGCTGCTATGGCTACAGCCTGAGCAGTAGGTGGTCCATGTTCAACGCTTTTATTCCAAGTTCTGGTAATTTTCTATTCTCTTTGAGTCAAACTGGGTAGTGACAAAAGGTCTCACAGCCACTAGGCCAGAGTGCCTCTCTAAGACAACCATGCTCGTGTTCTTTGCCAAGGTCTCTTTTATTATAAGCCCTTGAGTAGCCCATTGTTTCTCAACAATGAACCATACCAGATTGTGAACTCTTATCTCTTTTTCCTTGTTAGTATGACAGCATCAGCATTAGAATGCTGGCCATCACACAGCTGTGTGTGTGTGTGTGTGTGTGTGTGTGTGTGTGTGTGTGTACCATACCTTATTGTCCTCTCTCTCTCTCTCTCTCTCTCTGTGGGTGTGTGTGTGTGTCTCTGTTTCTCTCTCCTCCCTCTCTCTCTCTCTCTCTCCTCCCTCTCTCTCTTCTTTCCTTTCTTTCTTTCTTTCTTTCTTTCTTTCTTTCTTTCTTTCTTTCTTTCTTTCTTTCAACACGGCCATCATCAAGTATGCCTGGATGACTAGCCAGAGAGCATCAGGGAGCCCATGTGTCTCCACTTCCCAGCACTGGGATTACAATCATAAACCAATAGGAAGCTTTTATTTATTTATTTATTTTTTAAAGACAAGGCCTCGTGTAGCTCAGGGCATTGTGGAGAATGACCCTTACTCCAGATTCTCCTGCTTCTACCTTCCTGGTTCTGGGATAACCCTGAGCAGAGTACCATAAAACAAGTTTCATGCAATGCTAAGGATGATGACCAGGGCTTCCTGCCTGATAGACACACTACTGACTGAGCTAGATCTCTATCCCATCCCCCTCTTCCATGTGATTAGGATCCAGTTTAAACTTACCACCCCATAGAAGAAATGACTAGTGTTAATATTGGTCAGGCACATGCCTCACATATCTATATTATGTTCATATGCCCCTGACTTAAGGGGGGGAAAGTTATTGGTGCTTTTTTTGGGTGGGGCAATCCTAAAATAAATTCTATTGGTTCTAAATACTTTTATGGCCCTGTTGTAATCCATATTTAAGTAACTTTAACATTCCCATGAGATACTTATTTTGTTTTCTCTTTGAGTTTAAAGGGCACATTAAGGAGGAATCCTTATCTTTTTTTTTTTTTTTTGGCCTTTGAATTGCAAAAATGTTAAGCACACAGAAAGGTAAAAACTGAAAAAGTGAATCTGCAACCATGCAGATTCATCATCGAGGGATTTAAGAAAACGTACACTTTGGTTTTTTGCGGTTTTCTTTGAAGAGTTTTGTGAAAAATAAACTATAAAGTGAATTAGCAAAGATAATTCTAATGTCAAGTACTTTGTTGTGTATTCCTTTATAAGGATATTGTTCAATATAATTTGGTTTAAAATAAATGTAACACTTCTTTAAAATTGTTTTATTTTATGAGACAGAGGCTCACTCTCTAGCCCTGGCTAGCCTGGAACTCACAGTGTAGACCTGACTGTCCTTGAATTTGTGGCAAACTTCTTGTTTCTCAGAAAGCTGTGATTAAAATGTATGTGCATCACACCCAGCTGATTCCATAAATTTCTAATTGCCAACCCACATTCAAATTTCTCAAATTGTTCCCAATGTCTTGACAACTGTTTTTGTTTTTGTTTTTTCCAGTCTGGATTTGGTGAAGGACCACGCGTTGTATTGGGCTGCAGAACTGAAGTTTAGCCCACAAATTTAGTCTGGGGGTATTCAGAGCACCTTCCAATCAGTGGTGAAGGGTTAAAGTCTGAACGTCACCTCCTCGAGGCGAGGAGATTTATGGGAAATGTAGTCTGGAATGCGCCGGGCTTAACCCCACCCCCACCCCCAAAGCGGCAGTCCTGGACTGAGTCTCCATCTACACTGCCCAAAGCTGTGACCAGGTGTTAGCGACCTGGAGGGTGCGCAGCTGGGTTGGAATGGAGTCCAGGGACAGTTTCCTTGAAACCTGGCAGAATCCATAGTGAACTACAGGGCGGGAGCAGGAAGCCTGGGTTCCAAGCTACAGTTTCCTACTGTGGGAGTGCGGGGGTTGTGGGTGGAGATGAGTGCTCAGGCGGTGGGTGCAGCCAGGTCTGCAGGACCCAAAACCCGCCTGACATCGTGCTAGGTCTCGCAGGCGCTGGTTGGCATGGAGACTCCGAGCTCCAGAACCATAAACTCCCATCAAATTCCATCTCTGCCCTCGGTAAGAATCCATTGGTCAGTCAAACGCGAGGATTTTAATCATTATTGACGGCGTGGCCTTGTTTGAAAACTTGTGATTACAAACAACCTTGTGCGGGTTCCTAAGTCCTGATTGGCAGCTGCTCCTCTGTTTAGAAAACACTCTGTTGTTTGCACTGGCAGTCTTACATAAACTTCATAGCACTGTGAGGTCAGCATAAGCTGTCCTCATTAAGGATAACAAGCTAGGCTCAAGTGGGTGGAGGGATGTGCTCAGGCTACAAGCTGGTGTTGAGGAAGCGCTGATTCAAGGGTGGGTATGATTCCTGGCTCTGGCCCTAATTCTGCACTTGCCTAAAGTCAGCTTCTCGGTCTTCACAGTGACCTGTCAGCTCGTAGGTACGCATATCAGATGCTTTCTAAGAATTATGGAGCGTCCTGTCAGATCTAGCCAGTGCCTTGCAAGCCTTTGTGATTCTCAAATTAGTTTCCAGGTTTTAGCTTCTGGTAACCATTGTTATTTGAGAGTAGTGAGCTGTGAACTAGGAAGCAGGGAATCACAGGGATCAGACTTTTCTCCAGAAGAGAGAGCAGCCTTCTGACCTTTCACCACTTTGACAATCAGGAGCAAGTCAGAGTTGCCAGGGTTTTCAATGGTCTTGCTATGCGTTCCAGACTGACCTCAAACTTGGAATCCTCCTACCTCCATCTTCCAGTGCTTAGATTACAGGTGTGTGTCTTTATACCTGGTTTCCATGGTCATTACTTCTGATTCATTTAAAACTTTGATGAAATTGGACCTGAGAGTATGGTTGACTGTCTGAAGCAATCTTTTCAGTGAACGCCTCAGGAATCAAAGACTCATTGCACTGAGTCGGCAACAGGCATGGTGTTCATAGTTTAGCTCATTGTTTTTGATGAATGGTGATCATGGGTGATAAATATCGAATGTCTTCCTTCTCTAAGGTTTAACAATAAGAAGTAAGTGGCGTTACTGGGTCTCATAAGTGTACAACACTGTAAGAAACACTCAGGGACCAGTGAGATGGCTCTGCTGGTAAGGGTTTTACCACCCGAGCCTGGCAATATGATTTGACTCCAACACACAAGAAGAAGCATGTGGATCTCTGTGAGTTCAAGGATAGCTTTGTCTAAGTATTGAGTTCCAGGAAAGCCAGAACTACAAAGTAGAGAGACCCTGTCTCAAAAAAATTATTATTATTTAATATTTTAATAAATTATTTAATATAAGTTTAATAATAAAACAGAAACCAGTCTGGCTGTTCCTTTTTACTAAACTACAAAGTGGCTGCGCCATTTTGCATCCCCACCAGCACTGAAGAGTCTAGGATGGTAAAGCTCTGTATGTTTGTCTGTTTGTTTTAAGACAGATTTCAGGTAACCCAGACTGGCACTGAACTCTTGGTCTTCCTGTCTCTGTCTCCCGAGCGCTGCAATTGTAGGCATCTTTTTAATTAACTTTAAATTTATTTATTATTATCATTGTTATTATATATATATTATTGTGTGTGTATACATGCTTGGGTGCATACATATGGGTTTGTAGAGGTCAGAGAACAACTTTCAGGAGTAGATTTTCTCCACAGTGGGTTGCAAGGATCAAACTCAGGGTATCGGATTGTACAGCAAGCATCTTTATCTATTAAACCATCTTGTTGGCCCAAGATCTACATCTTTACTAGCATTCAATAACATTATTTCTTGTTTTTACATTATTTAGTCTACTATATTAGGCTTTTAACAGTATTTCCATTTGGTTTAAATTTGCCTTCCCCTAATATTTAATAATAAGCATGTTTGTTTTCTTGGAAGAGAAATGCCCATTCCACTCCTTCCCCCATGCTCCATATTTATTACTGATTTAGAGAGCTCTGTGTTCTAAAAAATATTCCTTTGGGGATTTTTGACTTATTTTCTGACATATTTTTCCATAGACTTCCTTCCTTCCTTCCTTCCTTCCTTCCTTCCTTCCTTCCTTCTTTCCTTCCTTCCTTCCTTAGATGATCTCACTATGTCCTCTGATAGGATCCTAAGAGGTCCTACCCTCTTAGCTCTCTGAGTCCAAGGCTTACAGGTATATGCAATTACACCAATTTCTTCTATTCTTGTTTGTTTGTTTGAGAAAGACAGGGTCTCACTATACAGCCCTGGTTGGCCTGGAATTCACCAAGTAGACCAGTCTAGCCTAGAACTCACAGAGATCTGCCTGCCTCTGCCTCCCAAATCCTGGGATTAAAGATATGTACCACCAAGCTGGGTGCCTTTTCAAGTCTTAATAATATCTTCCTCAAAACTAGAGGTGTTAAGTGGATCATGTTTTCATCTTTATATTTTCTTTTATGAATATGTCAGTCTGCTCAGGTCACCATATGACTTAAATAACAGATACTTACGCTCTTAGTTTTGGAGGCTGGAAATTCAGAATTGACATTTTACAAGATTGGTTTCTGTTGGCCTCTCTCCTGGATGGCATTCCGACTGCGGCCCCTCCCTGTGTCCTCACATGACCTTTCCTCTGTGCTCACAGGATGTGGAGGAGGAGAAAGAAAGAGAGAAAAGGGGAGCACTGTCTGGTGTCTCTCGTATAAAGACACTGGTCCATTCAGCTACCTTGTGGCCTCATTAGCCTTCATTACTCATTCTCACAAGCCTATCTATCTACAAATAGAGTCACCCAAGGGATAAGGGCTTCAAAATATAAATCTTCTGAACACCTATAATAACAACCCATTCAAAAATAGGCAAGAGTTTTACATTGTCATTTCTGTAAAGAAGATACACAAATGATGAATCAGCTCATTGAAAAATGCTCAGAGCCCAGCAGTGGTGGCACACACCTTTAATCCCAGCACTTGGGAGGCAGAGACAGGTGGATTTCTGAGTTCGAGGCCAGCCTGGTCTACAGAGTGAGTTCCAGGGCTATACAGAGAAGTCCTGTCTTGAAAAAAAAAAATGCTCAGAACTGCTAACCTTAAAAAAAAATATAACCCAAACCACATTGAGATGCCACCACATGTCCATTAGGATTGTTTGTATGAGAAGCAAATGTAAAAACAACAGCTGCTGTGGACACCCTAAGGCAGTGCCTACGTTTTTTTTTTTTAAGATTTATTTATGTATATGTGAGTACACTGTAGCTGTCTTCAGACACACCAGAAGAGGGCATGAGATCTCATTACAGATGGTTGTGAGCCACCATGTGGTTGCTGGGATTTGAACTCAGGACCTTCAGAAGAGCAGTCAGTGCTCTTAACCGCTGAGCCATCTCACCAGCAGTGCCTATGTTAAAGGAAGCCTTCTACAATACAGTAGCTCCACGCCTAAATATAGATAGATGGTCTCCATCTTAGCAGTTTTAATTACATTTTTAAAATTTTTATAGAGCTCCAAAAGTGGTGCATGTTCAATAGGAGCTATACTTTGTATGCAGTGGTGTGTGTGTGTGCACACATGTGTACATGTTGTGTGTGTGTGTTCATGTTTGTGTGAGTTCATGCATGAAGTAGCCAGACCTTGACATCAGCACTAGGACCCCTACCTTTGTTTATTTATTTTTTTTAAAAATGTATTTATTTACTTTATGTACACTGTTGCTGTCTTCAGACCCACCAGAAGAAAGCATCGGACCCCATTACGGATGGTTGTGAACCACCATGTGGTTCCTGGGAATTGAACCCAGGACCTGTGGAAGAGCAGTCAGTGCTCATAACTGCTGAGCCATCTCTCCAGCCCTGTTCATATACTTTTTAGTAGGTCTTAATACTTATGTGTTATTCACTTTACTCTCTGAGCCATCTTCCCTGCTACAGAAACTATATTTTGAATTTAAATTTGGTTCTTGTCCTTGGCTAACTATATGTGAGATGTGCTAAATCATACTCTCTTGTGATGCTGGGAGAAGGCAGAAAGCTGTATCCCCTAGTAAGTCAGAGAATCATGAAGATATACAACAATCACTGTAGGCTACAATGGAGTGCATCTAATAAATTATATGAGATATTTGTCACCTTGTTATATTTTTTTGTGTGTTTCATTATATTACTCCTCTGTCAGTTGATACAGGTATTCTGAAGGATATTTCAGGTAGGCCAGGCCTAGGAGATGGCTCAGCAGATAAGGCACTTGCTGCCGAGACAGATTGCCTGAGTTCTATCCCTAGACCCATATGATAGGAGAGAACTGGTTCCTGAAAATTGGCCTCTAACCTCCAAATTCATGCTGTGGTATGCACATATGCACACAAGTATACAGATATACACAATGATAAATGTAGCTTGTTTAGGGGTAATGATAATGTAGGTTAGACTAAGCTATGATGTTTACTAGATTTCAAGTATTAAGTTAGATTTTGGCACACACTATTTCAATTTATGATGGGTTTTTCAGGATGTAACCATAAATCAGTGAGCATCTGTGTGTACCAAAGGAACTGAAAACAAGGGTTAAAATAGTTACTTCTGCCCCATGCCCACAACCGCATTGCTTACAGAATGTGGATGGCAGGTGTAATACAAATGACTATCAACACATAAACAGATTTTTATTGTTGTTTCTGTTTTTTCATGACAAGGTTTCTCTGTGTAGCCTTGGATGTCCTGGAAATTGCCTTGTAGACCAGGCTGACCTCAAACTCAAAGATCTGCCTGCCTCTGCTTCCTAAGTGCTGAGATTAAAGATGTGTACTATGTCCACCTGACTATAAATAGATACTTTTTAGTGGCACATACATATCATGGTGTGTCGTTGACCCTTAAAAGGAATGATATTCTGACACATGTTGCAGGATATTTGATCACATTATGAACCTTGAGATTGTGTTAATTTACTGAAACGTCCTATTTCAAGTTGTGATGTGGCTCAGCCCTTACTTAGTGCAAACCTTTAATCCCAAACAATGAAGGTAAGGTTAGTTTGTAGAAGTAAGCACCCATGTTTGAAAGTGATGTCTTTGAAAGTCGATGAATGACTATAAAGGTTTCTTGAGCAGGATAAAATTTATAAACCTTAAGCTTCTCACATAGATAATAAAAAATTACTTTCATGTTTGAAATTGAGTGGCAGACAAAGTGATGAATCAGAGAAAGATTTGACAGGATAGGATATGCCCAACTCTCAGAGAAGAGAGAGGAGAGGGAAGCTAATTAAGAGAGAGAAGAAGAAACCAGGCAGTAGTGGCACATGCCTTTAATCCCAGCACTTGGGAGGCAGAGGCAGGTGGATTTCTGAGTTCAAGGCCAGCCTGGTCTACAGAGTGAGTTCCAGGACAGCCTGGGCTATACAGAGAAACCTTGTCTCGAAAAGAAAAAAAAACAGAGAGAGAGAGAGAGAGAGAGAGAGAGAGAGAGAGAGAGAGAGAGAGAGAGAGAGAAACTTGGGGAGAAGAGAAGGAAACAGATTTTACCAGGAGAATTTTACAGAATCAGGTTGCAGAGAAAGAACAAGCTAGACACAGGTAAAGACAAAAATGAGCCAGAGAATGAGAAGAAACCAGATTAGAATGGATTGTTAGAGTTAGTTTGAGGTCACACAGAACAATTCAGGAGAGGCCCAGAGAGAGAAGCCAGATTGATTCAGTCAGTTTAGAGAGGAGTTTGAGCCAGAAAAGCTCAGTTGAACCAGCCAGTCAGCCAGAGATCAGAAAGAACTAGGAAGTAGTGAGCCTATTCAGCAGTAAGTCTCAGAGACTGAAAACATTCTAGTCCTAGATAAGAATTATAATCTGACCTAAAAGCTAGAAACTTCCTGGAATAAAATTAGGTTCGCAGATAGAGGCAGTAAGCCTCCGAAACAACAATTACTACAGGAGAATAAAAGTTACTTTTACAGACACATTCTATAACTCTACAAGCATGCTAAGTAAAATAAGCCAGACATAAACAGACAAGCATTGTATGATTCATTGATATGAAGTAGCTGAGTCATGCAAATATACAGTCAAAAGGAGAGGTCATAGAGGCTACAGAGACGAGGTCATGGGGAATTATTGCTTATATATATAACTAGAGAGACAGCTCAGTAATCA
Organism: Tokudaia tokunoshimensis; assembly: GCA_036184795.1. NCBI lineage: Eukaryota > Metazoa > Chordata > Mammalia > Rodentia > Muridae > Tokudaia > Tokudaia tokunoshimensis. Next base: position 1,159,635 of record BTHU01000022.1, read on the forward strand.
AGAGCACTGGTTGGCTCCTCCAGAGGACTTAGGTTCAATTTCCAGCATCCACATGGTAACTCACAACTACCTATAACTCCAATTACAGGGGGTTCTTAGACCTTCTCCTGGCTTCCATATTCACCAGGTACTCTGATGGCTCTTACGCATGCATGCTATCAAACACACACACACAAAATAATAAATAAATCTTTTTTAAAAACCAACCAAGAATTATAATCTGACCTAGATTCTGGATCTATGCACAGGAGAATTAAAGCAGACTCACAAAGAGAGCATTGTGTACCCATATTGACAGCAATGTTGTGGCTGGAAGGTGGAAACATTTGTCTTTGGATGGACAGATAACACCATGTGTATAGACAGACACTGGAATGCGACTCAGCCTCTTAAAAGGTAGGAAATTCTGAGGAGCTTTGAGAACCTTCCTCCAGGTGAAATGATCCAATCACAGATGAGTCCTGTGTGGTTTCACTGATATGATGTTGCCACAGAGACAAGAAAGCTGAAAAAGAGGTTGGCAGGACCTTGGGGAAAAAAAGAGCAAGAGATAATAATTGTAGATGGTAATCTTATGCCATTTCAGAGAATTACCTTATTTACTCTTTGTATGTTGGCAAATTTCTTTTCTTTTTTAAAAATATTTATTTATTTATTATATGAAAGTACACTGTAAGTGTCTTCAGACACTTTTTCTTCTCACTCCGGCCCCATTCTCTTGTTCTCCAGCCTGCAAACTTGTTTCAAGTTGAGAACCAGCTTCAATTTTTAGCACAGGCCTGACATTCTTCATGGACTGCAAGAAAAGTTGTAATCAGGGCTGGAGAGATGGCTCAGTGGTTAAGAGCACCGACTGCTCTTCCAAAGGTCATGAGTTCAATTCCCAGCAACCACTTGGTGACTCACAACCATCTGTAATTGAATCTGATGCCCTCTTCTGGTGTGTCGGTGACAAGAAGCTCATATATATTAAATAATCTTAGAAAAAGAAGAAAGAAAGAAAAGTTACAATCACACATTTTTTTTTTTGAGACAGGGTCTTGTGTGTCCTAGGCTCTTCTTGAACTTGTTGCATAGGCAAGGAGAAATTTCAACTTCTGAGCCTCCCACTTCCACCACTGGAGACCTGGGACTATGGATAATGTATTTCACACCTGGTTCTTGTTGTGCGGGACATGGAACCCAGGCTCTCATGCATGTCAGGCAAGTACTCTACTAACTGAGCTGTCTTCACAGTCCTAGATCTAAGAGGCAGAGGCAGGTGGATCTCTGAGTTTGAGGCTAGCCTGATCTACACAGAGAAACCCTGTCTTAAGAAACCAAGGGGAAAGAAAAAGAAAACAAAAAAAACTGAGGCAGGATGATTGACATGAACTTAAAAGCAGCCTTGGCAACAAAGTGAGTTCCAGGCCAGGATGGAATATATAGAGACCCTGTCACAAAAGAAACAAACGAGGGATTAGAAAGATAGCTCAAAGATTCGGAGCCCATACTACAAAGGGCCCAATTTCAGTTTCTAGAAGTCACAGCACGTGGCTCACAACTAGTAACTTCAGCTGCACCAGATCTGATGCCTCTGGCAGCTGCAGGCACACACACACACACACACACACACACACACACACACACACAGAGTTTAATAAAAAGTAAAATCTAAAAAAATAACAAGCGAATAAAAAAGGTTGAGACTATAGCTCTGTGGTACAGCACTTCTTAGCACATAATGGGTTATGAGTTTAATTACCAATATTAAAAAAAAACAGGCACATGGTGATAGCATGAACCTTTAATTCCAGCACTCAAGAGACAAAGTCAGGCAGATCTCTGCAAGTTTGTGGCCAATCTGGTCTACAGGACAACAGGGCTACATAGCGAAAACCTGCCTGGAGATCATCTGTCTGTAATTTACAGGAACATCACCTCACTTGAACTTTGCTTTGGCAGGGCTCTTGAGACAAGATTAATTATGGAGCTGTTGAGATGGCTCTGCAGATGAAGGCTCCTGCCATTTTCTAGCCTGATGTAAATTCTATCCCAACAACCCACATGGCAGAACCAGTTCCCACAAGTTGTCCCCTGACCTCCATGTTAGTGCTGTGGAACTCATGACCAAAAATAAATAAATAAATAAAATGTAATAAAATATTTGAGAACAGCAGGATGAGCTAAAGAGGTCCAGGGTAGGCCTCCAGGCTGGTGTGGTCTGCAGAAGTGGGCAAATAGGCAGAAAGAGGGCTTTCTCTTCCCCTCACTGTGCCGATAGCCCTAGTCCCTTTTCCACTCTGCAAGAGTCCCACTGCTCTCCCACAATGTCACATTTGACACTCATGATTGTACCCTGATGTCAGAGAATCCCAGAACACTGATACAAATTAAAGTTGCCCGTTTTACCTCGGGGGAACGTTAAAAAAAATGTTAGATGTAAATGGTTTGCTGACTTTGCAAGGGTTTATTCAGTTGACAATGGGAAGAAAACCGTGTAGTTCACTATCTTCCAGGGGAGTCACTGATGGCATCTTATCTAAAGGTTTTACAGGAGTTCATCCTGTTAAAACAAAAAGTTAAAAAATCCTTGACTTAAAACATTTCATCGTGCAGGGCATTGGTGGTGCACGCCTTTAATCCCAATACTTGGGAGGCAGAGGCAGGCGGATTTCTGAGTTCAAGGCCAGCCTGGTCTACAGAGTGAGTTCCAGGACAGCCAGGGCTACACAGAGAAACCCTGTCTCGAAAAACCAAACAACAACAACAACAACAAGACATCTCTGGACAGCAAGATAACTCATTGGGTAGAGGTATTTGCTGTTAATCCTGACAAACTGACTTTAGTTCTTTGAACATGTGGTGGGAGAGAGACCTGACTTCTGTTGGTTACTCTGTATGCACACAAGTATACGTGTATACACACACATACACACACTGTGGTTTGTTTATGTTCAGTCCAGGGCGTGGCACTATTAGAAGGTGTGACCCTGTTGGAGTAGGCATGGTACTTGAGTGTGGGTTTTAAGACCCTCACCCTAGCTGCCTGGAAGCCAGTCTTCCTCTTCAGATGAAGATGTAAAACTCTCAGCTCTGCCTGTGCTATGCCTGCCTAGATGCTGCCATGCTCCACACTGATGATAATGGACGAACCTCTGAACTATAAGCCAGCCCCAATTAAATGTTGTCCTTATAAGACTTACTTTGGCCGGGCGGTGGTGGCACACGCCTTTAATCCCAGCACTTGGGAGGCAGAGGCAGGCGGATTTCTGAGTTCGAGGCCAGCCTGGTCTACAGAGTGAGTTCCAGGACAGCCAGGGCTATACAGAGAAACCCTGTCTGGAAAAAAAAAAAAAAGACTTACTTTGGTCACAGTGTCTGTTTACAGCAGTAAAACCCTAACTAAGACACACACTAAGTAATAAATGAGTGAAAACTGTTAGGAGCCAGGCTTCATGACTTCCCCTGGGTCCCTGATGAATGGAGACAGAACACAGTTCCATGTCTAAAACCAGGAACATGCTTGGTGGAGCTAGTAATGGCCCAGTGTCAAGGGCCATACTTGGGGGAGCTGCCACTTCAGATCCTGGGAACCCAACTCTTCCCCACTCAAGGGTTGTGTTATCAGTCCCAAGGCTACTTGGTCTGTGACAAACTTGAGATACCCTCTGTTTTTGTGCAACATTGCTTGGTTAGATTCCTGTTGACTTTGTCCCATTGTGGGATAGTTTTCTGCTAAGTCTGTTCCATTTCCCTGCTGCAAATAGATAAGATGCTGTACTTACTGATAAAATTGCTGACACGTGTCATCAGTTCATGGAGACCTCCTGATTCCAACTTTCTAACTTCTTTATTTTCTCATCCCTGATCCCTCCCCTCAACAGCATTGCTATTCTGGCCCCTTATTCCTTCAAGTTCAGATTAAAAAACAAGCCCCCCCCCCAAAAAAAACCCCTTATCTCCTTAGTACATTTTCTATGTATTCTCTATGTCAAGGACCACACATAGGATCTTTCTAAGTTAATTTTGGACCAGACATGATCAGGCACATTCAGAGTGGTTCAGCCTTATACCTGGCTAGTTAATTCTTATAGGCTTATTTTTATTGTTTTTTAATTATTCCTAGGTGTGTACATGCCTGTAGGTATGAGCACATTAGTACAATTGTCCTTGGAGGTCAGAGGCGTCAGATCCTCTGGAGTTGGAGCCACCTCATGTGGGTGCTGGGAACTGAACCCAGATTCACTGCAAGAGCAACAAGTGCTTTTAATTTCTGAGCCATCTCTCCAGCCTCCACTAAGTTAATTTTAATAAACAAACAGTATTTGAGCCTTTGGAATACATTAACTAAAGTAGTCCTTATTTCATTATCTAGGAATGTTGCAGTATATTTCCAACCCAATTACCCAGTAAAGAACTCACAACTCAATCAATAACAATACAAGATATATGCCTAGAATGGGCGGATCTCCCACTGCTACTCTATTCCCATCTATGTTATCCCATCTAACTTGCGGTTTCTCCAGGTCATGTGCTTCTCTCCATCTTCTTTCCACCTCCTCCCTTGATCTTCTCTCCTCCCATCGATCCTTTCTCCTCCCCCAAAACCTCTCAGCTCCTCCTTCCCTTCTTCTGCCCAATCATTGACTCTAACCTTTATTTGAAAAGTTAAGGTGGGGAGAAGGTTCACAAGGCACCTGTATACATGATTGACTCCTAGTCTGCAGCCCCTCCCAGGAGTGGAATTAGCATCAAGATACAAGCCCAGGGCTAACCACAACATAGGAAGACACGTGCATCTTCTATAATCCAATCTAGTTTTTTTTTTTCATTAAAATGGGTTTGTGTTCCACGATCATTTCAGAGTTGCATAGAGATAATGCAGTCTGTTTATGATCCTTCTTACTACCTTTTCAAGGCCTAAGGGGCTTGTCTTTAGGGCTGCTCTATGTCTGGGTTTAAAACATGAGGATTGTGAATCTAGGAACAGTGAGGTAAGTTGACCTTGTGACCCGGTCCACTTCCTGTCTCCCCAGCTGGGCTTTCACAGCTCTTTACATTATCAAGAGTCACAGAAAATGAACATCTCAAGGGAGATCTTTGTTCATTCCCTACTTTGTAATGTATTGTATTTGTGAGGCTTAGAAGAGTCCATGCACTAACTGGAAAAGGAAAGGTGGAACCCAAGTAAGTCTCTGTAACCTCTGACTTTTCCACCTGAGCCCCAGTTTCCAAATAACAACTCAGAGGTGTTGGTCTGTATCTGCTCCACCACTGGGTAAGACTTCTTAGGAAAGTGGGAACAAGGCAGTTTGGCTGCGCTTATCCCACACTACTGCTGGGCAAGTGCCAGGCTGTAGGGAAGTGCAGAGCTCCCCTCAGGGGGTAGGAAAGCTCAGTCTGAGATGTGGGACAGCCAGAGCTGGTTTGGAGGTCCCCAGGCCTGCAACAAGACCAGGGCTGTGGGGTTCTCTGGCCCTTGGATATACAGGCGCGGCTGGGAGTCGTGGAAGAGCGGAGAACAGAGTTGGTGTGGGCTGGGGACAGTGTCTAGCCCGGGGCTGGGGGCAAAGGGGAGCTCTGGCTTGCCCCAGTGGTGATTGTCCTTAGCTTGGTGGAGACAAGCTGAGTCGTGGTTGTTGCTGGGATCTCAGAGAGGCCTTCAAGGGAGAATTAAGTTGCAGCTCTGTAGTCGAATGCCTTCTCCATGGCTCCCCACGGTGGATCTTGATGAAAGAGACAGTTCATGGTTCTTAACAGTTTATTGGTTATTCATGGCGGAAAATGGATGCATAATATACCATATCCACTTCTCAGGGTAGACCTGAGATTAAATACCTTTTACTGGGAGGAATGTTTGGGAAGGGAAACTTATTGGCTAAACCCTCTGGGCCTCTAGGTACCTCATTAGCATGGAGAACTCTGTTTTGGGTCTATGTGACCATAGGACACATGTCTTTTATGTGAGAATCATGGCATGTGTTTCAGGTCAGGAATCTGGCAGGGAGTAGGAAGTCACCTAAATCTCAGGTGTATGCCCACCTGACAGCACCCGCGATGCCCCAGTACCAAGTATCGGGCGTAGGCCTGGGGGATTGACAGAAGACACAGATTCAGGTCATTCAGTAAGGAGAATGCTGAAGCTTTACTGAGGGACCAGCAATTTATACTTGAGGCCAGGTGAAAAACAACAGGAAAAAACAATCATAGCACCTGGGAAGTCCCTACCACACCGGGTGGGAAAACAGAAATCAAGTCTCAGGAAACTGTGCAAACAGCTCAGCGGAGGGCTTCGAGCTAAGCTCACGATGTCCAACACTCACCAAGTCTCTGGGTCTCAAACCTTACCAAACTTCCTGGCATGGGTTTACCGTCCAACACTTATGAGTAGAATCATTAACTACATATGGTCTGTGGTGTGGCTTGTTTTTATATACTTTAAAAAATACTAAAATAATAAAAATGGGAAAATGAATTTATTTATAACTCTTAGCTTACCGCTGTGCCACCTGTGGCAAGGTTAAAACTGACAGAAAAGGAGCTGGTGAATACTTCGAGTTGTCTATTTTAGGAATATAAGCTTGTCACTTAAAAGATCTCTCTCTCTCTCTCTCTCTCTCTCTCTATATATATATATATATATATATATGTGTGTGTGTGTGTGTGTATACCATATATATACACATATATACATATGTATATCATATGTATTAAAACTCACACATGTAAAAGAATTATGTCTCCCTTGCTTTATAAGCATTTCTGACATTAGCCGAAGCTTTTTTTTTTTTTTTTTTTTTTTTTGGTTTTTCGAGACAGGGTTTCTCTGTATAGCCCTGGCTGTCCTGGAACTCGCTCTGTAGACCAGGCTGGCCTCGAACTCAGAAATCCTCCTGCCTCTGCCTCCCAAGTGCTAGGATTAAAGGCGTGCGCCACCACCGCCCGGCTAGCTGAAGCTTTCTACATGCACATTAATGACAAGCCTTTCACAGGAAATTGGAGCCGGGCGGTGGTGGCGCACGCCTTTAATCCCAGCACTTGGGAGGCAGAGGCAGGAGGATTTCTGAGTTTGAGGCCAGCCTGGTCTACAAAGTGAGTTCCAGGACAGCCAGGGCTACACAGAGAAACCCTGTCTCGAAAAACCAAAAAAAAAAAAAATCACAGGAAATTGGGAAATTCATAGTGCCCTACTGCATCCCTCTTGTCCTGGTGCCTTCTGATTTATACACTTCAGAAGGGCCAATTTCAAAGAAGCCAGTGCTTCCTGTATACTTTTGTGTTATTTTGGGGTGTTGATTGCATATAACATAGCAAACCCCTGTTGTTCCCTCAGTGGTGTGGGCTGTACTAACAGCCCCTGGGAAACAATTCCTTCACTTATGACACTACTTTATACCCAACATTTAATTTGTATGAGAGGCTCAGTTACTTAACAATCATGTTCCAACAGGTTTGGCACTCTCTGACTCTACACTGTCAGTTTTTGCTCTGTGATTCACATACCTCACATATTCGAGAAAAGCTGTAATCTGCTCACGCCTTATCTTGCTTTATGTGAAACAACATATTTTTTCCTTCTTTAAACCCTCTGTGCTGCACCTGAAAGTCATCATTTGTTCCATGGTAACAGGGTGGGAAAGGATAACTGATTTCAAAATCGATGCTAAAATAACCAGATATTCATATATTTTGCACACCTTGATCTTTCATATATAAAATTTACTCAGGGCTGAAGAGATTACTCAGTGGTTAATAACATTTGTTGCTCTGTGAAAGAATATGGTAGCTTATAACCATTTATAACATAATTTCCAGGGGCTCCAAAACCGTCTCCTGACCTCCAGGGGCATCACATATGCAAGTGACGCACATACATACAGGCAGGCAAAGCATACATAAACATTGAATAAATCTAACTAAAAATTATTCCAGGTAAATTGTATACACTAGCAAAATAAAGTACAAATTTTGTTCAAAAAAATGAAGAAACTAGTTTTATTTTGTGTCATGTTGGATTTTTCGTTAAAATAGAATACACCTAAAAAAGCATGAAATGAAAGCAAACACAGTGTTATTTAAATTTGATAGAAGAAAAAACCCACTGGCCTCTGCCTCCCCAGAGCTAGGATTGAAAGCATGCACTACCACACCTGACCAAAATAAATTTTTTTTTTTTTTTTTTTTTTTTTTTTTTTTTTTTGGTTTTTCGAGACAGGGTTTCTCTGTGTAGCCCTGGCTGTCCTGGAACTCACTCTGTAGACCAGGCTGGCCTCGAACTCAGAAATCCACCTGCCTCTGCCTCCCAAGTGCTGGGATTAAAGGCGTGCGCCACCACTGCCCGGCCAAAATAAATTTTTAAAACTTTGTTTATATAAGATAATATTAGGACTTTTCGGCGAATGGGCGTGGCACCCTAGAGTCATGGGTTTGAATGCTTGGCCCATAGGGAGTGGCACTATTAAGAGGTGTGATCCTGTTGGAGTAGATATGGCCTTATTGGGGGAAGTGCGTCACTGTGGAAGTAGTCTTTGAGGTCTCATATGCTCAAGCTAGGTTTAGTGTGGCAGTCTCTCCCTGCAGCTTGTGTATCCGGATGTAGAACTCTCAGCGACTTCTCCAGCACCATGCCTGCCTGCCCCCTGCCATGCTTCCCACCATGATCATAATGGATTAAACCTCTGAACTGCAAGACACCCCCTATTAAATGTTTTCTTTTATAAGAGTTGCCATGGTTATGGTGTCTCATCACAGTAATAAAACCCTAACTAAGACATAATTGTCTTAGGGGGTTTTGTTGCTGTGATAAAACACCATGATCAAAAGCAAATTGGAGAGGAAAGGGTTTATCTGGTTTACACTTCCACATTGTAGTCCATCCTTGAAGGAAGTCAAAACATGCAGAAACCTGGAGGCAGTAACTGGTGCAGAGTTCATGGAGGTGGAATACTTACTGGTTTGCTCCCCATGGCTTATGCAGCCTGCCCTCCTATAGAACTCAGGACCACCAGCCAAGGGATAGAACCACCTACAACATGCTGGGACCTCCCCCACTAATCACTAAACAAGAAAATGCCCGTCAGGTTTGCCCACAGTCTGATCTTATGGAGATATTTTTCCAATTGAGTTTCCCTCCTCTCAGATGACCTCAGCTTGTGTCAAGTTGACATTAAAATGATCCAGCACAGGCTTGAGAAATGAATGACTCATTGGTAAAAGCATTTGCCATACATGCATGAGAATCTGAGTAAGAATCCTGAGCACCCAAATTAAATAGGTAGGCATGACTGCAAGTGCCTGTAACCCTTACATTGGAGACATGCAGACTCTAGGAGTTCACTGTTCAGCTAGCCTAGTCAAGATGATTAGTTTCAGGCTCAATAAGAGACCCTGTCCCAAAGGAATAAACATTGATTAAGGAAGACACCTATATATGATATATACCCCTGGCCTCTGCATGTACATACCTGTGCACAAACCACACACAACAAACATAAATTTAAAAAGATAATAAAAAAATAACATTAAAGGGATTAAAAATCCAGAGTTACAGGACAGGTGTATAGAGCAAGTAGTGTTGAAGACATCGGTTTACTAAAGATGTTGGGAAAGGCAGACAAGCTAACTGAAAAGTGGGTAAAAGACTTTGAACAGAAACTTTCAAAATGGCAAATAAATCTAAAACTGTACTGAATCTCATTTGTTTTTGTGGAACACTATGTTAAAATATACAATGAAATGTAAGTTGAACTAAGAGAAAAGATCAGGCAAGAATAACATATGTGCCGGTTAAATCCTAGTAAGGATATGGAGTATCAGATCCCATCTCCACAGACAGAAATGTAAACTCAAAACCACTGTGAAATCAGGACACTGTCCAGTAGAGTAATGTGACATAATCATGTGCTCTCTTTGATAGCTGTGCACACTACAAAGGTGTAATTATGTTCTCTAGAATGTAAAATAGACTAGAAATGGGAATGTTGTTCTATATTGGGAAACATTTGGCTAATTAGCAGTAGACCAGAGAAATAGTTAAATTCTTTAAAAAGGAATTATAGAGCCACATAAAATTTGTATAATAATTATAAACATTAAAACTAAAACCAAGGCTGAGAATGGTGGCACACACTTTTAATCCTAGCACTTAGAAAGCAGAAATAGGTAAGTTAGAGGCCAGTTCAGTTTATAGCTACTGAGTTCCACTTCACCCAAGGCTGCATATAGTGAGATCCTATCTCAATAAAGTAAAAAAAGTAAAATAGAAAATAATTACATAGAATCAAACTATAAAGAAACATGTAGGGGCTGGAGAGATGGCTCAGCAGTTAAGAGCACTGACTGCTCTTCCAGAGGTCCTGAGTTCAAATCCCAGCACCCAAATCCCAGCTCACAACCATCTGTAAAGAGAGCTGACACCCTCTTATGGTGTGTTTGAAGACAGCTACAGTGTACTTACATATAATAAATAAACAAATCTTTAAAAAAAAGAAAAGAAACGTGTGGTTACATTTATATAAAGTTTAGAAACAGGCAAAACTCAATTATATTTTTAGAAACATATATTAGAATATTCAAAAAGATTTTAAAAAAAAAAAAAAGCAAACTGTGAGCATACTAGTGCCTGCCTTTGATCCCAGCATTTGAGAGTCAGAAGCAGGCAGATCTCTGAGTTCGAGACCAGCCTGGTTTACAGAGTGAGTCCCAGGACATCCAGGGCTATACAGAGAAACCATGTCTCCAAATAAAAGAAAATAAAACAAAACCCAAAGCAATCAAGCAGGAAAAAATTGATATTTAGATTATACAGAGAATTCAGACCTCTCTTATTTTATGTATGTGCATGTGCGTGCACCTGTGTGGGTTTGTGTTCACATGTATGTTGAGGTGAACAGAAAGCACTGGATCTTCTGGAGCTGGACTACAGGTGGTTGTGAACTCCTTTATAGGTGCTGGGGACTAAGCCTGGGCCCTCTGCAAGAGCAGCAAGTTCTCTAAGACACTGAGCTATCTCTCTAGCTCCTGATCTAAATATTTCATAACTGTGTCATATTTGCACAAGGCCTTCCATGATGGGCCACTGAAAACTACACCTCTCATGTCACATCAAATGTGGATACTAAGGACAATAGGGTCAGATTCACTCCTTTTTAGTTCTTTTAGAATAAATCAGAGATGACAGGATGATCATATGGCGTTACAAAGATTCGCTTTTTTAAAAATTTATTTATTTTATGTGTGTTGGCATTTAGCCTGTATTATGTCTCGTGGGCATCAGATCTTGGAGTTAAAGACAGTTGTGAGCTGCCATGTGGGTGCTGGGATTTGAACTCTGTTCCTCTGGAAGAGCAGTCAGTGTCCTTAACTGCTGAGCCATCACTCCAATCCCCAAAGATGGGCTTTTTAAAATATAATTTATTTATTTTTATTTTATGTGCATTAGTGTTTTGCCTGTATATTTGTCTGTGTGAAGGTATCAGATCCCCTACAACTGGTGTTACTACAGTCAGTTGTGAGCTGCCATATGGGTGCTGGGAATTGAACTCAGGTTCTCTTAACCACTGAGCCATCTTTCTGGCCCAGGATGGGCTTTCTTTTCATCATAATTTACCGTACTTGTTTTTATTTCTGTGAATCACAACTGAAAGATAAGGAAGAGGTTAAGCTGTAACTTTCTCCTATCAACATAGGAAAGTTGTTGTCAGGCACTTGTTACTGAAGAATCCATGAAAATGAAATAGAGCAAACTGGAAGAATGTCAACAATTTAGTGTTTGACCGATATCATCAAGATAATATCTGGACCTAGTCTATGATTTCTTTCCCCAAAACAAAACCCTTTCTATACTGGTCCTATTTATATTTTTATTATTTACTTATTTATTTATTTATTTATTTAGAGACTGGGTCACTCTATGTAATCCTGGCTGTCCTGAAATTCACAGAGATCCTCCTACCTCTGCTTCTCCCAAGTGCTGAGATTAAAAGTCTGTTCCACCACACCCAAATGTACTGGGCCTATTTTGTTAATAATATAATCTCCAATTTTTTCATATTTTCTTATTGTTCTAGGGCATATAGTCTGTGTTATATTCATTCTCTTCTCTTCTTCCCTTCTGCCTACACCCCAAATATAACTTCTATTTCCTTTTCTTTTACCCACCCTCATATTGTCTATGGTACTTATTATATGTCATTGCCTACCTAAGGCATTCTTTACTTGTTTCCTCTCTTATTTATATTATATGAATACTATTTGCTTTAATGAAATCTAGGTTTGCAGTATAACTTAAACTATATGGCTTCAGGCCCCGTCAATAAGAGTGACAAGTTCATAAAATATTTTTAACTTTTCTCAGTTTTAGAAGATTGAAATGGTGGTGACCTAGTTTAGAGGGAAAATAAAATCAAGAACAAATACATAGAATTGATTATACTCATCAGTGATATAACATTGAACAGAGAAGAGTTTCAAGAAAACTATTTATTATTCATACCACTCCATTTTGTTCAGCAAAGATTTCCTGCAAATGTGACTCACAGGCAGTGAGCTGGCAAAGTTCTTCCAAATCTGTCATTAATAATAAAAATTCTTCAACAGGGGGAAAAAAGCAGGTTACCACATGGATGTGAGAAATTGCCTTTCACAGTTAAGGTCTGAAGAACTCCAGCAGGAGAGAGCTATTGTGAGTGCAATAAGAGCATGAAAACCCTCAGCTATAAGGATAGTCTTCCTGAGCACCCAGTTTCAAACACTGGAACAAGATTTCAGTGGTACTGGAACTGGAAAATCTGTGTTCAGGCTGTGTCACACATAAGGATTCTCATGCAGAAGAGAAACCCTGTGGAGACAGTGAGTATAGGAAAAACTGGTCAGACACTTTCTCTGACCACAGAATTAGCACAGAGAAACACTCTTGTCTTCCACAGTGTGGAACATCCTCTAAGCAGTCAGCTCTGGAGGGAGACAATGAATTATTAGTCTGAAACCCTTTGAATATAATGCATGTGGGAATAGCTACAGGCAGTTACTGTTCCTTTGACCTTAGAAAACTGCCACAGGAGAGAATCTGTTAGAACCTAATAACAGGACTCACACTGAGGATAAGTCATCTAGAGGTCATGAAAATAGGCCATATCAGACATTACACAAAATATATCAAAAAACTCACGGTGAGATAAAACCCTAACTGTTATTAACGTGGGAAATTCTTCTGTCAGAAAGGACATCCCATTCAATATCAAAGAACTCACATAGGCGAGAAACCATCTGCATGTAATGACTGTGGAAAGGCTTTCTCCCAGAAGTCAGCACACATCAGAGAAACCATGTAAATGTAACAGATGTGAGAAAATACTTGTTCAGAAGTCAGCTCTCAGGGGGACATCAGAGAATCCACACAGTAAAGAAGCCACATGAATGTAGTGAATGTGGGAAATCATTTGTCCAAAAGTACAATCTTCAGAGGACATTAGGGAATCCATAGAGGAACAAAAGCCTTTTAATGTACTGTTATGTGGAAAGTTTTCTGATCAGAAATCAAACTGGAGGGTTGGAGAGATGGCTCAATGGTTAAGAGCACTGACTGCTCTTCCAGAGGTCCTGAGTTCAAATCCCAGCAACCACATGGTGGCTCACAACCATCTGTAAGGAGATTGGATGCCCTTTTCTGGTGTGTCTGAAGACAACTACAGTGTACTTACATATAATAAATAAATCTTAAAAAAAAAGAGAAACCAAACTGGAGAATACATCAAAGAACTTAAGGTGGGGAAAAAACTTACCAATGTAATGGACATAAAAAATCCTTCTGGCAAAAAGATCATTTCCTTTAACATCAAAATATTCACACAGGAGAGAAACTGTTCAAATGTCATGACCATGGAAAAAAAATTGTACCAACATCAACCCTCAGGGTACACCAAAGAATCCACACTGGAAAGAAACCATTTAAATGTAATCCTTAGTGATCTTGAGAGAATTCATACAGGGGAGAAATCCTCCCATTGTAATGAATGTAGGAAAACTTTTAGCCAATTAGCTGAAGACTTAGAATCTTAGTCAAACCTTAGAATATGCCAGAGAATTCATTATGTGAAGAAGTCTTATGAACTCAGTGAATATGGGTAAGGTCAGCTCTAAATATATACCAGAGAACTCAGGAAGAGAGGATGTCCTGAGGCTAAATCTTTCTGACAAGAGTCGTCCATTTGACCCATGAAGATTTTGACAGGAAAAAGCTCTTCAAAGTCTGTAAGAAAACAATTCTTGTTGTCAGTACATGTACAGAAAAACAGGATTCAGCAGGAGAAACCATATTACTGACTATGAATATTTGAAAAGCTTTGTTCCAAGGTTACCTGCAGGATATATCAAAGAATTCACAGATGCTTCTCGCTCTTTCTATGAAAACTCCTTCTATATGAAACTATATCTTGTTAGATAAGTCTCACAAATCACAGTCTGGTATTCTGTTCATAAGTCATAATTTCATTTTTTCCTCCAAGTGGTAGACCTTCTAGAATTACCAGTCTTCAGTTCATGTAAGTCTCACTTTGTCACTGAATGCTAGAACAGGGTGCCTATGATTTATGGCATAACCAGGTCTGACAAATATGAGATTCCCCTGAGATATGGCAGGGCCCTTCAGAATAAAATGAGTGTGAGCACCCTAGGGGAGGTTTATCTGATAAAAATGACTTGCCACACAAGCCTAATAGCCTGAGTTAGGTCCCCTGAAACCACACAGAATGAAGGATATGTTTGGCAAATATCTGTAATCCCAGCACTCCTACTGTGAAATGGGAGATGGATAAAGGAAAATCAGCTAAAAGATTCTGCACTCCTACTGTGAAATGGGAGATGGATAAAGGAAAATCAGCTAAAAGATTCTGGATCAGCTATCCTTGAGTACATGACCAGGGGAAGAAACAATAGAAATTCTACCTCAAACTAGGTGGAAGGAGAGAGGTGCCCTCTGATCTCCAAATGTGGCAGAAAATACCTCCAACTCTACCTCTCCCCCATTTTAAATAAATGAAAAAAATAAATAAAATGAATCTGGCTTCTAGGTCAACCTTGGATGCCATGTTTTAATGCCATTTTTAAAGACAATAAGAAGGAAAGGTGCCTGAATAAATATTGGGAGTAAACCTCTCCACATTTTTAGTAGTTGAACATTTTGTGAACAAAAATCAAACCTTCATTGTTTTTCATTGTTTTGATCTGTTTGTCTCTGTGGCTAGTTTAAATGTTTCACTGCTAAGAGGCTGAAGACTGTTGTCAAGAATATGTCAGCCAGAACGCACAAATTTTGTCAGGAGGTTACTGGGCTAAGGATTCCCTTAAGGGTCATCAGAAAATTCACACAAATGATATCTGAAGTGGAAATCTCTGGTTTCTTTGGAGACTTGGTTGTGTCATGTGATGTTTTGCTGGACACTGTCTTATGAGAGGATGTTTTGCTGAAGCAAGCACTTGGGGAATGTTTTGCTGAGAACAGACACGTGGTGTTTTTCTGGAAGCTGTCTGGAAAAGGGCATGTGATGGTTTGCTAGAGCAGACGCTTGAGAGGACAGGTGATGTTTAGAAAGGATATAAATTCAGCCCAACAGACAGTGGACGATGCTCCGGCATTGATTCACCTGGACTTCTTTGCTGATCATCATTTGTTGTGACTTCGTAAAGAGAAATGCACCAAAGAATTCCTTGTGATATTCCAGTGACTTCTTGTTTCTTCTGAGTGAACTCAGGATGATTGACAGAGCCTCACAGTTTCTTCTGGATTGAGCTACTGCTGCTGATTCATATGAACTGAATTGCTGATAACCTGACATTGAAGATTAGAATCACCCAAAAGAACTATCTCTAAACAGATCCACATCCTCCTTTGCCCTATTAACCTTTCCACTACCTCTGGTGGGTGGTGGGCTAGAAGGGAGGTTAAAGCATTTAAGAAACCTTATTAAAATAGGTTTTAAAAAACCTAAGTCTACAGATATCCATTTGATATAACAAAATAGATGGTACCAACAGATATAGGACTTTGGATGAACCTAAAATATTGGAAATAGATTTTGTTGATTTATTTAGTTGAATGATGAGCAATCTGCTTGTATAGTAGTTCTATACTTTTGGTGAAGTAATTTATCTAGAACTACTCTGTTCTCGGGCTCCTAGCAATTTCTTATAACCAGTCACAGCTTCTTTAAAAAATACAAATTTCAGCTGGGTGTGGTGACACAAACCTTTAATCCCAGCACTTGGAAGGCAGAGGCAAGTGGATCTCGGTGAGTTCAAATTGAGTCCAGGACAGCCAGGTCACTGTTACACAGAGAAATCCTGTCTCAAAACAAAACAGAACAAAATAAAAACCCCGTGTCTAGAGGGAAACAAGTGGCCATTAGCACTAACATGGATACTCTGTGTTGGACAGGAACTAAAATGTTTATGATCGTTTTGGATCCAAGTGTCCAAGTAACATTTCTACAGTTTTTGCAGAAGTAGTGAACGCCTAGATTTAAGTCTTTGGGTTTGGGTAGGGTTTCCTGAGGATTAGGGAAACATGGAAACATTCAGATGAAGTGCTTTAGGCCAATGCAAGATAGTGTGACTTTCATATATGAATGTTGTGTAAAAATTTATATGAGAGCTGACAAGATGGCTTTGCAGGTGAAGGCCCACTATGCGAATGCAACGACTGAGTTCAATTCCCAATTTCCACATGGTGAAAGGAGACAAAGACTCCCACCAGTTGTCATCTTGACCTCTACACATGCACAGTGACGGGGCATACATATCCATACATATGCATATAAGTAAATAAATGTGTAACCTTATACATAACAATGTAAAGTTCTCCGGGCTGCTTAGCATTCATCTATTAGATTGGTTTCAGTGGATCAAAGACTGTACAGAAAAGAAATGGTTTGTTTCTGTTCTTCCATTCCCTTGGCTCCAAGACTGAGGGTCTAAAGCAGTGATTCTCAGCCTTCCTAATGTTGCCACCCTTTAATACAGTTCCTCATCTGTGGTTATCCCCAACCATTAAATTTTTTTCATTGCTACTTCATAACTGTGATTTTGTTACTGTTTTGAATTGTAATATAAATATTTATGTTTTCTGATGGTCTTAGGTGAGCCCTGTGAAAGGGTCATTTTATCCCCCAAAGGGTTACCGCCCACAAGTTGATAATTGCAGGTTTAAATGTATCTGGAGATTAGAGCAGAGCCAGAGGCCTGCCTTCCAGGAAGCTTGCTCAGCCATCTGGCAAGCTGCCTCCCCCACTTGGCTGCTCCCCACACCACAGGGTGTTAATGAACCCTCAACGTGGAAGTAGATTTCTCCTGAGAAGTGATCCCAGTGGAAACCACTCTTTTAACCTGTTGAAAGTCCGACCCAGCTACACGGGGATTAAAGAAATGGCTCAGTGAGCTAAAGTGCTTGCCAGTAAGCCTCATGACTGGAGTTCAGTTCTTGAGACTGTCCTGAAGAAGGACAACAACCTTCCATGTGAGTGCCATGGTCCATACTCTGACGCTCTGCACAAAGTACTTAATTAATTAAAAAATTAAACTTGGGACTAGAGAGATGGCTCAGCGGTTAAGAGCACCTGTTCTTTGAAAGAACTAGAATTCAACTTCTAGTTCTCACATGGTGGCTCACATGACTGCATAACTCCCTCCATAACTCCAGTTCCAGAGGATATGATACCCTCTTTTGACCTCCAAGGGCACCAGGCATACATGTAGTACACAGACATACACATACAGGCAAAACACTTACACACAAATAAATCTTGAAAAACATTATTAAAAATAATTTAGCCAGGCATAATGGTACATGTTTTTAATCCCAGCATGAAGGCAGATGGATGTCTGAGTTCAAGGCCAGCCTGGTGTACATAGTAAGTAAACCAGGATGGCCAGTACTACAGAGACCCTTTCTCAAAAAAAAAAAAAAAAGTTTAAAGCTATGCAGATTCTGTTTTTATTTCGTTTTGGTGACTGGAAGTGATAGCATTTTTGTGTATAGCCCCAATTTGCCTTGAATTTTTCTGGCCTATAATTCAGGAAGGATCCTCCTACTACTTGTCTTTAAAGAACTGGGATTACAGATATGCACTACCACACCTGGTTTTATGTGGTACCAGAGCTTTACCAATTGAGCTGTATCTCTAGCCCCTAGAGAATGTATTTTTTTAAGAATTATTTACTTGTTTTATGTATAGGAGTACACTGTAGCTGTCTTCAGACACACCAGAAGAGAGCATCAGACCCCATTACAGATGTTTGTGAGTCACCATGTGGTTGCTGGGAATTGAACTCAGGACCTCTGGAAGAATAGTCAGTGCTCTTAACTGCTGAGGCATCTCTCCAGCCCTGAGAATACATTCTTTGTAAAAATTTCTTTCAGGAGCTGGAGAGATAGTTCAAATGTTAAAGAGTTTGCCACACTAGCACGAAGACTTGAGTTTAACCCCTAGAACCTGCGTAAAGTGATAGGTACATTCATATAATCTGAGTGATTGGGGCTCACTGACTGGCCAATGTAGCCTTCCTGGTGAGTTCCAGATGAGAGAGAGAGAGAGAGAGAGAGAGAGAGAGAGAGAGTCCCCTGTTTCAAAAAACAAGGTAGATCACTCCTGGGGAATAATACCCAGGGTTGACTTCACATGTGCACACACATAGCAAATAAAATAAAACTTTGATATCAAGTCTATTCTGTAGATCACTTTGTCCCTTGTGATTCATTGTCCCAACACATCTCTAACTTCGCTTCCTAAGTGGAAAGGGTGGAATGTGGTATTTGGGTTTTTTTTTTATTGAATATAATCTTCATTTACATTTCTTTTTTTGTTTGTTTTTTGTTTATTTTATTTTCTATATTCTTTATTTACATTCCAAATGATTTCCCCTTTCCCGGTTCCCCCTCCCATAAGCTCTTCCCTCCCCCTGTTCCCCATTCAACACCCCCTCCTGCTTCTCTGACCTGGTATTCCACTACATTGCTGCAACAAGTCTTTCCAGGACCAGGGGCCTCTCCTTCCTTCTTCTTGGGAGTCAATTGATATGTGAATTGTTTGTTGGTTTTGCCATTTGTTTAACAAGAGTCCACTGATGCCCATTATGTACCAACCTGTATTTTAGGTGCAGTGGGAGGCAGAGCAGTGACTGAAATAGATCCCCTCAGAAAAGTGTCATATTTTACCAGAGACAGAAATGAATTGGTAAATTATACAGTGTGTTAGGTGTGATGGGTGCTAAGAAGGTAACTAAAGACGTTAGCAGTGCTTGGGTGGCCCAGGGGATTCACTGAGGAATAACTGAACCAAGACTTAAGGAGGTTGGCATCAGCATCTGGCCAGCGCTTTCCCAGAAGAGAGACCATGTATCAAAGGATCTGAGAAGGAGCAAGCAGGTGAAATTAGGAAAGTGCAGGAGTTTAGTATGGTCAGAGGTCAGCTTGCAAGGAAAACAGGAAATGATGTCATGGGTGACAAGACTAGAGTCCATGAGTCCTAGGGAGCCCTGGCCTATCTGGATACCAGAAATGTAGAAAGGTACTCTCTTGAGCAGATGCAAAACAGTTGAGGAGCTGCCCTTGGTCCCACCAAAATGTAAACGAACAAATAAATGTGCATTTGTAAGCCTTCCACTTATAAATGTAAACAATGCCACCTAGTGGCATTATCTCTAATAACACCAACAAAGTTCTTTGTAAAACATTCTATTTACACACACATTACAGTACCTGTATAGAGGTCAGAGGACAATTTCTGGGAGTTGGTTTTCTCCTCCATTTGGGTCTTTATCAGTTTAGACATCTTGCCAGCCCCTTTGTAAAATATTACATCTGGCAGTTGTACATAAAAAACTGGTTCTTCATACCATGTTGATTTCTATCTTTTTGTTAAGTGAACCACTCTGGTATATGAAATAGAATGAGAATTCTTGTAAAAGTACAGAGTTTTTCTATGCCCTCCTTTGTTTTGAATAATGACACAGAGACCTGGTATATTTATGAAAAGCTTCAGGCACTAAACTGGGTAGATTTTGAGCTATTCTAACCCCACTATGCTGGCCTGACCTACTTCCGAGTCACATGGCCCATTACCTGACATCTCAGTCTAATTCTAGCACCTCCTTCTTCATTCATGTCCTGGTGGCAACTCCCCTCCTTCCACCTGAGACCCCCTCTCTTTCTGTCCAGGAAATCCCACCTTATCCTATCCTGCCCAGCTATAGGCTAGTCAACTCTTTATTTAACCAATCAGGAGGTGATAGAGAACAGTGTTTTACAAAATACTGAGGCATTCCAAAGTCTAGACTGAAGCCAGAGTTCTGGATACAGAAAAGAGCACATGAGTACAAAGTACACATGAGAACACCGTGCACATAAATACACAGTACGCGTGAATCACAGTGCACATAGAACACAGTGTACATGAGTACACAGTGCGCCTGAATCACAGTGCACATAGAACACAGTGTACATGAATACACAGTGCATGAGTACACAGTGCACCTGAATCACAGTGCACAACCCTCCCCCCCCCAACAAATTCTGATCCATGACATTTTCTACCATGCTGGATTAATTCACATAAATTCATATACTATTTTATCTGACTTCTGAAGAGTGAGTTGTGATTTCATTTTGTCCTAACATGTCAGCTATCTTTGGGAAGACTTCATGATTTGGGGTTGTAGAGAACAACGTACAGGTCAGTGTCTCCTTCAGAGTTAGTGCAACAAGGACAGCACCCAGAGTCCAGACAGTTTCTATTATTACTGTGTTCTTTTCCACCTGAACCTCAGTTCCAGAATAACAACTCAAATGCTTATTATTTATTTTAAAATGCCCAGGCCTTAAGCTAGGCTTGTTCCCCAACTAGCTCATAGCTCAGTTATCCAGTTTATATTATTCTATGTCTGTCACCTGGCTCATTATCTCTCCTCAGTTTTATACATCTGACTTCCTCCGAGTCCAGGTAGTGAATCTCCTCCCCCTGACTCTTTCCCAGAGTTCCTCTTTCTGCCAGATGTCCCATCTTCTAATCCTGCCTCAGCTTATTGGCCACCAGCTTTTTATTGACAGGTGATACTTCGACACAGTACATGAGATTATCCCAACATTCTACAGTTAAAGTGCTTTGTTTATTAGAAAGAAGCTGGGTCAGGACACAGCTCTGCTCACCTGCTGCCAAGCCTGACAACCTGGATACAATCCCCTGTGCCCCACGTGATGGAAGGACAGAACTGACTCCCACAAGTTGTCCTCTGATCTCTACACAGGCAGTGTCACAATATGCCCACATGCACACATACAGTAAGTGCAGTACAAATTTTTAGACAGAGGAAAGTAGAATTGACTGAAGCTAAAATGCAAAATTTGTTACCAAGATCAAGAGTTGATTCCAATAGAACCTACCTGCAGGATGGAAGGCTTAACTGTGTTAGGAATCCTTTCTTCTATGCACTCTTTGTGTGTACTTTATTTGTTTCTGTGGTCTCCTTTGAAAAAACAGACATGGAAGGGACTTACTGCTCTGCCTACAATGACTGGTCCTGATTACTGAGGAAAACAGGGGAATAAGGAAGTGTCTGGAAGACGGGCTGTCCCATAGAATGTTTAAAGTCAATGGAAATGACTTTGGTCACTGTGTCAGGTGACGACCCACAACCAACTGAAGTGGCTTCTGTAGGAAAAGGGAATACAGAATGGGAAATGTAAGGCGGTGATTACAAATACCAAGTGCTGGGCCTGAGAGCTGGCCCTGTAGATAAATGCACTTGCTACCAAGCCTAATGACAGGAGCTCAATATTTGGGATCCACACGATGGAAGCAGAGAGCCAACTTCCAAAAGTCCTCCGACCTCCACACACAAGAAGAGGCTTGTATATACCCACACACAGACAACACACACACGAACACTAAGTAAAATGTAATTTAAGTTTTATTTGTTATTTTTGTTTTTATCGAGACAGGGTTTCTCTGTGTAGTCCTGGATGTCCTAGATCTCACTCGTATACCAGACTGGCCTCAAACTTATCGATCTGCCTGCTTCTGCCTCCCAATTACTGCTTCTGCTGGAATTAAAGATGTGTACCACCACCGCCCAACTATTAATCTAAAAATTTTAATGAACTGCTATTTTTAATTTCTTTCTTCCCATACACTCTTCCTCTGTCTCACTCTGTCCCTCCCTCTGTCCCTCTCACTGTGTGAGTGCAGATGCCTGTTGAGTCCCCAAAGAAGGTATCAGGGTTACAAGCAGTTATGAACTGAGAATCTAACTTGCCTCCTCTTTAAGAGCATTAGGCACTCTGAACAGTGACTGTGGAAGCCGGAATAGGACATCAGATATCCTGGGACTAGAATTAAAAGTTGTGAGTTGCTAGGTGGATATTGAAAACCAGAGCCCTGGTTCTCTAGAAGATAAGCCAGGGTTGTTAACAGCTGATCTATCTTTCCAGCCCTTCTTCAGCATTTCTTGTGTTACGTCTGTAAAGAATAGGATTTTAGTTGGAAAGTTTTATAGGCAGTAGAAAGAGGGAGTGGCTCAGCCTCACCTCCCATAGCACTGTCCCCTTCCCTTGCTACTCAAACTGGGTGAAAGATCGGTTTTGAGTGTTTTCCCTTCAGTAGCTCCTTAGCGTCCCTTGTGGCCACGCCTCCGAAGGATCGGCCCCGCGTGGCCCCGCCTCCAGTCCCCTCCTCACCCTCGTGACCCCGCCTTTCCACCCTCAGCCCCGCCCCTCCCTCTAGGCCCCGCCTCCCTCGGTCCGTGGCTGACCCGAGCGGTCATCCTCCTTCGCGATGGCCGCGCCGGTGACGCGGCAGGTCAGCGGCTGCGCAGGCCGGGTCCCAAGCCCGACCGGCTCCGACACAGAGCGCGGGCAGCCGCTAGCGGCCGCCGTAGCGGAGCTGCCGGTGCTGGACGCGTCTGGGAGACGAGTGGCGTTCGGAACGCTGTTCCGAGAGCGGCGAGCCGTGGTGGTGTTCGTGAGGGTGAGCACCAGTAGGGCGGGAGGAGAAGGGCCTCCTGGGCCGCGGCGGGTGCGGCACCTCGCCTGGAACCGAGCGCCCGGACCTTCTGGAACCTGGCTGCTACCTTGCTGACATGCTCTTCTGCATTGTTGCCTTTCAGCATTTCTTGTGTTACGTCTGTAAAGAATATGTTGAAGATCTGGCCAAAATCCCCAAGAGCTTCCTCCGAGTAAGTTTCCCGAGTGAGCAACAGTGGCCGGTGCAGTGGGGTGAGCTGTGGGTGGGTGTCTCCTCCTCCATCCTCTGGGACCGCTGAGACCCACGAGTGTCTGTTTTTGTCCTAATGCGCTCCTTTGCGCCCTCTTGAGATTGGACTACCATAATTTTACCTGGTAAACTGCCTGTGTCCAAATGTTTCGTAAGAACGCAAAAATCAAAACACAGGAAGCAACTGATGTTTTGGACCCTTGTAATTTTATAACCCAAATAGTTATCCATTAGAGGAAAATGTAACGTATATTGAAAGTGCGGCTTTGCATTTACTTGTAAGATGCAAGCACCGTGTTCCCTGTTTTTCTTCAGTCCCCAGATGAGCTTTGTAACTAAAGACACTGGGCATTTGTAAAACTAAGATCTATTTTCAGCACACGTTTATATTAGGATGCGTAAGGGGAAAAAATTAAAAACTTCTGCCTGCCCTTTTATTCCTGTTGTTTATAATATTCTGAAGCATCTTTGAGTTGTAAACATTTTTAATATTGTTGACATAAGTTACTTAGCATAAGAGAAACGGGTCTCACTGTGATATTTTCATACATCCATACTCTATTCTTATTTGTGGTCCCCCCCCCCTTCTTGTTGCTCCCCTCCTCCAGAGCCACATTGGTCTAATTTGTTTTCTTGATATACTTTACCCTCTCATTCTCTCATGCCCCTAGACCTCATCCTCACAACCTCCTTTCTACTTTCATACTTTACATCAAGATATGCATATAAATTTAAGCCTAGATTCTGCATGTGAGAGAAAACAATACCATATTTGTCTGCCTGTGACTTGTTTGACTTGGCATAATCATGTCCATTTCCACTCATTTCCTGCAGTTCATAATCATTACCTCATTCTTTATGACTGATTTCCGCGTGTGTGTGTGTGTGTGTGTGTGTGTGTGTGTGTCTGTGTGTGTCTGTGTGTGTGTGAAGAGAGAGAGAGACAGAGATTGTTGTTGTTGGGATGTTTGGGGTTTTTTTTTTACATGTATCTGCTGGCCAAATCCCATGCTGGTTCTGTATTGTGAATAATCAGCAATAAACATGATGTGCATGTGCTTAAAAAGAACATTTAAAGATGTATTTATTTTACTTGTATGAGTACATTGTCACTATCTTCAGACACACACCAGAAGAGGGCATCGGATCCCATTACAGATGGTTGTGAGCCACCATGTGGTTACTGTGGAATTGAACTCAGGACCTCTGGAAGAGCAGTCAGTGCTCTTAACCATTGAGTCATCTCTCCAGCCCCCACAAAGAACATTTAAAGTAGATGGGTTTTGGTGATTTTGGAATAGCACATTACTAGTGTCTATGTCACCGTGCTGGACAGTACATTTCTAAAATGATACCTTTTCCTCATGTCTAACTGAAATTGTACCCTTTGAGCAATTTTCTGTATGTTCTATATCCCCTTTCTCCCAGCCTGTGGTAGCCACTTCCATGAGTTACAGTGTTTGACTCCATATGTACTATATGTGAAATTGTCCAGTATTTGTCTTTCTGTTCTTGGCCTATTTCACCCAGCATAATGGCCTCCATGTTTTCACAGATGACAAAAACAAACAAACAAAACCCTTAGCCAGGCTTGCAGGCCCATGCCTTTAATCCCAGCACTCAGGACACAGAGGCAGGAGTATCTCTGTGAGTTCGAGAGCAGCCTGGTCTACAAATCAAATCTAGGACTGCCAGGGCTCTCATACAGAGAAACCCTGTTTTGGAAAAACCAAAACAAACTTCTTTCCTATGGTTGAATGCTACTTCATTGGGGTAGCACACTTTTCTTTATGCATTTGTCCACTGATGGACAATGGTTGCTTCCTTTCCTCAGCTGGTGTTGACAGTGCTACAGTGAACACGGACGTGTGGGGTTTCCTTAGCGTGCTCATTTCAATTCTTTTGGATGTATAACCAACAGTAGCAGTTCTGAATCATGTGGCAGTTCTCCTTAATTTTTGGAAGAACCCGTGTACTACTGTCTTCATAAAAGCTGTGCTAATTTATTCTTATCAGCACCATGCAAAAATTCTCATTGTTCTATGTCCTCACAGGTATTTACCTCTTTTTTTTAATATTTATTTTTTGTATATGAATACACTATAGCTGTTTACAGACACACCACAAGAGGGTATCAGATCCCTTTACAGATGGTTGTGAGCCACTGTGTGGTTGCTGTGGATTTGAACTCAGGACCTTTGGAAGAGCAGTCAGTGCTCTTAACCACTGAGTCATCTCTCTAGCCCTATTTACCTCTTTTTTGGTTAGTAGCATCTCTCCTAAGGTGAAGAAATAATTTCACTTCTGTTTTCATTTCTCTAATGATAAGTGATACTCAACATTTTGTGTTGAGAGCATACACGTTTGTGTGTATGTGTGTAGAAGTTTGTGCATGCATGTGCATGGAAGCCAGAAGTAAACCCAAGTCTTGTTCCTCGGGGGCCAATCACGTTGGTTTTTGTTTGTTTGTTTTTTAAATTACTTTTTTTTTAATTTTATTGGATATTTTATTTATTTGCATTTCAAATGTTATCCCCTTTCTCGGTTTCCTCTCTGGAAACCCCCTATCCCATCCTCCCTCCCCATTCACATTTTTTATGTAACATCTCTCACTGGTCTGGAGCTTGCTGATTTGAATGGGCTGATTGGACAGGGAGCAACAGGATCTACCTGTCTCCACCTCTGTGTTGCTGGGGTTATACACACATGCAGCTAGCTGCACTAGTCTTTTTTGCATGGATTCTCAGGATAGAACTCAGATCTTCATCAAGCATTTTATCCACCGAACCATCTCCCCAGCCCAAGAACGATTTCATATAGCTTCTGGCTATTTGTATGTCTTCTGTCTGTTGAGAACTGTCTTCGTTGCTAGAGGTCAAATCCAGAACCTGGTCATACCAGACAGGTCCTGATCCCTACCCCATTTTTTGTCCATTTTTAAAAACTGGACTGTCTTCTTGCTGTATTTGAATTCATAACATAGATTTCATAAGTCTCCTGATAAGTGTGTACTTTGCATAGGTTTTCTTAGTCCAGTCGGTGGGTTGTGTCTTTTCTCTGTTGTTTCCTTTGCTATATAGAATACATAACCTTCTTGTTGTGTTTACTTTCGTTACTATGTTTTCTTGACTTATATGTGCATGTGGGGGGGGGGGGTCAGACATCTTGCAGAAGTCAGTTCTCTCCTACCAAGTGGATCCCTGACATAGAACTCAGGTCATCAGGCAGAGTAGCACCTTTACTCACTGAGCCAAACCATTGCTAGACAGTGTTACTGAGCTTCCCTCTGTGTTTCCTTCTAGTAGTTTTATGTTTGATTCTTAGGTCTTGAAATCCTTACATAGAGAAAGCAAATCATCTAAATTATTCAAATACCGTAGTATGCATCTCTTTCTACTCAAGCAAATTTGTTTTTAGTCTCCTTGAAGCCTATAGGTGGCATTAGAACAAAACAGAAGAATTGCTTCAGGAAAAGTTCTTTCTAATATACATACTTTCTAATAATATGTACTTGTCCTTCTTTCTCCCAAAGGAAGCAGATGTCACCCTCATAGTAATTGGACAATCATCATATCATCATATTGAGGTAACTATCCTCTAGCAAACTGAGGAGCCACCATATTAAATAGGTTTCAGATACAAAATTACATTTGTTGAGCCCTGGGTGTAGGTTCGTTGGCAGAAAGTTAGATTGTCTCTCATTTGTTCTCATGAGAAATTCCAATTATTTTATTCTCTTTTTTAGCCTTTCTGCAAACTGACTGGATATTCTCATGAAATCTATGTTGATCCTGAGAGAGAAATTTACAAAAGATTGGGAATGAAAAGAGGTGAAGCAATTTCCTCCTCTGGTAAGACATGTTTCACTTACGATATGATTCTCTCAGACACGTGTGTCTTCTCACACTAGGATTTGTACATAGCAAAGCTGTGCTCAATAGTCTTTCTGTTCTTGTGACAAAATAGCTATCCAAGGGGCTGGTGAGTTGATTTAATGGTCAAAGGCACTTGCTGCTATTGCAGAGGACCTAGGATTAGGTCCATCACCCACATGGTGGCTTACAACAACCTATAGCTCCAGTTCTGAGTAATCTGACACCCTCTTCTGGTTTCCAAGGACTCCTGTACACATGAGCACCTACACATACACACACACACACACACACACACACACACACACACACACACACCTCTCTATGATTTTTTTAAGATAATAATAATAAAAAATCTTAAAAACTAATTCTTGGCAAAGGGAATTTAAGGTATTAGCACTGTTTAGAAACCCAAAGGCTTTTCTGAGATTCAGGCTTCGAACTGTGAGCTCCCTGTAAAATAAATTATTTTTTAAATTTTACACATTTTCAATATACAATGGTATAGAATAAATACTTTCATTTGAGAAAGAAGGAAGGATAGTAGGTGTCTTAGAGTTTCTTTTGTGGTAATAAACACCTTCATCAAACATAACTTGGTGAGGAAATGGTTTATTTCATCTTATTTACACATCACAGTCTGTCATTGAAGGAAGTCAGGGCATGAACTCAAGGCAAGGACCTGGAGTCCGGAAGTAAAGCAAGAGCCACAGAGAACACTGCTAACTGACTTGTCCCCGTAGCTTGGTCAGCCTGCTTTCTTGTACATCCTAGGACCACTTGCCCTGAAGTGGTCCCACCCACAATGAGATGAACTTTCCCACACCAATCATCTTAAGGAAATGCCCCCACAGACTTGCCTACAGCCCAGTCTTATTGAAGGCATTTTCTCAGTCAGTCAAGATTCCCTCTTCTCAGATATGTTTAAGTTTGTGTCAAGTTGATAAAAAACTAACCAGGTCAACAAGGAAAGACCAAAATACAGCAGGACTAATACCAAAAGCTAAACTCCATGTCCCTCACCTGGAACTCTTGGTGGAATCCTGTGTTCCAATAAGCTTAGGCAGCCCCACCCATCCATTTCTGCTGCCTGCAGCATGTGTGGCCTTTCTGCTGATCTGACTCTGCTTCATGTGGGAGGCTCTCTTTAGCAGATGTCCCACAGTCCTGGCATCTTTAGTATCCTGGGATCCCCACTGCAACGTAAGCTCTACCTTCAGAACTCTGTGTGATAGCCTCTCAAGCTACTTGCAGGGAATATGATCACTGATACACATTGCCTGGCCCCAGCGGCTCTGTGGGACATTGGTGCAAGCTGTCATGACCCCATAGCTTCTGCATTTCTCATGTCTACAACCCCCGTAGGAAATGCTGGTCAGTTCTGCCAGCTCAAGTTGCAGACTGACCCCCTTCTACAATAGTGATACTGACCTGAGTCTCAGTGGTTGAACCTGGATCCCTATGCAGTTCTTTTTGGGCAGTGATACTGTCAGTTCAGGCTCTTCTTTGGATGGATTTACATTTTCTGAAGCCCAAGGCTCTAGTCTCTGAGTCCTTTCTCTTGTCTGTGAAGAGCCAAAGGTTCTATTTAGTGACCCCAACCTCCTTAACAATCACAGCATCCTTCTCTGCACAGGCCTCGTCTGCAGAATTTGCTCACATCCTCTTTTTTGCTATATCGTATCTCTGCCCTCCCTCTCTGACTGCACGGCTGACAGGGAATAGTGAACAGTAACCATGCACAGTCTGTACTAACGTTACATGTCATGAGACGGCTTCTGCCAGACAACCTAGTCCATTACCTTTGAGTTCAGCCTCGCTCTTTTTCTTTTTTTCAGGATGTGGGCATAGTGTAGCCAGATTCTTTGTCAGAGAGTGACACTAATGATCTGCAGCCCTGTTCTCCTTTATGCTTCACGAGCCAGGCCTCCACAGTCTTGTGTTTCTCCTAGCATTCTGGTCTTCCTGTTAAGCTCTGTCCGATTCTAGCAGTCTGCAGCGTCTTTAGTAAGTTCCTTATAACCCACAGCAAATTACGTGGGGGAGCATTGAATGAATAAGAGCAGACAGTCAAAAAGTATTCTCCTTAGTCCTGTTTTTGTGAAGACAAAAACAATTTCCATAAAGACCTCTAGTATTCATTTTTGTATTTAAGGAAAAGGGTTTTAGAAGATATTACAGTATTTATCTCAAAGTTGAAGTGAGAAAATTGACATTTTGAGAGGAAAGGAGAAGCCTTGTATATGCTAGGCAAGCTGTCTACCAAGTGGCACCCTAGCCAAGCTTTATACTTTTCATGAGGGCATCTTACTTCCATGATTAATATAAAAATATGATGAGTTTACATGCTTTTTTTTTTGTGATTCAGCACCATGTCACTGAATATTAAACCCTGCTTCTCAATAGCAGTAAAAAACAGAAAAAGAGACTTCTCTCCCGGGACTCTAATGATTCCTTGCAGCCCATTGTACTGTACTGTGTAGTTAGAGAGTTTCGTGTTATTCAACGTTGCGTTGTCCACATTCCCTATTCTTGCTATAACTTCAATGTGCTTAGTAGACCTTAGCAAGCATTAGCTATATTTTTATTTATTTGAGATTGGGTCTCACTGTGTAGCTCTAGTCTGGCTTTGAACTTGTGGTCCCGCCACATCTGCCTCTTGAGTGCAGGGATGACTGGGCCCAGCTGAGTGACCTGTTTGTCTTTTGTAGACTGAGCTTGGTTTCCAAATACTAGATATGAGAACTCTATTTCGGAGCTTTCTGGGGACCTGCTTGAGGTTTAATAATAAAGATGGGGAGACGTATATAGTACAAGGCAGTCTCTCAGCTAACCTCTAACTTACCCCTACTTTCCTGCCATTGTGTCCTGCCATGTGTCTCTCTCTCTCTCTCTCTTCTTCCCTGCTTTGTTCCTGACATGCTTTTTTCTCCTGCCTCTGTCTTTCTGCCAGGTCTTCTGCCTGTCCTTCTGCCCAGTTCTAGCCAGCTTCCAGCTCTTTATTTAACAAAAGCTATTAGCATAGTGGGAGAGGTTCCACAACTTACTCCTACTGAGCCAAACAGCAGCAGGACTACAAAGAGTCCATATCTTAGTGTTGCTTTTGGCTAGGTAGAGGACAACATGACCATTCATGACTACCCCCACAGCAGCTTGCTTTTTCCTCTTTTGGGTCTGGTGAGAAGGTGACAAACATTTGCATTATAGAAAGCAGGTAATGGTCCATAGAAACGACAATACCAAATATCCTGCCAGCACTTGGGCTGCCTGCACAATTAATTGAAAGTACATGGCCACACCTACATAACCATGTGATACAATTTGTATGGGTGTAGGTCATCCCAACTAAACTCATACTCCAGTCAGTCATTTTCAACAGTTATGAGTTCTTATCTGTGAGGCCCACAGTGTGGGATGCTTCTCGAGGAACGGTGATAAAGGGCAGCCTCTGCCTTCTAGAGATTTCAGAGCAGCTTAGCTGACTGTGAGGCAGGAGATGCGGAAGGGACAAGTGCCCGTTTTGGGGATGTGGGATTGAAGGGTCTAGAGGCAATTGACTTTGGAGATGAAGTCCCAGCTCACCATGAAAGTTCCTGGTGGTATGAGGGTGAGAAAGCCGTACTCTAGACAAAGGCAAATGCACAAAGGCTTGGGAAATGCCACTCACTTGAAGATAGGCAGGTACCTGCCTCTAGCTGAGCTGGTGTGAGTCATTGGATTGGCTGGGCTGGTTCACACCTGATTCAGGTTGACTCAGAGTTTTGTTTTATCCTTGGGGAATCCTCAGGTGTTTTGTGGCAGTTAAGTGAATGAGTCACAGTGTTTTGGAGAAGGAATCAGACCTGGGCAAGTGAAGTCAGTGATGGTGACAAAGATGTCAGCCAAGGAAGTCTCACTGAGATGGGGCTGGGATATGCTTGTGACGCAGACGTGTTTTAAAGATTTATTTTTATTTTATATATATATTTTGCCTGTATGTGCCTGTGGGACAATGAACTATGCCACCAGACAGAAGAACTGGTAAGGTAGTAGCAAAAGTTCAGAACCCCAACTCTTAATTGAGAATGGCAGGAGTTCACTAGCTCCTGACCAGATTCCTGTCCTGGAGCAGGTGACCACAACACCTTACTAAGAGAACCGTGACAACTGGTCACATAGCATAGAAACCCAGAGTTCTCCATGCTAATGAGGTATCTAGATGGGCCCCAAGGGTTTAGCAAACAAATTTCCCTTCCCAGACATCCTTCCTGCAAAAGGTACTTAATGTTTGGTTCACCCTGAGTAAATTGTATGCATCCTTTCCCACCATGAATAAAGAGTTTAGACAAGCAAGGACTGTCTCTCATCATGGAGTGCCTAAGTATCCTGTAGAAGGCCTGTCCCCACTCCTGGCACTCACCCTGAGCTAAGCTGCCCCCCACCCCACCTCATCTCAGCCCTCCCTACCTCACCCCCTCTCAACTCTAAGAGGTATCTGGGTACCCAGGAATTTGAGAACCACAGCCTCAGCCCCAGCCCCTGCTAGTTCTCACCCAGAGAAACATGAGCTGGGGCCCCTATCTTAGGCTATGTTTTGCCTCCCCTAAGCAGCATGTTGGCACCACAGTAGTGAAGTCAAATTCAGAACCACATGTGCCAGGCAGGTACAGGGTCCATGAGGACTGGAAGAGGGAGTTGGATCCCCTGGAGCTGGAGTTTCATACTGTCGTGAACTACTTGGGGTCCTGGGAACTAAGCTAGCTCCCCAGCTTCATAAAATATTTTTTAAAGGTCCCTCTTTGTAAAATAAAAACACAAAGACACAAAAACAACATTTTTTTTAAAAAGTTAAAGCATTTAGATATTTTATGCTAAGTGTTAAGTGATTATGTAATAGTTTCATTTCTATTGCTGTGATAAAAGCATCCTGTGACATGCAGCTTAAAAGAGAAATTTTACTTGGCTCACAATTCTGGATTACAGGCCATCACTACAGGAACTCAAGGCAGCAAGAACTTTATATGTGTAATGTATGGTCACATCACATCCTCAGTCAAGAGCAGAGGGCCTTGAATTAACTCATGCATGCTTATGCTCAGCCTCCTTTCTCTACTATTAACACAGAATCCCCTAACCAAAGAATGATGCACCCATGGTGGGTACACTGATCAAGATAATTCCCCACAAACATGTCTACAGGCCAATTTAATATAGACTAGTTCTTCACTGAGACTCCCTTCCCAGATGATTCTAGATCATGTCAATTTAATTTAATTTAATTCAATTTAATTGGAAGTTAAAATTAACTATAGACTGCTTGAATTCTGTGAGCCACTCATTGTATCCCAAAAGAGCTTATGGGAATCCCACTTTAAAGTCAGTCACAGTCTTCTGCTGTGCAGACATACATGCAGACAAAACACTCGTCTACATAAAATATAAATAAATATTTGTTAAGATTAAACCACCCAGGCTTGTGGTTAGTGTCTTCATTATGTAGGGCCCCATCATGAGACTTAGCCTCCTGCCTGCCTGACCTGACATTATCTTCTGGGAGATTATGTCACCACTGAGGCTCTGTTTAGTTGGCATGTGGAGAAACGCACCCACAGGAGCTGATCTGAGCCAGAAGGATGCAGTAGGGGGAGATAAGTTTGAGCCTGAGTGGTTTTCTCTACAGTCATCAGTTTAAAGCTTAAAGTCTGACATAAACAAGGCAAGAATAAGAGATAAAATAGTTTTAAAACAAGCAGGTTTCCCAGCTCAGAAGGAGCAGGAACATGAGTCACAGAGCAGAAGTGTCAGTCATCATGAAAACAGTAGAAAATGACAGGCCTCAAGCAGCACTTGTGAGGCCCAAGCCCTGCCCTCCTGTGGCTCTGTCATTTCCAATCCAAGCTTTCCAAGAACTTGGAGGGAGGTTTTGGGAGCTTGGCCAGGAAGCAACCACTTCAGTCACTGGCTAGAACATCTCCAAGGCTAATGTGAGGGAAACTGGAAGGAACAGCCTAGTAATAGGCCCAGGAGGAAGACAAGGTGTTGATTGTCATTATCAGCTTGTGCAGCAGAAGATGTCCTGGAGAGGAGCATGAGGCGAGAAACCAGCAAGTATACATGGGAAATTAAGATAGAAGGAGTACAAATCTGAGAAATGGGTTGCTGATGTTCTCTCTGGCAGATGGGCCAGGTCTGTTGCCACTCCTTCCTTTAAGACAATGTCCTCAGAAGGGACATTACCCGCTCCCAGTATGCTTGTCCTGGAGATATGTTTGGTTATCCAACTCGGTGACCAGTGTTACTGGCATTTAGCTGGTATAGAAGGCAAGGATGTTGCCAAATGCCTTGGTGTGCAATAGAAAAGGACTGTCTGAGCCAGTGTCAGTGACAGGTTAGTCATTGTTTCAAAGAAGAAAAAAGATAAGTGGAAAGTTCAGTGCTGTGATCTCCATTGAAGAGTAAGGAAAGGAGGATGGGGACAATAGAGAATGTGGTGCTGGAGAGATGATGGCTCCACCATTAAGAGTTCACAGTGCTCTTGCAAAGGACCCAATAAGTTCAGTTGCCAATGCTCATCCTGGGTGACTCAGAACTGCCTGTAACTCTACTTCCAGGGGCTTCAGTGCTCTCTTCTGGCCTCTAGTGGGCACAGCGTGAACATGCACAGCCATACACACAGACATAAACACATAATTTAAATATTTTTTAAAGAATATTTTATACAAGAGCTGGCATCATATCTTATTGGAATATAAAATGATAACTCCTAAAGACAGTTTTCAATATTTCAGGACAGAGCCCCCATATAAAGTCCAACCTGCTCTCGGGAAGCCTTCAGAGCCTGTGGAGGGCAGTCACTGGCCCACTTTTTGATTTCCAAGGAGACCCAGCTCAGCAAGGAGGAACCCTCATTTTAGGTCCAGGTGAGCATCAAGGGCAGGTTATTTTCCAGTGCCCTCTACAAGTCTAAGAGTCACCCACTTGTCTTACATCCTAGAACACTGTGAAAATGGAAGGCTAATGAGGTGGCATGCTTTGGTAAGGAGCATCTCTCACCTTCACAGGCTTCTGTGTGCTGATGTTTGTGTTTGGTGAGGATCCCCATCACTCCTGAGTGAGGGCATGGATTTGAGACACAGAAAGTAAGCTCTGAGTTGCTGATTGATAACATGACTATTACGGTCTTTAGGAAGTACAACAGGGGTTAAAGAGATTGTTCAGTGTTTACAAGCACTACTTGCTTCTGCAGGGGACCCACGTTTAGTTCCCACACTTGTATCAGGTGACTCACAACCACATGTAACTTTTGCTCCTGGGGCTCTGACTGCCTCTTCTGGCCTCCTTAGGCACCCATACTCATGTGTACAAACTTCCCCCCTCACACACACTACACACATAAAAATACACATAATTAAAAATAATGAAAATCTTAAAAGAATTCAGTGCTCACTTTGACAACACATATTCTAAAATTGGAACAATACAAAGACTAGCATGTTCTCTGCACAAATGATGGCATACAAATTCACAAAGTATTCCATATTTTTTCCTTGAGCACTCAAAGAAATCTGGAAATTTCCCATGAAGGAGATGGGGGATCCATATGTGCATAGCAATACCAGTCTCAGCTAAGCCATCTGGCCCAAAGGAATAGGAATGCGGCAGCGCAGATCCCTGTACATTTGTCCAGAAAACATAACAAGGGTGAGGATTCACCAAACAAGCTCTGCATGTTGATAACCAGTGTCTCTGTTACCACATTTAAAAATCTTCAGACAGAAAAACAAACAGACAAAAAAGCCGGGCGGTGGTGGCGCACGCCTTTAATTCCCCGCACTTGGGAGGCAGAGGCAGGTGGATCTCCGAGTTTGAGGCCAGCCAGGGCCACAGCAAAAACTTAAAAGTGAAAATAATAATAATAATAATAATAATAAGAAGAAGAAGTAGTAAATAAATCTACAGACAGTGTAGATGAGAATATGGAATAAGGCTACAGAAGTTCAATGGGGGCCAGCTAGATAGCTTCCCAGGAAAGGACACTTGCTGTTCATGCTTGGAGAGCTGACTCCTTTTTGTAAATGAAAGAATCATTATTTTTACTAACCAAACCAGGAGAACCATACAGTTCAAGCCAGTGCCAGTATGGACCCTTTCGGAAGTGAGAACTATCACATGCCACAGACATCGTCTTCATTGACTGTGTCTGGGCCAGAGATGTCTCTAGCTCCATCCTGGTCAGTGGAAAGCTGGCTGTCTCCACATTCAAGTCCTACATAGGCAGATTTTTCTTCATTCTTCAGCCTCTTTAAAGTCATACCTGCTAGTGAACAAATTAGCACTTCTTTAAATCCCAGACTGCTGGAAGGAAGGGTGTGACTGAGGGTTTTGGCTCTTTACAGCAGGCACAGCTTGTAGCCATCTCTCACAAATTTAGACCAGCCTAATGTAAAAGAAATTCTTTGGGGCTGGAGTTGTATCTCAATGGCAGGTGCATGCTTCCTGGGCTCAGCACCAATAAGTAAGTAAATAAATGAGCCCATTTTATGAGTCCCATAAATTTACCCAGATGCCACTGAACTACTTGGAAGCTTGTTTTTGGTGCTGGGGATTGAGCCCATTAGAGCATGACTGTGTGTACACACCATACCGTGTTTAGAGTTCCTTCCCTTCCCTTCTCTTCTTGTTTATTTATTCATTTATTTATTTCTCCCTATGTAATGGCTGTTCTAGAACTCAGTGTGTAGACCAGATTGGCTTTGAACTCACAGAGATTCACCTGCCTCTGCCTTTTTGAAATAGAATTTGTTTTGCTTTGTTTTCAACAAGTTCTTACTGTGCAGCCCTAGTTGACTGGTGACTGGCTCTGCAAAGCAGACTGGCCTCAGACACACAGATTTGCCTGTCTTTGCCTCCTGAATACTGCCATTACTCATCTTGCATGTCTTTGTTTATTTAGTGTGTATATGAGTGAGCACGCATGCCTAGGGGGCAGGACATGTGTGCCTTAGTACATAGGAAAGTCAGAAAACAACATGCAGGAATCTGTTCTCTCCTTCCATGATGTGGGTCCTAAGGATCAAACTCAGGTTGTCAGGCTTAGTGGCAAATACCTTTATCCCCTATTCTTTTCATTCTCTATGGTGCTGGTATTTTGCTGGGTCCTTGTACACACTGTGAGGGTGCTTCTGTCACTGAACTACACCCCATCTTCCAGAGTTTTGTTTTTTTGGGTATTTTTTTGTTTTTCAAGACAGGGTTTCTCTGTTTAGCCCTGGCTGTCCTGGAACTCACTCTGTAGACCAGGCTAGCCTCGAACTCAGAAATCCACTTGCCTCTTCCTCCCAAGAGCTGGGATTAAAGGCGTGCGCCACCACTGCCCAGCAGAGTCATATTTTTTAATAACTAGTTTGCATCCTCAGACCTGGAAGGGGTGTTGTTGGGTTTTTTTTTTTATCCTGTTTCTCATCTCATTGAGTCATTGAGTCACTTGGCTGTTGTCTTCATTAGTGTTCTATTATTGTGAAGAGACACCATGGCCACTGAACTCTTAGACAGGGAAACATTTAATTGGGGCTGGCTTATAGTTCGGAGGTTTATCAGCATGGCAGGAAGCGTGACACACAGGCAGACATGGTACTGAAGAGGTAGCTGAGAGTTCTACATCTGGATGGGCAGGAAGAGTCACTGGGCCTAGTTTGAGCTTCTGAAACCTCAAAGCCCACCCCCATTGACACACTTCCTTCAACAAGGCCACACCTCCTAATCCTTTCAAATACTCCCCTTCCCTATGAGTCTGTAGGGGCCATTTTCATTGAAATCACCACAGCCAGGTCTTCAGGGGATGAAGAATTAAGCCTGTTACTATAGGTGTGGCCAGTGGATGTAATGCTAGAAACAATGCCATTTGATCTAAGGTTTCAAGCTAAATTCTTGTTTTAAGGATATGGTGGCACATATCTTTAATCCTAACACTTTGGAGGTAGAGATAGGAGGATCTCTGTGAAGTCAAGGCCAGTCTGGTCTACATAGAGTTCCAGGCCTGCCAGGGCTGTAAAGATCCTGATTCAAAGCAAACAGAAAGTCTGGTTTTGTGTTGTAAATGGAATTAACAGGACTTAGATGATAAATTATAACTTAATTGAGTGGATATAGGAGGATTGTGGGTGTCTAGGTATTCTGTAGCTAATTGGTTTACTGCTTTCTCTTAGGTAAGTTATAAAACATCCTATAAAGTCAGTGTTTTTCTTTCCTTCTCTCTCTTTTTTATTTTATTTTATTTTTATTTTGGCAGTGCTAGAGATGATCCAGATCCTCATGAGTGAGGTAGCCCCTAGCCTAGGAGTAAATTTCTTAAAGGAAGCAAATTTTTTGAAGTGAAATTTATTAGTACATGTGCTTAGAAAATAGATGCAATTTCCCAGCTGATACATATGTTAGTCCCAGATTCCATCTGTCTTGTTGGATGTTTTATTTAATCATACTTGATGAAACTGAATAGAAGGTTAAATTTAGGATGCTGTCCCCTAGGAACTCATAACATATTAAGTAACATTCTCATTCAGCCATCACTTTGTCATGGTCAATTGCCGTGATGCAGAATTACGGTGGCATTATGTAGGGAACATAAGGGACTCCAGGTAATTAATTTTCCCTCTGGACTAATTAGGAGTTGAAGTGCTTCCTTGATCCTGATCAGCAGTGACTCTAAAGACTAGTGTGATGTTTGCCCTCAGCAGTCTGTCCTTGTTCTCTTCCAGGTAACAACATCCACTTTGTGCACCGAGACAGGAATAGGTTGGATCACAAACCCATAAACTCTGTTTTACAGCTTGTGGGGGTTCAGCCTGTGAACTTCATGAGCAGACCTACAGTCATCCACGTGTGACTTAACGTGGGATCTTCCACTTGTGAATGGGCCCTTGAAACGTGAACCAAAATGCCAGGCACCATGGCTTCATGGGGTTATGAAACACAGAGCTTATGTGCCTATAGAACTACATGCTGAGGGGCATCAGTTGTCAAAAATGGAATAGACATTTTAAATTTTATAGCTTCTATAATTTTATACAAAATACATAAACATTATACAACTGTTACTACCATTGTTAATATCACTTTATGAATATCCATTCAATAAAAGATTTTTGGTAAATAAAATATAAGAAGGGGGCACTGGAAAGATCACTCAGTGGTTAAGAGCACTTGCTTCTCTTACAGAGGACCCAGGACCCAGGTTTGGTTGTCAAAACCCACATGGTAGCTCACAACTGTCTGTAGTTCCAGTTCCAGTACACATACATACATGTAAGCAAACACTCATACACATAAAACAATAAATAAATCTTTTAAGAAATACATACAGAGTGCGTGTAGGGAAAGGAAACGAAGAAGTGGCCAGATATGGTGGCACAGGCTTGTAATCCTAGTCCTGAGAAATGGAGACGGGAGTCTGGCCTGAGCTATAGAGAGAGAGCCTTTATGAGAAAAATAGTCCATTAATGGAATGGAGGAATGCATAAAGGGAAACAGAAGCAACTCAAGAAAGTTATTCTATAAACAGTGTAGCCATTTTTTTTGTATGTTTGGGGAAAAAATGGTAAATAAACACAGAATGTGTTTAATGGTAAATAAACACAGAATGTGTCTGTGGCAAAAGTATAAGTGTTTCTGCTTGCTTTCCAAGCTCTGTATTTACCATGCTCTCATAAGCTTGGCTGAGTTGGGAGTGGGTCAGGAAAGAATCTTTAAACATTAAAGTGAAAATGCCTGCCTACATTAAACTTCTTTGGAGCTGCAGGTGATTTCTTGCACAGGGGTTGCCTCCCAAGTGACGATTCATTGAACCTCTTACAGAATGCCTGGTCAGCACACGCCCACTACCTATTGCCCTAGGATTGTTTTGGTAGGATAAGTTGATGGAAATACTTGGTTTGGTTTGCTTTGGTTTACAGACTGTGCTGGGAATAAAAAAGTTTTTATGCATGTGAGGACATTCTGTTATCACTGAGCTACATCCCCAGCCCTGATCATATTTTAAATATCTAGGACAAAGGGTACCTAGAATGTATATAACTCTAGATTCCTTTCCTAGCACTGCACACACATATTCTGCTTTTTAAAAGGCAATATTAACATTTTTTTTTTAAAAAAACCTTTGTAATGAAAATGCATGCTGTGTGATTGATTGGGTATGTTAGCCCACACTTAAGATCTCAGCACGGGCAGAGGCAGTAAGACTGGGGTAGATTGAGTGAAATTGTGTCTCAAAAATAACAAAAAGAAGTGTGCAGTCAGATATAGTGGTACATGAAGAGGCAGAGGCAGGAGGCTCTCTTTGAGTTCCAAGACAACCAAGGCTACATAGAGAGACCCTGTCTCAAAAACAAACCAATTAAAGACAAATGTGCATTGGGTTAGGTCATATATTCATAGACATTTGCTTTGTCTCACCCCAGATCTATCGTATTTGAAAAACTTTTAATATTTTACCTTTCAAAGATCTTACTTTTGTCCCAAAAATTCTCATGAAATGTATCATAAAATCAAACCACTGGTAATCTTTAGTAACTGTAGTACTACTAGGACTTTATACTTTTATATAAATCATATTAAGTCACAAAACTGTATTTTAATGCATTTTTACACAATTATATATGGACAGTCATATTTAAATCAATAAAAATGATTATTTTCAGAATTTAAAATTAATTTTTTTATTTGGGTTATTTTGTTTGTTCTGGTGTTCTTTGGGGTAAGGGAGAACAGTATCCATGGAAAGATGACTCAGATATTAAGAGCACATGGTCCCCTTATAGAGGTCCTGAGTTTGTTTTTCTGCACCCATATCAGGCCGCTCACAAATGCCTAAAACTTCAGTTCCAGGGCATCTGGCCTCATCAGCACCTGCACATGGTGTATATATTTGTACTCTACACACACATACACATAAAATGCAAGGAAGAAATGTTAAAGCAACAGCAACTATAAACCTTCCTAACAGAGGCTGGCCTTGAACTCTGAATCCTCCTTTCGTAGCCCTCTTAAGTGCTGGGATTATAGGCATATGCTGTCATACCCAGCCTTTTCCTTTTTGAACATAAAAGAAAGAGTAATAACCAGATTCCTTCTTTGCCAGTTCTAGCTAAAATTTAATGCCAAGGACCAGCTTTGGCTTGGAGAGGGGTTCCTGAGAGAAGGGGTTGTCTGGGAGCAGCAGTGAAACAAATCACTGGAAGTCAAATGGTGGGGTATAAGCTGACAGTCTATGTTCTGCCCAAACAGCTTTCAGATTGCTCTTACCATGTTCTGCTTTCTCTAGAGATCTCCAGAGAGCTCTCTGCCCAGCTTTTTTGCAGTTCTAAAAACTCTGTACCACACATCTCTAGCAGACCTAAAGCCTGTCTTTTATTTTACATATCAATTCAGTCATTACCCCAAGTTCTCTTTTGATTATCCCATGAATCAACAACACTTGACCCCAGCTCCTTGATTCGTATAACGAGATAGCAAGCACAAACACA
This sequence comes from Tokudaia tokunoshimensis, assembly GCA_036184795.1. NCBI lineage: Eukaryota > Metazoa > Chordata > Mammalia > Rodentia > Muridae > Tokudaia > Tokudaia tokunoshimensis. The sequence goes on from BTHU01000022.1 coordinate 1,200,243, forward strand.
GACAAACTAGCTGGTGGGGAACCCCAACCTCCCCTCCCCCCACCCCGAAATTGCAGTTCCTACCAAGCCCTGGCCTGGATCTAAACTCCCTCTATCCCAGGCTGACCTTGAACTCAGAAAAATGTCTGCCTTTGTAAGCATTAAAAAAACAAAACAACCAATTTAGCTGGACGGGATTTTGTCCTGCCGTCTCCACTTACTAAATCTCTTTATCTCCTTCCTTAGTATTTTTCTGACAAGCTGGCTCATAGTGCAGCCGCCTCTGCTCCTTTAGATCTATGAAGCTCCTTATACAATTCATATTGCATCCTTCTATTTTTGCATAGTTGAGAAATTATATATTTCTGAACTCATGTTTTTAGCTTTCTTACCCACAGACTTAAGGGCTGTCCTGAAGGTCACAGCGTTCTGCCATTTTGCTGAGACATAGACACAGCCTTGCTGCCTGGATTCAGTGCTATCTCTGATTATCATGGAGTCATTAATCTTGGCAAAGAAGACATTCCTCGAAGGAGGAATGTGAAAATATGTACACTATTATACACACCTTATGCTCACAGCAACCATCAACACTTGTGGAGGCCCATGCCCTGTTGGCTCTGTTCCAGGAGTAGGAAGCATGCCATTCCCCTTACATGGCCCTTACCTGGCCAGGCCGGACTCAGCAAATTTATATATTTGAAAGTCTATAAGTAAGTGTTCTTTATGTAGGTTTAAGGAGGTACAGTTCCATAATGACTGTGCAGGTGATTGCCACCCAAACAAATACATGTAATACCAAGGCACTCGCTCTCCTGCACAAGGTTGACACATAAATTTGTAACGCATTTCATATTTTTGGTAGAATATACACTAAAAAGAAGGTGCTAAAAAAGGCATTTGATTGAGTGCTTGCTTAGAGTTTCAGATGCTAAGGGGATTAGCATCATGGTGGGGAGCATAGCGGCACATAGACAGGGGTTGGAGCTGAGACTTTTACATCCTGGTCTGCAGGGAAAGAGAGACTCTGGGCTATGAAACTTCAGAGTCCATCCCCAGTGACACAGTTCCTCTAACAAGACCACAGCTCCTAACCCATCTAATTCTTTCAAACATTCCCTGGTGACTAAGCATTCAAATATATGAGCCTATGGGGGCCATTCTTATTCAAACTACCACAGGTAGCATGTACCTGTAGTCCCAGTCCAGTTACTTGGGAAACTGCTGACTCACCTGAACTTGTATGTATGTGTGTGTGTGTACCTGTGTGTGTGTGTGTGTATGTGTGTGTGCTATAAAATTAGCTGTAATGCACTAATGCACACTAAACTTCCCAGGTCCAAGTCATGATTATACTAGAATTGAAATCCTGAAACCCTTTCTGTGAAAAAAACGTAGAAATTGTAGATACAATGCATTTTGTGGTGCTCTGTGTTCCCTAGATCTTACCCATACAGTCTGCACACTGTGTGGAATTATTATTATAACCATCATCAACAACATACATTTCACAGAGAACATTTTTTACGAGATATTCCAGAAGGGCCACAAATAACCAGAGAGCAGGCTGATGACAGTGTGTAAAGCTCCAGGCACTTGGGAAGCAGAATTCATTCCCAGCTTATGAGAAAGCTGTTTTGTTTGTTGTTTGTTTGTGTTTGGTTTTTGTTTTTGGTCTTTTGTTTGTTTGTTTGTTGTTTTCAAGACAGGATTTCTCTGTATAGCCCTGGCTGTCCTGGAACTCACTCTGTAGAGAAAGCTGTTCTTTAGCCAGTTCTACCTGAGATGGTAGAGTTGAACTACGACCTGGGGCCTGGGGCCCATGGGCTGCAGCCTTCTTAGAACAGTCAGGTCTCTCCATGGGTCATGACCCCGTGAGGGAATTCATTGGGAACTTTCTGCAGTGAACCACTGTGGAAAGGAAAAATACATTGATAATACAGCAACAGATTTTGAAAAGGGTGGCTGAAAGCAAGGAACATCAAGGTTGCTGCTGTTCCAGCTACTCAGGGAGCTGAGGCAAGAAGATCTCTTGAGCCCACAGGTTGCAAACCAGCCCTGGCAACAGCAGACCTCAGCAAACAAAGGAAAACAAAATGAATTAGGTTGGTCTATGTACAAATATATATATATTTGGTTTTTCGAGACAGAGTTTCTCCTCATAGCCCTGGCTGTCCTGGAACTCACTCTGTAGACCAGACTGGCCTCAAACTCAGAAATCTGCCTGCCTCTGCCTCCCAAGACCTGGGATTAAAGGCGTGCGCCACCACTGCCCGGCATATATACAAATATTTTAATAAATCGCAGCACAGGGTTACTACCCACCTCAATGGTTTATATTCCTGGATTAAAGACACACACACAACCTTTATATTTTAATATGCCTTAAGCAGTACAGTAGCTGGGCAACTGCCTAATCTCCCACCAACTCCGAGTTACTACTTACTAATTATGTTCCATCTTGGCTGGCTGCTCCAATTAGTCCGCCCTCTGGGTCATTTTCTTGGCCCAGAGTACCAGCTCTTTCTTTGTTTCTCTGCCCCATGGCAGTTCTTGTCTCTATCCTGCACACTCCTAAGGTATGTTGACTCCCTTTCCCTTTCCCTTTCCTCTAGCTTCCTCGGGGTCTCAAGTCCAGGAACCCTAAATCCGGCCTCTCTGTCTCTCTTCTCCCCAGCTATTGGCTGATGGCATCTTTATTTACTAATCAGAATTAACTGGGGGCAGGTTCCCAGAAGGTATGTGCAGACCCTCTCGTGCAAACTAATTTGTGGGGACCCAAATTAGCATTAGAATACAAGCAGCTACACTGGTCTGTAGCTCAGTAACAGTTTTTGTCTAGGATATGTGAGACCCTAGGTTCGTCTTTCCTTACCACTAGGGGAGGTGGGCGGGAAATCACTCTCATGCCTAGCATGTACAGTGTTCCTGAGTTCCATCCTTAGAGACAAAGTAAATTAGTTAAAAATAGAAGAATGACTGCTAAGGAGACATTTGCTCTTTACCTTCCACCACACAGCTGAGGTAGACTCTGACTATGTAGATCTGGGGGAGAAACTTTCTAAGGATGTGTCACATCTACTTCAAAATCAAGTTATTTTAAGCCGTGTGTTCTAGGGCTGGGGCATGACTCAGTGGTAGAGGGCTTGCCTGGCAGCACAGGCAGATGAATGGATGGATAGATCATTGAAGACATGTACTTGATGTACGTACATTTTGTAAAAGATAGTCTTCAAGTTAGGTTAAAGAATTCATTTTAGCTAGGCATGGTAGCACACACCTTTAATACCGGCACGTAGGAGGCAGAGGCAGCTAGATTTCTCAGAGTTTGAGGCCAGGCTGCCCTACATTAGTGAGTTCTAGGACACCTAGGTTACATAGTGAGACCATGACTCAAAACAAACAAACAAACAAACAAAAACAAAAGCAAAAAACCTGAAAAAAACAAAAACAAAACCCAAACCCAAAACCAAACCAACCAAAATAAAAACCAAACCAAACAAAAAAAAAAGCCACCCCAAAACTAAACAACCCAAACCCCCCACAATTCCTAAGGGGCTGATAAGATGACTCAGTGAGGAAAACATGCTAGTCACCGTGTCTAAAAACCTGATTTCACTACCTGGGACTGACATAGTAGAAAGGGGGAATCAACTCCTAAAAGTTATTCTCTAACCACACATGCACTGTAGTATATACAAGCACATATGTACACACATGCACATACATACCCTAAATATTTTTTTAAAACACACACACACAAATGTTTCTTAGAAAAATATCATCGGGGCTGGTGAAGAACACTGACTGCTCTCCCGAAGGTCCTGAGTTCATATCCCAGCAACCACATGGAGGCTCACAACCATCTGTAATGAGATCTGATGCCCTCTTCTGGTGTGTCTAAAGACAGCTACCGTGTACTTACGTATAATAATAAATCTTTAAAAAAAAAGAAAAATATCAACGATGCTTTGATTTTAGGCACAGATTCAGACAAAAGGAAACAGACTAAATAATAAAAATATTTAAAAATAATTATTCTGTTTATTCTCAGCCAAGAATTAGTCAATATTAAGAGCACCCACTGATCTTCAGAGGACCCATATCCAGTTCCCAAACCCATGTCAGGCAACTCACAAATAAAGCTAACTCCAGCTCCTTGGGACCCAACACCCTCTTAAGGGCTCCTCAGGAACTGCATGCATATATGCACATACTCAGACACACATAAATAATCTTAAATAAATAAAGTCCCAATAATAAGCCAGGTATGGTGATACACACCTGTAATACCAGCACTGTGTACATCTCCAGAGTCCACCTCACACAGAAGCCAGACAAGAGGCTGGAGATGGCAACAGCCACACTGTTAGAGCTCTGAACTGGGGATGACTCAAATGTCCAGCACTAGGAAAATGGATGAGGACATTGTGGGTTATCATGTACACCTGTGAAGAATAAACAAGAGGTGTGCATATCTGAGAGGTTGTGTCTTACTTTTCTATTGCTGTGAGGAGACATCATGGCCAAGGGAACTTATGAGGAAAGCATTTAATATGGCTCATGGTTTCAAAGAGTTAGAGTCTGCCCCTGCCATGGTAGGGAGCGTGGCAGCAGGCAGACATGCATGGTGGTATTGGAGTTGCTGAGAGGTCACAAGTTGAAGCGATGTGGCAGAGCCAACTGGAATGCTATGGGCTTTTGAAACCTCAAAACCTTCCCCTAGTGACATATCTCCTCCAATAAGGCCATATCTTCTTTAGTAAGGCCACATCTTCTAATCCTTCCCAAACAGTTCCACCAACTGGGGACCAAGTATTCAAATATATGAGCTTATGGGGGTCATAAGCTCACATTTTTGAATTTTTTTTTGTGAGACAGGATCTCTCTATGTAGCCCTGGCTGACTTGGAGCTTACTATGTGGATTAGACTGACTTAAGACTCACAGATCTACCTATCTATGATTCCCAAGTGCTAAGATTAAATCCCTGTGAACTGAGTTCAATTCCTGGGACCCATGTGGTGGAATGTCAGAATTGAATAATGCAAGTTGTTTTCTGACAGCTTCTCAATGCATACACATACACACACACACACACACACACACACACAGAGAGAGAGAGAGAGAGAGAGAGAGAGAGTTGAGTCAATGCACATAACTACACACAGATATAAACTCACATAAAAACAAACAAATAGGGCTGGTGAGATGGCTCAGTGGTTAAGACTCTTCTGAAGGTCCTGAGTTCAAATCCCAGCAACCACATGGTGGCTCCCAACCATCTATAATGAGATCTGATGCCCTCTTCTGGTGTGTCTGAAGACAGCTACAGTGTACTCACATGTAATAAATAAATAAATCTTTAAAAACAAACAAACAAATGTAATTGTAAAATAGAGGACTAGGAGGCACAGCTCAATTGGTAGAGTAGTTAACATCTATCAAGCTCAGATCCCCAGTGCTGCGTAGGCCCACGGACGGTGGTACATCTTTGTGGTTCAAACCCTTGGGAGATGGGGGCAGAAGGATCAGAAGCTCAAAGTATGAGACCAGGCTGGGCTCCATGAGACCTTGACTCTGAAAGAAAGTACAAAACAGGACAATAAAAGCACAAGCTCTCCTTTACATGGTGTCGACTGTGTCACTGAAACTGGAAACATTTTGGGACTATAGCCAGTTGAAACACTCCGAAAGGTTTGCTCTGAAGTACTTCAAAGCAGCTCCCAAAAGTCACAGTGTGATTAGCCTTGTTCATCACAAGGTGGTATTTGATGAAAGCATTTATGGAAGTCAAATATGTTTCTAGAAAAGAATTTCAAATATCATGCCAATCTTCGTACAGTGACATAAGAATATAAGCAGGTAGTTGGCGTGCTTTAAAAGATTCTTTAGCGATCATTACAACTTGCTGTTATTTAGTTTTACTCAACTAGCAGCCTGGAATCCGTGAGTCATTGACATTTCCAGATCTCAACCCATCAGGACTTAAAATGCCATACAGGAACACGTTTACTGACTTAATGTAAATAGGGAATAGCTTTTTATTTCCAAGCACTGCGTGGGAACATAGGCCTGCATTCTCTTCTGTATAGAACATAAGACAGGAGGATATCAACTAAAGACCAGACTGTGCCACTTAATGAGACCCTGTCTTAAAATTGACAAAGAGGGTTAGTATTGTACCTCAGTGGCTGAGCTCTCGCCTAGCTTGCTTGTGCCTATCGATTTGGTCCCCCAGCACTTCAAATGCATCTACCCACACAAACAATCCATATTTGTTAGGATTTTAGGAAATTAAAATTGAGCTCCAGAGATATATCACCACATTTAAACATAAGCATCTGACACTTTGGCAGGAGAGGAAAAAATGTATTATTTCCCTACACTGAGAACTGAGTTTGTGGGTAGAGAACCCCAGGCTTTCAATCAAATCACACAAAATCCATTAAAACCCCAGCACTTGGGGCAGAGGCAAACAGAGCTCTATGGAGTACCAGGCCATTCAGGGTTGCAGTGATATTGTCTCAAAAAAAAAAAACCATACCCTAGGGATGGGGATATAAGTTAGCCATAGAACATTTAGATCATCTCTCTCTCTCTCTGTCTCTGTCTCTCTGTCTCTGTCTCTCTCTCTCTCTCTCTCTCTCTCTCTCTCTCTCTCTCTCTCTCTCACACACACACACACACACACACACACACATATATTTGGCTGAGTGTGTTGTTACATACCCTTGGTCCCAGCACTCAGGAGGCTGAATCTGGTGGATCTCTGTGATGAAGAAACAATAGGAGGCATCTGTAGAAGGCAATGTGTTTCCTAGAAGGGACTGTAAGGGCGGAAGCAGGTGGATCCCTGAAGCTCATTAGCCAGCCAGCCACTGAAACAGATGAACTTCCGATTCAGTGAGAGACTCTGCCTCAACAAAATAAAAGTGGAAGGGCTGGAGAGATGGCTCAAAACACCGGCTGCTCTTCCAAAGGAACAGGGTTCTATTCTATATGGTATCTCACAACTATCTGTAAATCCAGTTCCAGAGGATTCAATATCCTCTCCTGATGTCCACAGGCACCAGGCATGCAAGAGGTTCCCAGTCATAAATGCAGGCAAAACACCCACACACATAAAGTTTTAAAAAATAATTAATATTTAAAAAAAGACAGAAATTAACTGGGGAAAGACATCTGTCAACCTCTGTCCACCACACACACTGGCATAGGTGCATGTGTACACACACACACACACACACACACACACACTCACGTGCGAATACACGTGATCAAACACACAACACAAAGTCAAGCACAGGCACACACATAAGACATGAGTCACTTTCCCTAATTTTCAGGAGTAGATTGCCTATGTTAAGGGTTCCTTAACCTTTGGATTTTTTTTTTTTTTTTTTGAGAGATGGCTCAGCAGTTAAGAGCACTGACTGCTCTTCCAGAGGTTCTGAGTTCAATTCCCAGCAACCACATGGTGGCTCGCAACCATCTGTAATGGGATCTGATGCTCTCTTCTGGTGTGTCTGAAAACAGCTATAGTATACTCATATACATAAAATAAATAAATTTTTTTTAAAAAGGATTCACTGCTCACATGACTGCATTAAAGATAGAATAGAGGCTGAGGTGGTTCGGCAGTTATGTGTCCAGAGTTCATTTCCCAGAGCATATATGGTGAATTACAACCTCTTAGAACTCAGACTCCAAGGGATTCGAGGCCCTCTTCCAACTTTCGTGAGCAAATGGAGACCCAAGGGTGGCTAGGATTTCCTCTTTAAGAAGGGACTTTAATAAAAAAGACACAGGGGCTGGATGTGTGGCTCAGCGGTTAAGAGCACTGACTGCTCTTCTGGAGGTCCTGAGTTCAAATCCCAGCAACCACATGGTGACTCACACCATGAGGTTATATTGAGGTTATATGAGGTTGTAAGGATATCAGACGCCCTCTTCTGGTGTGTCTGAAGACAGCTACAGTGTACTTACATATAATAGATAGATAAATAAATAAATAAATCTTTGGGCTGGAGTGAGAAGGGAAAAAAATTTAAAAAAAAATTAATAAAAATAATAAAAAAGACTCAGAGAAAATCACTGTATTCAAATTAGTAGTTAATTCTCTTCTCAAACTAAAAAGTCTGCAAGAATGTTCTCCCTAGCCACAACAGTTGATGAAGAATAAGTTGCTTTTACGTTTCTACAACTTCAGAAGAGACCTGAAATTGATGCCTTTCAATTACTTCCTTGTCAATAAGGAGTTAGACAAGAACGTCTTTCTTGTTCTGTAATAGTTGGCAAGAAAAATGTGTGGTGTGGGAAAAGGAGGTGGTTAGCTATCTCTAATTACCTGATTATCTTTGCTGATTAGGACTGTGAAACTTGTTGTGTCCTGCCCTGGGGGGAGGAGACCCGGCTTGGCAGCTGGGCCCACAGGCAGCGTCAACTTGGATCTGCAGCCACTTTTGTGGAGTTCAAGAAAGACTTGTCGGAGCCCGGTGTGTTTAGAGGACCAGGACTCGGCCAGAAGAGCTGATCCAACTCGGTCAGGATGAGAGCGCCAGAAATAGATTTCAGAAGCCAAAATATTAGGCCAGAAGTTGCATCTGACGTGGAGAGCAACAAGCAAAGAGAGGAGAGGCAATCAGAGGCAGGGAAATGTCTAGAGGACATTGTCTCCATAGAGGTCTGACATAGGGAATAATGAACGTCTGCATGGAGGGGTCTTACTTAACTCATGGTCTATTGCTGTAACACAATACCAGAGCTGGGTACTTTAAAACAAACAAACAAACAAACACCAAAAAGGTTTGTTTAACTCACAGTGTTGGAAGTTCACTAGCATTGCACCAAGCCAAGGGTAGTGGCACATACCTTAAACTCCAGCAATTGAGGCATAGCACTGGTATGGACTGGAGAAGTGGTGAAGGACCTCATGGTAGGCAGCTTTACAATGGCTGCAGTGTAAGAGTAGCAAGTGTCACATGTAGAAGAGAGATGGGGGAAGTGCCAATCTCTCCTATAATAACCTAACCCTTTTAGGGACTAACTTCCTCCAGGAGATCTGCATTAATCCTTATGAGGGTGATGCCCCCCAGGACCTCCTGACTTCCCACTAATCTCTTCTCTTAAAGGTTTCATCATGTCAATATCCCATTAAGAACACCAAGCCGCCAACATACACATTTTTGGGAGATGTGGTCAAATCATATTTAAACCACAGGGTGGTATTTTTAAAAGGCTCATTGGGAGCCCCACATGATATCAAATGCCTTTGATACCAGAACTGAGTAAGGAGAGGCAGATAGAGCTTGAAGTCACCCTGGTCTACATAGTGAGTTCCAGGACAGAGCTACATAGAACCTGTCTCAAAACAAAACAAAACAGAAAACAAAACAAAACCCAAACCAAACCAAAAACAAACAAAAAAAAATCATAAAAATTTAATTTGGTTCTATAATTTATTTGGGGCAGCTGTTACATACCATATGTAATTTTATAATTCACTGAACGAACACCTACTGTGTTACATTTCTATTCCTAAAAGAAAATGCCTGAAATAATCAACTTAAGAAGAACAGAGGGTATTTTGGCTTGCAGTTTTAGGTGCTTAAGCTCATTGCTTTGAGGCCATTGGTGAGACAATAGATCATGGCAAGAATAACGTGTAGAATAAAGCCACTTATGTTATAGCGAAGGAAAATGAAAGGAGAATCCCACATCTCACAGTTTCCTATAATCATGCCTCCAATAACTGACCTTTTGATACATGGGCCTTCAGAGTACACTCAAAATCCTGTTCAGTCTTTGTATTGATCATGTGCTGATTATACTTTTTAAAAAATTTAGAAGCAGGCTGATTTTTGTGAGTTCAAGGACAGCTTGGTCTACAAAGCAAGTTCCAGGACAGTCAGGGCTATTCTATGGGAAAAACCCTACTTCAAAAAGAAAAAAAAAAACAAAAAAGTCAGGACCTGGAGAGATGGCTCAGTGGTTAAGAGCAGTGACTGCTCTTCCAGAGGTCCTGAGTTCAATTCCCAGCAACCACACGGTGGCTCACAACCATCTGTAATGGGATCCCATGCCCTCTTCTGGTGTGTCTGAAGACAGTGACAGTGTACTCACATACATGAAATAGGTAAATAAATCTTAAAAAAAAAAAAAAGAAAACAAAAACAAAAAAAATTTACTTTGAGTCAGACATGGTGTATTCCTCCCAGTAGCACCTGGAAGGCAGAGACAGAGATCTCTGTGAGTTTGAGTTCGTCCTGGTCTACACAGCAAGTTCCAGGATCCAGGACAACTAGAACTATCTAGTGAGACCCTGTCTCAAAAAATATTTTGGATTTTGAGATAATGTCCCTCTCTATGTCCAGCTGACCTGGAATTCCCAAAGGCTGGCCTCAGATACACAGCATTTCTCCTGCTTCATCCAAGGACTGGGATTAAAAGTGTGTGTCCTCATGCCCGGCAGGAACAAGTTTATTTATTAAAACATCTTAATTGTTTTTATATGCCCTGTTTTACTTGCATGCATGTCTGTGTGATGGTGTCAGATCCCCTGGAACTGGACGAGTACAGGTAGTAGTGAGCTGTCATAGAGGAATTATTTTAACATGGGTCTTCTGGAAGAGCAGTCAGTGCGCATAACACAGGGCCATCTCTCTAGTCTCCTGGGGCCAGTTTATTTTTAATAGATACAGAATACCACCAGCCCCTGACAATATTTCTATATAAAAGAAATACATTCTCCAATTTGGAACCTTTACAGAAAATTGTGTGTTGGAATTCTTTGTGTGTGTGTGTTCATGTGGGGATGCCTGTTAGTTGTCTTCCACTGATTCAGCAAGACTGTTGCCACCCGGCGCTAGAAACCCTCCTGTTTTTGTCTCCCCTATGCTGGGATTATACTTATCCAGTTTTTTGCATGGGTACTGGGAATCTAGACTGAGGTCCACATTGTTACATGGCTGACACTTTACCCACTGAACATCTCGAAGCCAGAGCTACAACCAGATCCCAGCCTGGAACTCTTTTGTTTAAAAAAAAAAAAAAAGATTTTATTTCTGTGCACTGGCGGGTAGTTGCACCTGAATGCAGGTGCCTAGGTAGCCAGATCCTCAAGCTGGAGTTCCAGGCAGTTGTGACCAGCCTGATCTGGGTGCTGTAAACCAAACTGAGGTACTCTAACAGCATTCACTGTTAACTGCTCAGCCATCTCTCTAGCCCCAGCCTGAACTTTTTGATTCTCAGCTGCTGAGAGACATCAATGATTCCAGAGTGGGGATTCTCCTTCTTGGGTCCCCATAATGTTCCCTGTTCTCACTGTCGTGGATAGCCTTGGACCAAAAATTCTCCTTAAAGGTGCTTTCAAAAATGCTACAATTCTATGATCAGTGACCAAACAAAGAACAATAACGTACTTGTGCAAGCAAACTCAGGGTCTTTCCTGAATAGCCAAATTCTCAGAACTCCAAGGTCAGCTTGCTGAGGAGAGAAATCAGACAATTCAAAGGGAATGTCACACGAACACACACACACATACATACACACAAATCAGCTAAAGTATTTTCTACCACTAAACATGTCAGGAAAACAAAACATAAAGAGAGTTTGAGGTTACATTTATTTTTTCTTTAGTATATGTGGAGGGGATGTGTGTCAAAGACAGCTTGTGGGAACTGGTTCTCTTCTAGTTTGTGGGTTCCCAGGGATTGAACTCAGGTTGTCATACCTGCTAGCAAATACCTTTCCCCCCTGTGCCACCTGACTGGCCTTTTTATTTATTTATTTATTTTTTTTGAGACTGGATCTGGTTGTAGCCTTGGCTGGTTTCCAACTCCTTATGTAGCAGAGGATGACCTTGAAGTCCTGTTCCCCTAGCCTCCACTTTCAAGTGCAGATATTACAGGCAGTGTGGCCATACCCAAGTAATGAATATGTTTAGCACATGGACTTCTACTTCCCAAGACATGCCTGAATAATTAGGAGTAATCAAAAGCTTTGTTTTAAAAATATTACTTCAGCAGGATCATAACTATGTATTCACAAAATAGGAAAATGCATACATGGTATAACTATGTACACCTAAGCTTTTCCCCATGTGCATTTTGTTAGAATTTCTAGTGGCTAGAATCTAACCAAAATATCCTACTTGAAGGTGAGAGAAAATCAACTGATGTATGGAAACTACTTGGCTGTTAGACATTTAACTAAGCCATTACTCAAAAAGTAACGAATGTGGGCCAGTAATGTGGCTTGTTGGTAGATCATTTGTCCAGTACAAGCAAGGTTTGAGTCTCCAAAGCCCAAATAAAATGGAACATATTAGACAGAGAGAGAGAGAGAGAGAGAGAGAGAGAGAGAGAGAGAGAGAGAGAGAGAGACCGGTAAGGTGCCTGTGGTGACTCACACCTGGAATCACAGCACTGGAGAGGCAGGTGTCATTTTCAGCCTAGTCTGGGCTGTGTAGTGAGGTACGACAAATAATCTGTTAGAATACTTTCTTCCATGTAATCCTATGGATTACAGTAGGGATTTAAAAACAATCTATTATTGAAATTTCTGATTGTGGCATCCGGTGGCCCTTCTACTATGAGTCTTTGGAACAGAGTGAAGGACTTTCTCTTCCTGGGCAAAAGTTTTTGCTAACACTACAAACATTTTAAATTTTTTAAATGTAAGGCCTTCATTGATATCCTTATGGAAACCCGAAAGATGAACAAGCAGGTTTAAGGGCCCCTGGCTAAGGAAAGCCGTCCCACATCTTATCTTTTCCTACTTAGCAGGCTTAATGTAAGACTTCAAAACAAAAGAAACCAAAATGACCCTAGAGGGGTGGAACTCCGTGAAATCTGCATTTCTGAGAGGTTCTTTGGGGTAGGGGAGGAGGGGCTGAAATTTATCCCTCTGACTCTGACTTCCCTTTCAGACTAGACGTTATTAAATCGCTGTTGACAACTGGCCTGCCGATGGGGAGTTTGGGACTATCGACTGCTTCCCGTCTCCTCGTCCAAGTAGATGCTACGGTGGAGTTGGGCTCTTCAAAATGGCAGATACCGTGAAGTTCCAGAAAGATCTGGTATCTTTTTAACCCAGTAGTAAAATATGGGGCTGTATCCCTGCAGACCCAAAGGAGAAAAGTCCGAGGGCTCAGCTGGCCACGTGCTCCATCCAACACTTCGTGCTAAGACGGACTGTGGGCAACTCGGCTACCCACAGCAAGAGTTAGCGCGCTCCTGGGTTCCGAGGTGAGGTGTCGGAAGGTGCAAACCACCGCGGTAAATCGCGTCTCTAGGTGGTTTTACCGACGCTAAGAAGCCCTTATTGCTCCGTTCGGATAGGTGGGGAAACAGCGCTGGTCTGAACTTTTTAAGTTCTGAGGTCCACTCTGCCTTGCGTCCACAGAGCTGCGGACCGTTTCAGTAGGCTACACTCTCCTAGCAGGCGGCCATGACAAGGCTCCCTTGGCGCGAATTACAAGGAAACCCAAGGAACACTTAAAAAAGAAAAAAAATTCCATCTCAAAGATCCGGAGTGGAGTTATAAGGGTAGGGTTGTGCAGGAACTTGGAGACTCACTCGAGGAACTGGGGATTGGGCCGTCACACCTGGACACAAGAGACAAAAGTTAGGGGGATCCCACCAAGGGGGTCGCCAACGCGCTTTCTGCCCGATTGGCGGAAGCGCTCAGACTTTTCTTTATGGCGTCACCGAGTACCTGCCTGTAGGAAGGCTCCAGCTGCGTGACGTCACGCCGCACTGACCAATGAACGGCCCGAGTCGGCAGGCCCCGAGGAGGGTTGTGGGCCCTTCTTTTTGTGAATGAAGCTCCACGGAACATCCCTCCTGGGGGTCCCTGGGAGCCGTGGCCCGCTGAGCTCGGACGCCCCGGCAGCAGGGTCCCAGGGAGCGCGCGCTTTGCTCCAGCCACCGGCTAGCGCTGTGGGGCCCCCGGGGCGCGGGCGGCGGGAGACGCAGCGCGAGGACCCGGGCCGGCTTCCCCGGCCATGGTCGCGGTCCCCTGACGGGCCGCGACCGCCTCCATGAAGCGTAAGAGCGAGCGGCGCTCGGCTTGGGCCACCGCGCCCCCCTGCTCACGCCGCAGCTCGTCCTCCTCTCCCGGCGTGAAGAAGAGCCGCAGCTCCACGCCGCAGGAGCTGCACCGCCTGGAGCAGGACGACCTGTACCTGGACATCACGGGTGAGCCCCGCCACACCCCCACGAGGCTCGTGCCTCCTCGAGCCTCTAGCCGCCCGCGCGCCTGCGGTAGCAACTTTACCAGAGATGGGGCGAGGGGTCACCTCTGCAAGTGCGCCCGGCCTCGTGAGCGGGGCTGCTCTGCCCTCGAAACTACCTCATCCCGGGATGAGCCGGCGAGGTTGTCCCCACGCGAGTCCGCGCCTCTACTGAGTCCCGCTGGTCTTTGCTGTCCCGAGGGCCCCCAGCCTCGCTGAGTCTTAGCAACGCGTGGGATCCGGCCCGAGCCCCTGGCCGTCCGGCACTCCCTCCTCCTCCCCACTCCATCGCGCCCTCTCAGGCCTCCCTCCTGAGGGATCTTTGCCCTCCCTCCAGAGCCTCCAGAAAGGTGTCACGTTGATGGCGTTTGAACCACCCAGCGTGCTAAGAGCTCAGAGGTGTCACTTTTGAGAAATCCCCGCCAGCCGGAGCAGGTAGAAAAGCCGCTTTCGAGGGTGATTTTCTTAGTGCCTCAGTTCTTGAAGACGAAAGAAATCCATTTGGCAGCTGCTCGGTTTGCCGGGGTTGATGTAGAAGCCAGAGCTTGCCTTCGGTGTACTGATGTACGTGGAAATGCGTTGTCAGCTGCATAGCTGTCGGCGCGCGGCTGAAGGAAGGTGCCGCGTTTTCGGGGTGGATGGTGTCCCCTTCTTCGTGGGGTTTTAAGAAAAGGTTTCCAGGCCTTGAACTTGGATTTTTCTAGGTGGGCACTCGATTGGTGACAACATTTGTTTATTTAGGAAGTGTTTGGACAGACAGAAATTTAGTAGAAAGTGTACTAGATTGATGGGCAACTAGAAAGTAAGACCGGGTTTTAAAGTAAGCTGAGAGGAGAGGGAAGGTCGTTTAGTGTTTGAAGGAGGAAGAGGAAGGAGTTGTGTTAACTATAGCCCCTGACTAGTGTCTGTCCAGGTCTACTGGTGAGTGGCCCTGATGGAGGAGACACCAGCTCGCCCAGGTTCCTTCCTGAGACTTCGTGCTGGTGGCATCTGCACATTTCTTCTGCTTTTTTTTGTGTGTGGGGCAGGCTTATTTTTGTATAGCTCTAATTTGTAAAGATACCACGGAATATATTAAGAAAAGTTGGTGGCAAAGACAAAGGAGTCCCCTCTAAATGTAACGGATGTTGCCAAGTTCTCGTGAATCTTTCCAGAAATATCCTCGACCGGTACACATATGTATCTATTCTTTGCAAACCCGTGCAGGATGGTACACGATTGATTTTGCATTGCTCTGCACAGAACTTCATAGCAGAATGCTAGCCTCCAATTGGTATGTTCAAAATCTCATTTGATTTTAACTACTACGTAGGCCAAAGGGTGTGTGGCTTTAAAGGATTAAACTATAAAAATATTTATGGATTTAAACGCATTTATAGGTTTAAATGTTTTATGAACATTTTAGACAGTTCTCTGTCTGTTGAATATTTAGATGGTTGTTTTCAACAAGAAAAATTGTAGCCGGGCAGTGGTGGCGCATGCCTTTGATCCCAGCACTTGGGAAACAGAGGCAGACGGATTTCTGAGTTCAAGGCTAGTCTGGTCTACAGATGAGTTCCAGGACAGCCAGGTCTATACAGAGAAATCTTGTCTCGACGAGACAAACAAAAAAAGAAAGAAAGAAAGAAAGAAAGATAGATAGATTGTAAGGTTGGATGTGGTAGCCCATGCCTTTAATTCTAGTACTCTGGAGGTGATCAGATTAATCTTTGTGAATTCAAGGTCAGCCTTGTCTACTTAGTGAGTTCTAGGACATTTAGGTTTATGTAGAAAGATCTTGTCTTAAAACACCAAAGAAAACAAAAAGAAAAGAAAAAATTGTAAGATTTAGGCAGTTCTCATTTTGTTAATGAACCTGAAGCTGACATTTAAGGCCTTTGTGCTTACTAGGCCAGCTCTTCAGTTCTGAGCTACAACCCACCAAAAGACTATTGACCTCAATCATTGGGGGAAATCTTTCTCTTTCATGGGGATAAAGTGTAACTTGGCAAGCCTTCCTGAGGAAGTCATCAAATAAATAACGTTTAAAAAGGTCAATAATACTGAAGGAGCTAGTGCATTTGATGCACAAAATCAAAATACTATCCAGCCTTGATAATGGAGCAGTCCAGACTTAGTGCAAGATACTAAACTAGTTCCAGGGGACAAAGCTTGCAGCTCTTCAGGGAATAAATTCAGTTTCCTGAAAGAAAAAGGAAAAAAAAAAAAAAGAACCAACCAAACCAAAAAAAAAAAAAAAAACAAAACCCCAAGACAACTAAAACAGTCTGTTTCTGTGTTATTTGCAAAACAAATTGAAGTAATTGATTTTTTTCTAAATTACTTAATTGTGTGTGTGTGTGTGCGTGCGTGAGCGCGTGCCTGAGTGCATATATGTGCACCACATGAATGCAGTGCCTGAAGACGCAGCAAGACGCATCAGGCCTCCTGGAGCTGGAGTTACAGGTGGTTAGATGCTCGGGGGAACCGAACTTGGGTCCTCTACAGGAGTAGAGCCATCTCTCAGCACCATGTATGGTCATACACCTTTAAAAACACTGGGTCTCATTATATAGTCTAGCCAAGCTTGGAACTCATTAAACCACACTAGCCTTAAACTTGAGATCCTGCTCTTTCAGCCTCCTCAGTGCAGAGGTTACCAGCATCAGCTAGCTACCATATAAAGTTGCAGAGTTCACTTTTAATTTTATTTCTTATTTTGAGTGAGGTAATAATGGAGGGAGGGAGGTATAAGACTCTGCGCTTAGCAAATGGCAGCTGGTTCCTTTATTTACAACTTGTTTTCCCACCACTTATTGTTTTATTGTTATTTGCTTTTTGAGACAGGGTCTTACTATGTAGCAGGCTGGTCTGAGACTCTGGGTAGACAAGGGTGGCCTTGAACTCACAGAGATCTACCACCAAAATGAGATATATGGGCAGTTTTGTTTTGTTTTTAGTCCTTCACTTTTTTTTTAAATTGCTTTTTTACTTTATGTGTGTTGGGGAAGGGGAAGGGAGGGACACACACACACACACACACACACACACCACACACACACAGATATTTTACTCTTACCATGACTGTATGTGCAAATCAGAGAACAGTCTGTGGGAACTAGTTCACTTCTTCATGTTAGTTTCCAAAATTGAACTAAGGTCATCAGTCTTGGCTGCAGGCTCCCTTTCCAGCTGAGTCATCAGAATCTTCTCTGTTTAATTGCTCAGTGCTGTCCTATCGAATGGCTGAATCATGATCTCTTTAGCAGTAGTAAGTTGGGATTTGGGAATATGTTAGGTTCTATTGCAAATGACTGCAGAAGCAACTGTGGATGGAGTCTTCGTACTTCTTTATACATGTGTGACTCTGTAAGTGAATTTTAGAAGTGATAATATGTTGGGCCAGCATTATACAGTGGACTTCTGGATTTGTACGCATATTACCACCGTGCACATTCATGTGTAGGTCTTTGCAGGGATAGGCTTTCAGTGCCTTTGGATGCATAGCTTGTTGGGATGTGCGATGACTCCATATTCTCACATCTCGGGCAGCTGCCAGACTCTTGAAAAGTGCTTTCACTGTCAGCCTTCCTACCTTTGAGGTGCCAGTCATTTCTCCATCATCTTTACTAACACTTGTTCCTGAGCAGGAAGACTTTTGTAGTAAGACATGGTTTGGAAATATTAAGGCATGTTTTTTGTTTTGCCTTCTCTGCCTCTAAGGCTTTCCTAAAACTTACTGTGTAGCTGAGGATGACTTTGAATGTCTAAGCCTTTTGCTTCCACCTGAGTGCTGGGGTTATGAACACGAATCATTGTGCCTGGTGTCATATGATGCTGGGAATTAAACCAAGAGTTTCATGCATCCCAGATAAACACTGAGCTACATCTCCAGTCCCCAAACTTTTTTACCCCAAAGCCCTCCCCCGCTTTTTTTTAATTTAATTTTTCAACAGGGTTTTCTGTGTAGCCCTGGGTATCCTGGAACTAGACCAGGCTGGCCTCCAGCTCACAGAGATTCATCTGCTTCTGCCTCCTGAGTGCTGGGTTTAAAAGGCCTGTACCACTAATATCCAGCAACCCTTGGTATTTTTATAGCAGCCTATTAAATCTGTAAATGAATTACTGCAAACACCTGGGTTTTTTACTGTGTGCTGTTCATATTAGATGTTTGTGTGATCACTCTTGTTTTGTCTAGGGGCTAACTATAACTAGCCTCATTGCTGTGCTGGGGGGTTTACTCCTACCAGGAGCAGACCTACTATACGGGTTTAATTCCCACCCCAATCCAATCAGTATGTTTTGTTGTTATTGCTTTTGTTTTGTTTTGTTTTAAACTTGAACTGTATTTCTGATAAACCATGAAAACCAAACCTCCTAAAGATGGTGAACTGTGTAGTTAATGCCCTGAGATACTAAAAATACCAGAGGAAGCTTCTGATTAAGGAACCAGGGAGAAAAGAGGACTTGAATTGAAAACTGTAAGACTCAAAATTGGGGGAAATCCATGAGAAAAGTCGGTTGAGCAAAGACAGGAATTTTATCTTCCTATGAACCTCTTTGGTGTCAGAGTTCCAAAGCTTTTCTCAAATATCAAATCATTAAAATAAAGCCTTCCATTAAATGAGCATGCAAAGCTTCCTTATTTTGTTAATAACAAGGACAGTCTCCCCGGTCCAAGAACATTTGTTTTGTTTGGAGGTAGGCACTGATGACAGTCTCACTATGTGTAGGCCTTGAACTTGATATATTAACCAGCCTTGAACTCCTAGAAATTTGCCTGCCTCTGCCTCCTGAGTTCCTCATCCACCCAAGATGACTTTGTGTAACCCTGGTCTGTAGACCAGACTGAGGCCTCAAATTCACAGAGATCTGCCTGCCTCTGCTTTCCGAGCACTTAGATTAAAGGGGTTAAGCAACCACTGCCCGTCGACTGAGGACATTTTTAAGCAATCCAGCACAGCTACAAAATCTGTTCATTTGCAGGGTCTCGTAGTTGATACAGAATGTTGATTTATTTCACTATTTTATCTTTTAAGTTTCTGATTATTGAAGAAAATTAGTAAATAGTCACTATTGGTTGACTCAGGACTTTTTATTTTATTTATGCTTGTTTTTAGAGACAGAGTCTTACTCACGTAGGTCAGTATACCTTGAAATTGATAGGTAGCCAAGGATGACTATGAACTTCTGATCCTCCTGCCTTCACCTCCATAGTGCTGTGATTACAGGCCTGGTTTATACAGTGCTGGGGATCAAGCCAAGAGCCTTCTACTAGGCAAGCACTCTACTAGCTGAGCTACATCCGAAGCCCCTGTTTTAAGTTTCTTATGTCTGCCATGATTTAGTGTATATCATAATACCTTACTGGAGAAACTCTAGTTGGGGGGTCATGCTAGTCCGGTCATTTCCAAGCACTCTATATCATATTGGCAGCATAAGCTCCTCACCAAATGAGAGCAACCAAAGCAGTACTCCCCGCTCCCCTCTCTCTTTAGGATCTTTAAAATTCACAGCAGATGTATGTCGTTGGCTAGGGACATTTATTCATTAATTCAAGAAGTATTTATTGAATGCTTACTGTGTAAAATCTTCATGCATATTCTTTGTTTGCCCCGTGGAAGTGTATTTTTCTGGATAGAAGAGGAAATACTGTGTCACAGAACACAGAGGACAAAGTAAATCCAGTTCCATTGCTCCTGTAGTAGCTGAGGTGGTCAAGTCTCAGGAGCTGAAGCTCCTCCAAATGTCTGTTTGTCTTTCTGCCTACAATGTGCTTCTGCACTCTTGCCTTTGTCGCATGCTGTGAACTCGTCTTGATTTCTCTGCTTCCTAACTCTGGCAGTTCCACCACACACACACACACAGACACAGGCAAAATGTTAAGCCTCAAATGTTATTTCTTTTATGGCTTTAGAGTGGCCAGGCAAATAGGTGAGGGGAAAGTAGTGCCGGAATAGTCCTAAAGCCAAGGAATCACCAGTCAGCGGTCATTGTCTGTGCTCTGTGTTTATAAATGATGTTGGAGAGAGCTGAGCCAAGACCACACTGTTAAATTCGTAGGATGTAGATAGAAGGCAGTGGTGCATGCGGATGACAGTTCTGGAAAAATTCTGATTGTGAGTTATAGGAAAGGTACTTTGTGGGTGTGCAGTTTTTAACATTTTAAATTATGTTAATTATTTCTCTCTGTGCACCCTGTGGTGTGTTTGTTTGGGAGTGGGTGGACAATATGGCAGTCAGAGGACAACTTGCAGGAGCTAGCTTTTTCCTTCCACTGTGTGAGTCCTAGGGTTTGAACTCAGGCCATCAAACTTGGGCAGCAAGCACCTTTACTGATGGATCAATCTTCCCAGCCATGTGTATGTTTTAAATAATTTTAAGTGGCTATCTAGAGATAATATGACACTTCACTTTCCCATGAGGATGCCATCAAATGCTGGAGATTAGTGATTTGGGTGAATGGATGGTCTCTGTTTAATAAAAGCTGCGACTGCCCAACGTTTCCTTTTTTCCAACAGATTCAACGGCTTCATAGTTGTACAAAAATTATTTGGCACGTTGGACATTTGCCGGCTCATCCTGCGCCACTTAAGCAAGCAGGCATGTGATGACAGTCTCTTGGTGACCAGTACCTGCAAGTTGAATTTAGAACTGAAAAATTAGTGGATTTGGATAAATACAAAACACAAACACAATATGCAGGTCCTCCTCATTGTGTGCTGTTTCCCAAATTGACCACAAGCACAGGCCCAACTTTCAGACACGCCATTTATTCAACAAAACCCAGGTGCAAGAAATAAAGACACGTTATCAGGACATCTCTGTTCTCCTGTATTTGTTTTTGTGTTGAGGATACAGAACTTGGAGGGTGAGGGTGAGAGAGAGATGGTGGCAAGCGTGTGCTGTGCTTGAAATCCACAGGTCAGGTTTTGAAGAGTGAGGTCTCAGACCAAGCTTTTGGAAAGCTGAAGTACTCAGGAGAAACCTTACTTGGTCCCTGCCAGTCACTTGGACTGAGTCCAGACTGATTGTTCACAACCTTTTGGAGCCTGGCTTCTCCAGTATGTCAAAGATGAAGTAAAGGGAATGCTGGGAACATGCCTGGCCTGGTCTCCAAATGCCTGGATTGAGGCTCCAGGGATACCCAGGTAACAATGGTGGCGTGACACCAGGTGACAACAGTAAGGTGGAGGTCATTATGCATGAAGGCTCCTCCCAGCTGAGAAGCACACAGTCCCCTATCGTGAATCAGCACGAAGGCAGTGAGTGCTGATTGTGCTGACCTCTCCCAGCTGCTACACTGCTGGCACAGGATGCCTCAGAGTCAGCGATGAGGCCAGCCTTCAGAGACACCGAGTGTCCTTTAAAGACTTCAAAGAGCACCAGTGCACCAAAGCTCCAATTTCACATCTGAGCTGTTATCCTGGAGTGCTTATAGGTTGTTAGTTTACTTGTGTCTCAGTGCAGAGGTTTCATGCAGGAGCCACAGGTAGAAAGAAGGTTTTAGAAAGCAAAGCAAGATACCCAGCCAGTGACCGTTTTTTTTCAAAATTGTTCATTACAAGCATGATTGTGTCCTAGCATATCTCAGTATACTTAGTATTCCACGGATAGCCACTCAATGGTTTGATCTGGGGTTGTTTACAGAGGTGAAGTAGGGGACTTAGAATGGCAGACATGGACAACAGAGGCCCTTCCATTACTTCATCGGCAGCAGAGACATGTTATGTGCAAGGGTCAAAGCTGGAAATAGAGTTTTAAAAATTATCACAAATTAAAAATTTTTCCTTTACATTTATCTGTAGATGAGTGCACATGCCCCGGGTATGTGTGAAGTTAGAGGAAAACTTATGTGAGCCTGTTCTCTCCTACTTGAGAGACTCTAGTATACCAGTTCTGAGGTTTATCTGCTCAGCCATCTCCCCAGCACCGAATTAGTGTCTTTATTTTTATGTTTATTTGTTTGAGGTAGGGTATTCCTATGTAGCCCTGATTGGCCTAGAGCTTACTAAATGGACCAGGCTGGTTTCAGACTCTTAAGAGTTCCACTTGCCTCTGCCTCCCAAGTACTGGAATTAAAGATGTATTTAGTTGCTGTAATTTCCAACCTCAATAAGCCCATAAAAAAACACACAATCCAATTGTAAAGGTAAGCTATATGCCTAGATTGGGCAGATCTAGCACTACACTTATTCCCTAGCTGTAAGACCCCTTGCTACTTGTGGTTTCTGCTGGCCATGTGGTTCAAGTCCATCGAGGCTTCTTCCTCCTCCTCTTCTGTCCTCTCTCTTGCCTCTTCTCCTCTCTTCTCCTGCCCCCACTCTCAAACCTCCAGACCCACCTTTCCCCTCCACTGCCCAATCGAAGCCTTTATTGGTCAGTTAAAATGGGGAGAAGGTTCACATGAGATCACCTGAGTATTCTATGGCCTGCTCTTCTGGGGCAACCCCTCTTGAGGAAGCACAATTAACATCAGAATACAAACAGTATCAGGAAAACCCACAACAGTACCTTATTATTTTGGGGAAGATTTAAAAATTAATGTTTGGGGTAGTTCATTTTAGTAAACAGCATTTTATTTTCCTTCGTACCCTAGCTACAGAATATTTTCACCTAAGTCAATCCTCTAAAATATTTTCTATTGGAGTTTTTTGTTTGTTTGTTTGTTTGTTTACTTTTTGGAGCAAAGAACTGGACATATTGTTTATGTGAACATCTCAAAGCCATTTGTCAACTAGAAGGGTACTGTTACCAGTTGTATAAGCAGGATCAGAAAGTGAAGAAACTCTACTAGACATACAGATTTGGAGTCTGTAGGAGCTAACCAGTCTTCCAACGTGGCTTTTTTACCTTATTTTTTAAGCTTACAAACTTGATCATTTAGCTTCTAGTTGTTGGTTTTTTTTTAATTACTTTTTATGTGCATGGGTGTTTTGCCTGCATGTGTGTCTGTGTCTGATGCCTGCTGAGGCCAGAAGTAAGTGTCAGAGCCCCTGAACCAGGAGTTACAGAATGTTGTGGGGTTCTGGGAATGGAACCCTGGTCATCTACAAGAGCACTGAGTGCTCTTAAACCCCTGATAGTTTGTAGTGGGTTTTTGTTTGTTTGTTTTGTTTTTAGATGACCTGGTTTCAATATTATGTAGAGATTATTGTAGAAAAATGTTTCCAAGAAATAAAGTTGATTACAAAAACAAGGCAGGAGAGATGGCTCAGCAGTTAGGACTATATACTGTTCTTATAGACAATGATTCTCAGCACCTATGTCAGGCAGCTTACAGCTTCTTATAACTTCAGCTCTAGGGGAATCCAGTGCCCTCTTGGCTTCTTTTAGAACCTGCACACATTTGGTATATACACATAGTTAAACATAGTTAAAAATTAGAAATAGCTGGGCAATGGTGGCACATGCCTTTAATCCCAGCACTTGGGAGGTAGAGGCAGGCAGATTTCTGATTCGAGGCTAGCCTGGTCTACAGAGTAAGTTCCAGGACAGCCAGGGCTATACAGAGAAACCCTGTCTCAAAAAAACAAACAAAAAAAATTAGAAATAAATCTTTAAAAATTAGAAATAAATCTTAAAAACTGATTTTAACCTTCCCAAAGCATGCATGCGTGTGTGTGTGTGTATTCTAAAAAATTTAAATTTATGTTTATTTAGTGTATATGTTTGTGTGAGAGAGACTCTGTGTGTCTGTGTGTATCTGTTTGTGTGTACATGAACAAGCATAGGTGCTGGATAATTGGTTTTCTTATTTCACACTGTATGTCCTAGGTATCGAACTCAGTATTTTGGGCTTGGTGGCAAGTTTTTACAAGTTCTGCCATCTTACTGGCCCTTAAAGTCAAGGCTCTTGAAGTGTGATATGTACATCTCATCTGGGCCCTGTTTTGATAAGAGGTTTTATGCCCCCCCCTTTTTAAAATAACTTTTCATGAATATTGCCCCATCAAAGGTAGTCAGATCCTTGGCTACTTTGTGTTTCTTTCTGATACTTTAAAATATCTAAAATCTAATCTGTGAGCTGTGATTCTTGGTCGTGTCTGTTTCTGCTGGTCCTTGGTTTAGTTCGAGGTTACAGCAGCTCTGACTGTAGATCACCTTCTTTACAGCTGAAGCTGAAACTGCTCTTCCTATGAAAAGGGGAGTAGATTTGTATATGCATATGATCTGTATATGCATAATACCAAATGTAATTTCCAGGTATTTTTTATTATGAATGCTAAGTGATGACTATTTTTGGTAGTGCCAAAATTTGTCTTTTAAAGTTGAAGTACCTTAAAATGTGCTTTCTGAAATAATATTTACAATTAACTGATATAACAGCTATTCTTTTTGGTTTGTTTGAGAGATTGTCTTTAAAAATAATAGTTCTTTCTGTTTTCTAGGCATTTCTGTGCCTACCTGGCAGGTTTATATAGTTTTTTAATTCCATGAAGCACGAGGGAAATTTCATGAAATGTTAGTTTCAATTTGGGTCTCAGGGAAAGGCTTTTATATTCTGTTTTGGGTTCAGACAGGAAATCAAGCTGGGTGCTAGGGATGGGTTCCAGGTTCTTGTGTATGATTGACAAGCTCTACCACAAAACTACAGCATTAGTCACTTTATTTTTTTTAAGTATTCTAATTTATTTTGATTTTCAAGTTACTCAAATAAAGGAGCCAGTGGTGCCATGCATATAATAACGTGTTTCAATAATTATTCTTTTTATATATTTCTTGTGTTTTTAATGTGTATAAGTGTTTTTGCCTGCATGGAAGTGGACCCTATGTATTTCTAGCCTGAAGAGACAAGAAAAGGCCATCAGATCCCCTCAGTTGGAGTTACAGGTAATTGTGGGTGCTGGGAATGGAACATAGCTTCTCTGCAAGGGCAGCAGGTGATCTCGAACACTGAGCCACTGCTCTAGCCCTGTCTAGTTCTTTTCTAGCTCTTTGTATCTTTTATACTCCAGAGGAGCAGTTCTCTTAGAGGATGCAGAAGATTTAGTCCCTCTGTCTGGAAAGCAGAGGAAAGCTGCGCTAGAATTAATTCTAGACTAGCATCACACATGACTCCATGACTTCCCAGGTAGTTCACTTCTATCCCATTAAAATTCTGTTTGGCAGCCTACTTTTCACAAAAGCAAAACATCTTGTTCCCGATGTCACTGGAATGTGTTGTTCCTTCAGGTTCTCATTTGAAAGTGAAATTACTCTCAGCTCTGCTGTGCCGTTTACGACATTGATCTTTTTATACCCAATCCATAATGCTTTAATATCGTTAACAAATTTCGAATTCTGCAAAGCTCTCTATTTTAGGACCATCTCTGCTGAATCATTCTCTGGGTTTTGTTCTTCTATATGAATTTATTCTATGGGATTAATTAAAGTATCTATGCAATAAGGATTTATCACACAATTGCTATGAGCAAGAAATTGTACCATGTATTTATTACTGAGGGAGGGGGCAGAGGACTGGAAGATTTATAATATCATGTCCCTATCTCTAAACAGGGAGAACAGTAGATTCTTAGTCATCTCAGAGAAGACAGCTAACAAGGACTTAACCACGTGGCTTTGTTCTCTTTAAAATATCAGTTTTGAGATAGTTTTATGTTTGAAGTGTCACTTGACAGTTTCTGCATGATTTCAGTTACTTTTCCCAGTGTTTAGCAAAAAGGATCCATTTTAATGGTGTACCTTTGTGTGTGTTTCTGTGTGATGTTTTACTCTTTTTTTTTTCTTTTAAATTCTACTGTGCTTTACCTTTGTTCTGTTTGGACACAAACTAGAGTCATCTGGAAATAGGGAATCTTAATTGAGGAGTAGTTTTCATCAGATTGGCCTGTGGGCATGACTGTGGGACTTCTGGGCTAGTGATAGATGTAGAAGAAAGTATCCCTTATCACTGAACACAGAGCAGTAGATTAGTCATCCTAGAGATGACAGGTAACACAGGGACTCACTTGAGTGACTGTAGATCTGGCCTCCAGGTTCCTGCCTTGAATTCCTTCAGAGATAGACTGTTATCTGGAAATGTAAGATGAAATAAGCCCCCTCTTCCCCAAGTTGCTTGTGGTAGAAGCCACCGAATATTGTTTTTTGGGTTTTTTTTGTTTTTGTTTTTGTTTTTTTGAGACAGGGTTTCTCTGTGTAGCCCTGGCTGTCCTGGAACCCACTTTGTAGACCAGGCTGGCCTCGAACTCAGAAATCCTCCTGCCTCTGAAGCCACCGAATATTAAGTTGTTAAATATTTCAAGTAGCTACATTAGGCGTATGAGCTGAACTGAAAAGCACCCCTACTTTCACATTCTTTTAGGGTGTTGAGAGAGAAGTGCTTTGACAAGAATGTGTGATGTAATTTAAAATTATGTTCTTAACTCTATGAAAGATGTTCTCAAAACTGCGTTTGGAATTTATTGTTGAAATACTAAGTAGCTTGTTGGAAGTGCCTCATAGGTGAGACTGAAGCATCCTAACGTGCGTTTCTTCCCCCTTTTTTAGTATTGAAATACCAGCAAAGCTTAGTTTATAAAGGTAGGAACTTTCAGCTCCACGGTTAATGTGTTCTTGTTTTAAATCATTGAATCTGAAAGGGCCTAAAGCACAAATTCAATCAAGACACATTTGGATGCATTTTCGAGTTCCATCCTTGCCGTGGCTGCAGGGAGAACTGCAACAGAGATCTCAGAAAGGGAGCTGGGGCTGCCTTTGCTGTCTGCAAAGGGAGGACACTTAGCAGTGGGTGCCTTGGGATGATGGGCTATCTAAAGTTTGAGTTGGAGTTTTTATTCCCTCCCTCCTTTCCTCCCTCCCCTTCCTCCCTCTTTCCTTCCCTCCTTCCTTCCCTCCCTCCTTCCTTCCTTCCTTCCTTCCTTCCTTCCTTCCTTCCTTCCCTCCTTCCTAATTAAAAAGTTTTTTGAGACAGGGTCTCATTATGTGTCCCTGGCTGGCCTGGAACTTGCTTTGTAGACCAAGCTAGCTTCAAATCCACAGATCTTCCTGACTTCTTATTCCTGAGTGCTGGGATTAATGGGGTTTGCCACCACACCCAGCTATATTACTTTTATTTAGTTTGAGCACACGCACACATTCAGGGGAGAGTTATGTCCTGCCCTGAGAGTCTTGGGAGATCAAACTCAGGCTGTCAGCCTTGGCAGCAGAATACTGACTTTTCTTATTTTCTCTGTAGAGCAGGAACTGACTTTATTTATTAGAACACTTCATTTAATTTTTGAGGCAGGTTTCAAGTAGCCAGGCTAGCTACAGTTTTACTAGATGATAGATAGTGAAGGATGATCTTGAACTTCTGATCCTTCTGCTCTATCTGGGTGCTGGGATTTCAGATGTATTGCCTCTGGAATTTTTCCTTAATTAAAACATTTTGATAATTTCCAAAATGAAGATGTGAGATAATTTGAGAAGTAACATGCTCTTGGATCCTCCACCTCATTAATTTGAGAAAGAGTATTATTTAAATAGCTCAGACTGGCCTCAAAATTATAATCCTCCTGCCTAAGACTGTCTAGTCCAGAGGTTGCAGGCATATTTCTTAAAATTTTTTAATTGAAGCTTTGAGTTAAGAACTCCTATTTAGAATGATATACGAGGACTGAAGTCCTTGAACAGAAATGACTGTAAGATGCTGTATCACCAAAGCCCACCCTATTATGAGTGAACTTAAGTATATGGCAACCTGGAACACCTAAGCACAACCTGCCAGCAGCTCAAATAAGTTGGAGAATGTCCTTTTCAGGTGCCTCAGTTGGCCAAATCTCTTTCAGGCACCTCAACTAGTTTCTTCTGCCAGGCAGCTTATCTGGTTTCAGTCTTCTTTGCAGCTTTGTTTATATGAGAGTCTTTGCAGCTTGGCTTCACTTTGTCTGAGAGGGACTCTCAGCCTTTACTCTTGCAGAGAGGGGCCTAGTGAATGTGATCAGTTTCAGGGGCTTCCTGGGTTTTTTGTTTGTTTGTTGTTGTTATCGGTGTTTTGAAACAGGGTTTTTCTGGAACTCACTCTATATAGACAAGTCTGGCTTCAAATTCAGAGATCTGTCTGCTTCTGTCTCTGGAGTGCTGGTATTAAAGCATGAGCTTTAATACCAACTGCCCACCTTTTACCTTCTTGTTTTTAAAAGCTTCTCTGCAGATCTGATGTTTCAGTATGGGAGGAAACTGTTACACAACAGTGCATTCAGGGGAAGGAGGGAAATCTAGTCATTTGGGGCTGAAGAATCGGCTGTTATTAACAAGAAACCAGGACCTCTGAAGTGAAACCTTTGCTTTTGGAACAATCAGTGCTTGTTAGCTAGACTGAAGAAAGCAGCATGTCTGAGGCTTATGAAATCTTCTGTGAGGTGCATAAGAATCATGGTAAAGACCTGTAGGCAATAAGGACTTATTCTGTGGTTTTAAGGTTCTATTGGCAGTTGTGTGAGGAGCATCCCGAAGGCTGATGGGCAGACAGATCCTGACTGTGGTGAATGTGGTAAGACTGGAAGAATCAAACCATTGCCAAGGTGCACTGCCAAGAATGGGTCTCCATGGAGACTCAGCGGATTCAGTCAAGTTCCATTTCCAGGAACTCATTGTCCTCAACTAAATGGAGCGCGTCCGAGGGTCTGAAGCCAACTTTGTCTGTTTTCTAACAAGCTAGATAACAACTGTTAGGAATTCTTGAGACTACTATGGGATAGACACCTCCCATCCCCCCATGTTTAACCACTCAGGACTTTGATGGGCTGTGTGTGATAGCCTCGTATGAAGTCATATAGCTAGCAAGGAGGGAAGTCATGAGTTACAGGATGTGATTTAGTAATTACCCGAAGCCTTCCACTGGTACCTTTTGGTTGCATTCTCTTACTGACCAAAGCCTTGCACTGTATCTTGTTTCTTCAGAAGAATTCATTCTTTTTTTAGTATAGGGAAAATAAACTTGTTACTGTTCATCCTGTCAGATGTGTAATTGAACGAAGCTGAAGCTTTCTCCTGGGATCTGGAGTCAGACTAAAGCCTTGACTTTGGAAGCATGAGAGAGATTTTTTTTTCCTTAGCCTACTGAATATTGGTTGGCAGTTTTAGAATTTACTGTGTTAATTAATTCCTCTCATCTTACCTAGCCCTTTAAGCCTGTTCCCTGAACTAAGAGTGCAGTTACTATTCTGGGTTCTTAACACACTAATGTGTGTCAGCATTCTGGTCACCCTTGATAGTACTGCCTGAGAACCATTGAAAAAGATAAAATCGTCCCTGGTAATTTAGAAATATTTGCCTTTTTCAGGGACAAGTTTGGGAGCAACAGTGTAGACAAAGGCGGCAAGGTACAAAGCCTCAACAACTTGGTATCTGAATGAAGAGGGCTGTGGAGAGCTCAGTGGTAGTGCACTTGTTTAGCATGCGCAAGACTCTAGGTTCAATCCCCAGTACCATATACATAAAATTTTCATGTTTACTCTTTTAAAAATTAATTATGCTTACTTGTTGTATATCTGTGTGTGGGTGGGTGTTATGGCACACCACAAGCCCTGAGGTCTGATAATTATTTGAATAGATGTTTTCTTGGTCATTGCTGGGTACCAGGAGATCATCACAACTCAGGTGTCAAGAGATGTTTCAGATGGGCTTCCGCCATATTGTCATATCAGCCTGAGAAATATATACAGAACATTTGTTTGTTTGAGACAAGGTTTCTGTATGGAGCCCAGGCTGACCTGGAACTCTGATCTACCTGCCTCTGCCTCTCAAGTGCTGGGATTAAAGGCGTGCACCACCACTGCCCAGCATATAGAGAGCTTTTTGCCCTCCAAAATAAATAAGTAAATAAATAAATAAATAAGAAAGAAAAATCAAAGCATGCACAGCTTATCTTAAGAGACCTTGGCTTCCCACTTCCTGTGTAGCTGATGCCAACCCTGTACAGCACAGAGGCTGTGGCAGGGAGGTAAATGACACTACAGGGAAATCAGCTGTAATTAAGTGACCTGTAAGTAACGGTGTGGATGCCTGGCAGAGTAGCGTGGCTTGGGCATCTAGATTGATGATACACGGCAATTGGTGGCCACCCCACCTGCTGTCTCCTGCTTTCGCTCTGCTGGGCAGCATCCCTCAAGATGCAGCACTTGGGGGAAAGCTCACTTTTATGGATTTCGTTGCCCCTAACCCACCTTGTCCTCTTAAACAAACAAAAATCTTGCATGCCATCTCATCCAAAATAGGCAGTTTGGTGTGGAATTCGATTCCCAGTGCTGCTTAATTACTTCCCATCAGGCATTCACAGAAGCCATGCTGAGATGCAATAATGAGAAATGAGCTGAGGGCAATTGCAGTCAGTAATGCTTGCCCAGCCTGCACAAAGCCTTGAAATCTATCCTGTGCACTGCATCAACCAGTCAAGGTGATACATGCCTTTACTCAGCCCGGGGAAGGTAGGGACTAGAACTTCAGAAATCCAAGGTCAGGCCGAGACCCTGTGTCAAAGAACAGAGAGGCTTTCCCTCAGTTCTGGATGCATCTGCACAAGCCCCACCCTTGAGTCAGTTCTGACCTCATAGACTGGTTCTGTGGGGTCAGAGCTTGGAATTATCTAGATGTCACAGCCAAATGATATTGCAGTTGCTTTGTCTCCCTTGATGCTTTCTGCTGTTACCTTATTTGTTAGGTTCAGGGTCTAGGGCAGCCTGGAGAAATCAGCTTTGGCCACCTGTTCCTAGTAGGCCAGTTCAATGAGGTATAGTAAAAGCATAAAAATGAATTTATTTAATGTGGCCACATTGAGAAAGGGAACGAATAGAGATCCTGTGCCCATCCCAAGTTCTAGGGTTCTGATGGGGAATTTAGGTTTAAGTGTCGGAGGGTTCTGATGGGGAATTTAGGTTTAAGTAAGTGTCGGAGCTTGCCATAGCTGTGCATACCTTTAGTTCCAGCACTCTGGAGACAGAAGCAGGTGGATCTATGTGAGTTCCAGGCCAGCCTGGTCTATGTATCAAGTTCTACTAAGTCAGCCAGGGCTACATAGTAAGACAAGGTATGCTCTAACTAGGCAAGAGTGGTTGAGGTATGGTCCTACCCATCATTGGCTAGGCTCCAGTGTCTCCCAAAAGGCAGTTTGGTAATCAGAAACTTCGTTCTGGCTGTTACCAGACTTAAGTGTTTTTCATTTCTCAACATGGAATTTCTGGGGAAATCCCAGTTTCTTGGAGTATATAGTCTGATAGCCAAAGGGGAGGGGCGAAGTGTCTCTAGACTATTACAATTCCCGCCTAGATTGTGACACTCCTTATGGTGAAGCGTGATGACTGCTGGACACTGAGAGTCTAGTGCTTAGACCAGGATGGACTCTGTTAGGGTTTCCTTTTGTTCAGCTTAGCTTGTCTTTCCTTCAGGCCATTAAACAGGTGGTGGCTGAGTGCCTGGTGGGTATCTGTGCCAGGCGGTTTTGAATAGGTTTGGCCCCCATCAATTCATGTGTTTGAAGGCTTGGCTCAGGGAGTTACACTATTAGGAGGTGTGGCCTTGTTGGAGTAGGTGTGGCCTTGTTGAAGGAAGTGAGTCACTGTGGGGGTGGGCTTTGAGGTCTCACAAATTAGCTCAAGCGACGCCCAGTGTGGAATCAGAGTCTCTTCCTAGCTGCCTGAAAATAACTTCCCTTCTACTGCCTTTGGATTATGGTGTAGAACTTGCTCCTCCAGGGCACCATGTCTGCTAGCAACACTGCCATGCTGCCTGCCATGCTTGATAGTGGACTGAAACTCTGAAACTAAGCCAGCCCCAACTAAATTTTGTTTTTGTTTTTGTTTTGTTTTATAAGAGTTGTCTTGGTCATGGTGTCTCTTCACAGTAATGGAAATCCTAAGACATAGAGTATGTCTAAGGCTAAGAGGCTTAGTGCTGGGGAGTCAAGACTCATGCCACTCAGGCCTCCACAGTGGAGGAAAGCCTATCTCCTTGTATTTACTTTGCTGACTAGGGAGGCTGTAGGTCTCTCACTTCTCAGCAGTTATAAATTAGAACTGAGAGAGCTATTGCCTAGAAGCCTGCTTTCACTAGAGATGCCAACAGCAGAATACGTACAGGCACCATCTCTGTAGAGGGCCATGCTGGACAGTTTCAGAAGTGGAGCTCTGGGGAGCAAAGCTAGTATAGATGGAACTGTATGGTAAATAGATGCATAAATAAATGTGGTCAACATGTCAGGAAGAGCAGATAGTCCTCCTAAGAAAAAATAATTTAGAAGCAATGGGGATGTAGTATGAACCAGGTCCTGCCAAGTCCCTGCCCTGTCCACCTACCCACCACTGCCCAAAGAGCAGTTAGTTTCTGTAAACTTTCCTCTGTGAGACCTTAGCACTTCAGTTCCTGCTTTTTAAATTTTACTACTACTACTGTTACTATTATTTTGAGCAAACAGTTTTGACTGAAAATAGGTAAAAATATTATTTTTATTATTTTATTTTGAGACAGGTCTCTATTTTGTAGCTCTGGCTGTCCTGGAACCAGAATGGCCTCAAAGTCAAGAGAGATCCACCTGCTTCTGCCTCCCAAGTGCTGGGATTAAGGGTATATACTGCCACGTCTGTCAGATAAAAATACTATTTGAAATATCTCAAATTACTGTGTTTTCTGGTAAGTCTTTGTTATCAGGGTCTCTGTAGCCTAAGCTAGTCTTGGATTTCAGCTGAGGATAACCTAAACTTCTGATTATCCTACCTCTGCTGTCTATAGTGCTGGGATTACAGGTTTATATCCCACACCAGTTTTAGGCAGTTCTGTGGAGCCAGCCACTGGCTTCCTGCATCCCAAGCTCATTTTCTTTTCTTTTCTTTTTTTTTTTTTTTGGTTTTTCGAGGCAGGGTTTCTCTGTGTAGCCCTGTCTGGAACTCACTCTATAGACCAGGCTGGCCTTGAACTCAGAAATCCGCCTGCCTCTGCCTCCCAAGTGCTGGGATTAAAGGCGTGCACCACCACTGCCCGGCTACCTCATTTTCTTTTCTAATTTTAGGTTGCAGTATACTTATTTATGATCTTAAGGTAATTATGTTAAGATTACCCTTCATTTTGTTTAATATAGAACACTTTGTTAGTACTTTTTCACAAGTCCAAAGTAGCCAAGATTCTTTTTTTTTTAATTTAATTTTTTAAGTTTATGTGTATGTGTGTGTGTTTGTTTGGTACATGTGGGTACCCTTGGAGGCCATTAGATTCCCTGGAACTAGGGTTGGAAGTGGTCATGTCCCACTTGATGTGGGTGCTGGGAACAAACTCAGTTCCTCTACAAGACCAGTACAGCTCCTAACTGCTGAGCTTTCTCTCCCAGCCTCTGAGGTTCTTTTTTAAGCTACCTTTTCACCTCTGGCTCCTTGAAATTATAACATACAGCTTACATACAGTCACATGTGTAGGTTGAGTTTGTCACGTATAAATGCTCATGACCACTGCTCTGAACTTTGTTTCCACGGGATTTCTTGTCCCATACCCACTCCACGAACATGTCAGTTTGTCTGGGCCAGTTTGGCCTGCAGTTGAACTTTTGTGTACAGAATCCTGAAGTGTGAATTTGTTTGCACAAGGTTAGATGCAGGGGTTGGTCTGAGCATCATGCACTTGCTCTCTTTGGTTGGAGTAGTGTTCCACTGGGGAGTCTGCTCTCTTACTGATGGTCTCGGATTGCTTCTAGTTGTTGTCTATAACAAAGCTGCCGTGAATATTTGTGTACCAGTCCTTTTGTAGACACTTGGAACTTCTCTTGGGTATATATGTAGAGGTCAAAGGGAAAGTTAACTTGGAAGACATTGCTAACCATTTCTGTGGGGTGTTGTGTGTATCTGTAGGTGCACATGTGTCTAGCTGAGCTTGCAGGTGGGTGAAGAGACCAGAGTCAATGTTGGGTGTCTTCTTCTTGACCCATTTGCAGTTTCCACGCCCACACTAGCATATGGGGTTCTAACGTATGGAGGCTTCTTTCCTCTGTCTCCCTCTTTATTAGGAGTAGGGAGGGATGAGGTTAGATTCCAGAGTATTTGTTTGCCTCTCCGTTGCTATGATAACACCATGACCAAAAGCAACTTGGGGAGGAAAGGGTTTATTTCACTTACAGGGCACAGTGCACCATCTGGGATGACCTAGGGCAAGAGCTGAAATAGGAACTGAAACAGAGACCACAGAGGGACTTGCTCCATGGAGGGACTTGCCCAGCTAACCTTTTTATACAGACCAGGGATGGCACCACCCACAGTGGACCAGCTCTTCCACATTCATTAGCAATTTAGAAAAATGTCTCAGGTACCATAGACCAATCTGATTGGGGCAGTTTTTCAGTTGAGGTTTCTCTGCCCAAGTGACCCAGAAAGGCACAGAATTGGATTGTCCTTCTGGCAAAAGGGACTTGGGAGGACTGAAGTAAAGCTAAATCAGTCCAGGAAAAATAAAGGATTTTTTTAAAGGTCTTTTGGGGGTGGTGGTGGTGGTGGTGGTGGTGGTGGTGGTGGTGGTGGTGGTGGTGGTGGTGGTGTGTGTGTGTTTTGTGCCATCAGGAGTGAGTAGATCCAAGGTTAGTTGCCATTATCAAGTTAGGCTAAGAAACAGTGTTCTTTGCAATTTGGGTTAGGGCAGGTGTTTGGAAAGTCCCAAGGACATTGTTGGATAAGGGGCTTCTTAAAATTTCACAGAATAATGAACCTGATTAATATATGACTTATGGGACATGGCCATAGTCAGTCAGCTTTGGGTCCAAGCCCAGGGAAGCTGGGTGTGTTCTTTCCCTGCCTGCAGTTTTCCTTTGAGGCCTTTGTTACTTGAAGTCTTGTTTGCAGGAAGGCCAGGCTCCCACTTCAACACTTTTCTGTGTTAATAGACGTTACTATTATATTATGGTTCTTAGGAGTATAGGCATATGCGAATGGCTCTATTTCTTTCCCAACAAGTAGTAGCAGTATTTCTAATTTTAGCCATTCTAGTGGATGGGAAGTGCTACTTCACTGTGACTTAATTTGCATTGCTCTGATTCTGAATACTTCTTTTTCATGAGCTACAGGCCATTTATTTTCTTTTGTTAACTATCTTCAAGTCTTTTGTCCCAGTTTCCATTTTAAAAAATATAATGCTGATGTATTAATCTATGTGTGCCACAGAAGAAAAACACAATATTAGCGTAGTAGTGTTCTTTTTAAATCACTCTGAATTTTTCTAAAGGAAAATTATTAGAACGGCCTTGAATTGTGACTTGTCTAAATTGTTGTTTTGAGAGACTTTAAACATAGGATATAAAGTATAATTAAGATGATTAATTAATGCTTAATATATTTATTTAATTTATATATATTATATATTTAATTAATGCTTAAGTATAATTAAAATGGTTAATTAATGCTTCTGATAAAAGAAAGGCTCAGCTTTCTAATCTGTGGGTGCAGATTCATATAGAGCTGGTGACTGAATGTGGGGGTTAGCTAAAAAAAAAGAAAGAAAGAATAGTAATAGTAATAGTAAAATGTGCAGCGAGTGAATATTGTAGTCCTTGCTTGTGTTGTTGCCTGGGTGTTTTCACTGCATCCTTTGGTTCTGAACGCGCAGCAGAGCAGTTTCTAGTGTGTATGCCTCTCCCTGTGCAGCATCAACCAACACTGTGTGGAATACCTCAGATTACAGGGTTTTACTGCACATACAGTTCTCTTCTCTCACAGAAACATTCTGTTTAATTGCAGAAAGCAAAGACTTTTAGTAATATTTTCTGCTCTCATCCTCAGCACATGTGTCAAATTGTCTTTGGATTGTGTTCTGGTAGAATGTTTGATTTTAAGAATTGCCAACTTGGGTTTGTTCAACAAAAATCTTCAAATGAGTTTTGCCTTGAGATCTGGACAGAATTGGCAGTTTCTGAAATCACCGTAAACTTACGCCGTTTATACTATATATTTATGGAAAATGGTGTGTGTTCTCAGCACCGATGATGACTGTAGAATCAAAATGTTAATGAACTTCAAAGAAATCTTTCAGATGCTTTGTGTCCTATAGTATCAGATTATTTGCCCCAAAATTCTTTTGTTGGTTTGTTTGAAGATAGGGTTTCTTTATGTAAAGCCCTGGCTGTTCTGGAACTCTCTTTGCAGCCCAGGCTGGCCTTAAAGTTACAGAGATCTAACTTCCTCTGCCTCTGAAGTGCTGGGTTTAAAGGTGTGCACCAGAGTCACCCCCCCCCAAAAGTTTATTCTTTATGTGACTGTAAACGAAGCACATCCATGTTATTAATATGTAACTTGGGTTTAGTCTTTAATAGTGAAATTTTCATGTATGCCAAAGAATTGCTTCCAGATTTATCAGTATATACTTTGATTTGCACAATTATTTTGTACACCCATGTTTTACCTAGGTTAACATAAAAAATTCTGTGGGTAAAGTGGTTTCCTGTAAGAAAGTTTAAGAGGGTCTGAAGTGAAGTTTTTTTCCAAATGTTCCTTCAGGCAAGTCTTGTTTTGAAATGAGGTAAATATTGACATCCATCTTTTTCCTCTCGGAAGTTATTACTTAAATAGAAAAATAAGAATTTGTTAAAGTTCCTGGCTTATAACCATAGATGAGCATCCATCTGCCTAAAGTGCCCGGTCTGTCTCTTCTGTGACTTCTCCCTGGGTCAGCTCTGGCCATTGTGCCCGATGGACATATGACCTGCCTGTGGTAAAATCTGACCACAGCCTGCTGTCCTACTATTGACTGAGTCAGTGGTCTCAAACTCGAGAGATCCACCAGACTCTGCCTCCTGAGTGCCGGGAATAAAGGCGTGCACCATCACAGCCAGTTGGTAGCTAGATTTTTATGGCTGTGATTAATACTACGACCAAAAACAACTTGGAGAAAAAGGTTTATTTTAGCTTAAACCTTACAGGTCAAAAATCACTGAGGGAAGTCAGGGCAGGAACCTGGAGGCAGGAACTGAAGCAGAGACCATGGAGGAACTCTGCTTACTGGTTTGTGCTCATTGGTTACTCAGCCTGCTTTCTTGTTAACTGAGAACCGTCTGCCATAGGCAGCTTCTCAGTTGAGATTCTCTTTTCCAGATAAATCTATGTTTACATCAGTTACAAGCATGCCCAGCTTTTAGGACTTTTGTTGTTGTTAACATTCTTTTCTGAAAAATCATGAATAAAGGCAGTTTAATTATGCACTTACCCTTGCTATGGTTATACTAAAAGCCAATTTTCAATCAGAAGGTCTGCAAAGTTGCCAGTTACTAAACCAATCGTTTTCAGCAAGCAGGTACAAAAGAGTGAACTCAGAGATCAGGTTTGCTTTGTACAGACTCTATGATATTTCACATATAAGACTGCTGTTGTTCATGGGATTAGTACCACTCAACTGGTGATTACAGACGGGAGTTGGCAAGGGACTGCATAGGTAACCAGGCTTAAGTCCCAAATATGCTATCTGAAGAAACAGTCTTGCTAGACTCTGTGTGTGTGTGTGTGTGTGTGTGTGTCTGTCTGTCTGTCTGTCTGTCTGTCTGTCTGTCTGTGTCTCTGTGTTGGTAATGGAGCCTCCGACCTTTACAGAAGAGCAGCAGCACTGGGCTACACTTTTGCAGGATACTAAGGTCTTGTTTGTTTCTGAGTCAAGGTCTTGTGTATACTAAACTGGCCTGGCCTCAAAGTTTATGCAGCCAAGTATGTTCCTGATCTCCTTTTCCTCCTGATTCCACTTCTTAAGTGCTGAGATTACAGCTGTGGGACACCATGCCCAGTTTCCTATGGTGCTGGGGCTCAAACTCAGGCTTTTTGCACAAACAGTATCTCACTGAACTATATCTCCAGCTGAAACTAGGATATGAACTGGAATTTTTCACATAGCCAGAATGCATGTGAGACATGCTGGGTAGATCCAGTGAAGCTTCAGGGGCCCTTTGTTTAAAAGATAAAAGACAGGGGGAGTCAACGTTTTCTCTCAGTCAGTGGGCATAAATTTCAGAAGTCACACAACAGGGCTGAAGGAGGGGACAGTAAGAACTTAAAGGTAGCAGACTAGAGGTAGCAACCGGCTGGAGGGACAGAGACATTCTGCACTGGGAGTGAGTGGCTGGAGCTTTGGCCTTGGGTCTGTATGGGTAGATCTTGGTCAGTGGAAGAGCTGCTGTTGTATATACTGAACAGGGGAACTGAGCACACCCAGGCTGACAGGGAAAGAAGGCTTCCTTTCTACCCAGAGGAATATGTTTCCAAGATGTTCTTAGTAAGTCCAAGACTGTCTCTCTGGGTATGGCTCCCTGGCAAAGCCCTCACTTGATAATGCTTGCAACTGTTGGTTGCGAGTTAACTGGTTTAGTTCTCAGCCCTGGAGAAACCAGCAAATTTGCAAAACCCAGAACTTTTTTTTGTTGTTGCTAGAGACAGAATCTAGGGCCATACTAGATGAGTACTCTGCACACCCAGAGGGTTCCAAAGACTCTTATTAAAAGGTTGTGTGAGTCTGTGTGTGTTTGTGGGGGTCAGAGGATGACTCAGGAATTCATTCTTTCCTTCAACAGTGTGGATCCCAGAAATTGAACTCAAGTTGTTAGGCTTGATAGCAAGTGCCTTAAGCCATTGAGACATCCTGTTACCCCTTGCTTCTTTTAGTTTGTAATTAGAGTGATTTTTAAAAGTTGGGTTTTTTTTTTGTTTGTTTTGTTTTGTTTTTTTAAATCCTGAGGCTGGGTGTAGTGACACACCTTTAATTCCAGCATTCAGGGAGGCAAAGCTAGGCTGACATGTGTTAGTTAAAGGCTAGCCTGGTCTACATGTTAAGTTGCAGGACAACCAGGGGTATGTAGAGAGACACTGTCTCAAAACAAAGCAAAACAAAACAAAAATAACCAAAACAAAGCAAGCAAGCAAACAAGACGTAAATCTTGGAATTTCCAAAGATTAGAGAGTGCACACCTTTCAGTGTGTGGAGAGGGCCCTCTTCAGGCAGCCTCATGAAGTGCTTCACATCTCAATACCGATTTCGCTTTGAATGAACATTATCCTGAAAGTTTAGTTTTCAAAAATGTTGCCTTTTTTGAATAGATAATATGTAATCCAAAGTTCAAAAGCTATAAAAAGGCATAACATCTTTCTTACCCTCCTTTGTTTCATGCTGGGTCACCTGCTCTAAAAATGTCCACTGCTTAACATTTTTCTGACTTAGGTATCAGTAGTTGCATGTACACATGTTTTAAGGCACACATTAAAGCTCTATGGTAGAGGATAAGAAGGTATCTCCATGGGTAGGAGTGCTTGCATGAAGGCCTGATGACTTTAAGTTGATCACTGGAACTCACAAGGTGGCAGGAGAGAAAGGACCCCAGAGAGTGGTCCTCTGACTACCACACACACAAAATACTGAAAAAAAAAAATCCCAAACTTTAAAATGGCATTTCTGTCATTTTTGTAATAACATAATTGAAACTGGGTATGCTTGGTGAATATTCTTAACCCTTGACTTGCTTATTATTTATTGCTGTGAAAACTACTTTAAAGAATGTATCAATTTACCAGTTGATTTTTCTGATGGTGTTTTGATTCGAGAAAAGTCATCCCCAGATGCAAGTATAGAAAGAATCCCTGCACACTAGGCAGTGGTACCTCACGCCTTTAATCCCAGCACTTGGGAGGCAGAGGCAGAGGCAGGTGGATTTCTGAGTTCAAGGACAGCCAGGGCTACACAGAGAAACCCTGTCTCGAAAAAACAAAAAAAGAAAAAAGAAAAGAAAGAATCCCGGCCCCATAAGAGTCCCGGCCCCATATTGCTGTGGTGTGTGTGTGTGTGTGTGTGCTTTCATGATCTCAATCTGATACATCTGAAATTCTAGAATAAGGTTAGGGAATATCTTTGGGGATCATAAATAATGTGTCATTTTTAGGAAAACTTGCCATTTTAATTTTCTTTCAAGGGAAGGGCATTGGCAGCTTTCCACTTCTCAGTGCTTTTCTGTACAAAGTTTGGGAAACATGGGGAGGAAATAAAGATCCACAGACTCAGCACCATATGACACTCAACAAAAGTGGGATCAACTCCATCCTGTGTGTTAACTGGTTCCTTTGAGATTAAGAACATAGGCTGAAAACCGTGAATGGATGCTAAAAAGCACATCAAATATTTTGCTTTTAGACCATCCCCATACCTTTAACATAGCAAATGACCCGAGTGTTACATTTACTTTTAATTAAAAATGTGTGCGCCCTACCCCCCACTGTGTGGGGAGGTCAGAGGATAACTTTGTAGAGTGGGTTCTGGGCATTAAACTCTGGTCAGTCAAACTTGCATCGTTGAGGGTCAAGTACTTTTACCTGGTAAGTTATCTTAGCCTCTGCTTATTAAGGGAGACTCGCGGTAGCTTAGGGTTGGCCTGGAGTTTTCTTTGAACTCTTGATCTTCCTTTCTCCACTCTGCCTCCAAGTGCTGGATTATATTCATGCCCAACTCCAGCAGAGTCACCTGGAAGTTTCTAAACTATGGTGCAAGAGCCCAGCTGCAGGCTTGTCTGATCTGAGCTGTGACATTCCGTTGTGTGGGTCGGGGAGCGCCCCCTGGTGGCAGGCAGTGGCGGTGGGGTGGGCGGGAGTTCCGAGTTTGTGGCGAAGGCTGGCGCCGGCCTGGACCCTAAAATCCTTCATCGTGCGTGCCTGGGTCGTACCGGCTAGCCGGTTTTGAGCTGGCCCAGTGTACCCAGAGCTGGCTGAGTCGCACCCTTTGCAAGACATCTGGTCTCTGGCCGCGCGTGCCGTATATATGGTTTCTTCCTTTGCAGGACAGTTGGTCCTAGTTGCGTGTGCTCGTGGGCCAGGTCTCTTTCCTTCTCTCTCTCTCTCTGTCTCTGCAGGGCAGCTGACCTCTGGTCGCGCCTGCCCGTGGGCCTGGCCTCTTTTGCAGGACGCTGGCCCCTGGCTGCCTCAGGGACGTCCCAGAGTTTGGACTTCCGGGGTTGGCTCCCAGTCTGCCGCTTGTCACCCGCCAGGGCGTTTCCGTGACCATGCATGGGCGCGGCCCTTTAAACTTCACTGTTTTTTAGAGTTTGGGGGTGTGGTCATACTTTCTTTCTTCTTCCCGTCGCGGTCACCCCAGACCCGCCAGGTCCTTCTCTTGCCCTGCTTTCCAGATGCTTTGGAGTCATGAGACGAGAGGGCGCAGGGACCCCTCTGATGGCCGAGGTGATCCGAGGTGAGTGCACAGGGCAGGACGAAGGATGGCTGGAGGAGCGACTTGCTGCCCCAGGAGCGCAACTGGCCTCCCTTCTGGGTCCAGTGACTTTGGGAGTGAACCTATGCCTTAATGTGCTTGTGACCCCTGTGTCCTACAGCCTCTCCACCCACGCTGCGTGGGAGCTGGTGAAATTCCCAGTTCAGCCGCAGATCAAAGGTCATTTGTGATTAGAAAGGACAAAGCCCTGCCACCCATTTGGGTGCAGCTGCAAGAAGTTTGTTGCATTACTGGGAGATAATGTGCAGCCGTTCTAAGAGTGGAGATACAGATTGAAAAGTTTAAAATACCATTTGAGAAAAGAACGTCTCAGCTCCTGTTGTTTCTTACCACTAACAAGTTGGTCTGAAAAGAATATAATTATTTCAAAGGCTGCCCTTGATTTTTGCCCTCTTTTGGGTGTAGGTATCTAATTGCTGTTAAGATGTTGCCTTTTTCTGGGGGTTGGTGGAAATAAAGGTAGACGGACCCTTTGAACATTACTTCCCTTCTTGCTGAACCCCACAGCTTCTGGCTGTATTCATGCAACAGATTCTACCCCAGTCTGTCCTCGTCACTCATTCATCTTGATTTTAAACAGCAATTTTTGTAAGAAACTCAAAGCAGTGATTCCAATTTTAAAAAAAAACACAAAAACAAAAAAAACATATCCATGAGAATAATTGTATAAACATACCTTCTTGTGTTCTATAGTTGCAAACAGCAATATTGAAAGCATTGTTTTTTACTTTAAAAGATAGTTTTCTACTGCAAGTATTTTCAGTGTGTCC
Organism: Tokudaia tokunoshimensis; assembly: GCA_036184795.1. NCBI lineage: Eukaryota > Metazoa > Chordata > Mammalia > Rodentia > Muridae > Tokudaia > Tokudaia tokunoshimensis. The sequence continues at coordinate 1,242,395 of BTHU01000022.1, forward strand.
TCATAAACTTGATGCATGGTTATAGGCTATCAGAGGTATGCCGAATTTCCTGAGATTTCTTAGTCCAGTTGCTGTAGAAACAGTACCACTACATGAGATATCACCTACCACCATGGGAACTTACTAAGATTAAGGCCATTTCTTCTTTAAAGCTTTGCTTATTTATTGATAATCACCAAAGAGACTTTTTGAAATTATACATTGTCACCTCTGCCATCTGAAACATGGGGGCGGGGCGAGCACAACAAAATCAAACAAGCCATCTTTGAATTCATCAGAAAAGAGTTGGTCTTGACCTGGGACACCTGTTTAAGAACTTGAAGAAAAGAACATTGCCATTTTCCATTTCAGATCGCCTTTGTTTTGCCATTCTCTACAGCAGACCAAAGAGTGCATCAAACGAACATTATTTCAGCATAGATAACGAGCTAGAGTATGAGAAGTAAGTATTGCCTCTTGGAAGGCTCAAACTTTTAAAATTTCCTCTGAGGAATCTCTAGGTATGTGTGCAGATGACATAGCCTTGGAAAAATTATATATCAGATGAATACTTGCAGCTGGATGCTGTTTCAGATTCTTGGTTAAAAAAAAATAGATCTTTGAGGATACAAAGAACCTCCATTTAAACCCTGATTTGATATTCTAATAGTTTATACTGTAGAACTGCGTGAAATATGAACGTGTAAAATACTGGTTTTGCTAGTGGAAAACATGTACAAGTACTTTTTTTTAACTGAGGTTAGTTATTCTACGTGTGTGTATGTGTGTGTTTAGAGGTATGTTAGGAGAAGGTAGCAAGATCTGGTGCAAGTTAGCTGAGCTCTCCACTAATGAGGTGTACAACTCTAGCTCACTTGTTGAATGATTAAGTAGGTATTGTTTACCAGAATATTCCTTCTGTTAGTATCAGTAGAGCAGGACCTTAGAATTGTATGGCCAGGGTTAATTTGGGTTGGTGGATGTCCTCTTGCCGTAATTTTAGGGGCATTTACATTCAGAGCAGCTAAAATATGTATACTTGTGTCTATTTTTTTTTAAAGCTTCTATGCGGATTTTGGACCACTCAATCTGGCAATGGTTTACAGATATTGTTGCAAGATAAATAAGAAGCTCAAGGTAAATCTTTTAACCCAAGGTTTGACTAAAGTTATCACTCAGCAGTACTTTAGAGCAAGGCAAAGGAGACCTGTCTCCTGTTTGAAAGATTCAAAGTTTGAAAGAGTGCTTCCTCTTACAAAACAAAATCATTTGAGACAAGGTGTGCTGGTGCACACCTGACTTCTGAGCACTCAGGTGAGAGATCCCAAGTTCAAGACAAGCCTGTGCTAGACAGCAAGATCTTATCTTTAGAAAACAGAAAAAGTTTACCAAGACACCAGTTGCCTACTGAAGTATGTTTTAGGATGCCTTGAAAACACAGCGAATGTTTAGAAGGTGTGGTGGAGTGCACCTGTAGTCTCAGCATTCTGGAGGGATTGCTGTGAGATCACATGGTGCACAGCGACTGTATGAGACTCTATAGCCTGACCTACACTGTGAGATTCTATGAATGATATTTCTCATTATGGTGGTATTTAGAATGTATACTTTTATTTTCTGAGTCTGGAGAACTGGCTCAGCAGTCAGGAGCACTGGATACTTTCAGAGACCCACATTGTACATCATGACTAACTGTCACAGGAGTTCTAGAGGACATGACACCACCTTCTGATCTGTGTGCATCTACAAACACATAGTACACACATATATACATGTAAGCAGAAACACATGTTAAAAATATTCTTTTTTCTAAACTTATATTACCATATATTTGTTTCCTAGAGTTTTTTTCTGGGCTTTGAGACATATATTTATGTGCAACCCAGGCTGACCTAGAAGTGTCTGCATCCCCTCATGGATACACTAACACATGTAACTTGTGTTTTCTAATTTTAATGGAATGGGTTATATTTGGGTTCTTTGGTTCCGATTTTGGTTGAAGAAACTCAAACAAAACAGTGACTCAAAGTGAAAGGCAGCTACTTAACTAAGTCCCTTGTCTGACTTCACGGGAACTGAAGCAGACAAGGGAAATGCTTCCCTTCTTTGGCCAGAGTTCCTCCTGTCTCCCTTTCAAAGAGAGTGCTGGTGAATGGTTGGGGAAAACATTGCCCTCTCTGAGCTGGAAACTCACTCTTCAATGTGAACCTTTTACACATATGGCCAGGGAGTAAGAGAACCAAGGATCAACAGTATGCCCTTGAGGACACACAGTATATTCTTCTGATTGAAGACAAGCCCCATTCCTTTATTTAAAATCTTCGAATTACTAATTGGACACTTACGGAATACCTAACTGGACATGATGGTATGAGCCTTTGATCTCAGCACTTGGGAGGCGGAGGCAGGTGGATCTCTGAGTTTGTGACTTGCCTACATAGTAAGTTCCAGGCTAGCCTCAATTACATAGTGAGACCATGTCTCAGATTTTTAAAAAGTACCTATTCTTTATAAACTGTCAAGTAGAAAATACTGAGTTTGTTAGCAGGAATTAAAAACAAACAAAAACTTACAATGGATTACCTACCAGAGAACTATGTAAAACAAATAACATTTACTTTTGCTTGACACTATTACAAATTTATGGGTAAGGGAGATATTTTTTCCCTCCTGAGCATCAGCTGTAGTCACTATATATTTAGACACAAGTGTAGACTTCTTCCTAGGACTTCTTAGCAAAGTAAACACCCATGGTCTTCTGTCTTTGGGTCCCCCTCCCCCTTTCCCTTTCGTCAGTGAGAGTCTTTTGTTCCCACAGGGCCAAGAGGCTAAATATAATTCCCTCTCCTCCCATCTATTGTTCCTTTGCTTTAGTTTTGAAAGAGTGAGACTATGCATGTGTGCACCTGTGCATGCACCTTGGTGCCTAACCTGTAGGAGACGTCTGTTCCTCAGAACAAATGAGTGCGTTCCTTTCTAGTGACTTGCTGGAGGCACTGAAGAGGCGTTGAACAACCAAGATCACACTGCCCACTGAGCTAGTGAGATTGACAGTGCCCGGGATGAAGAGGGTGCCAATGGCTGGCTGGGTCGTGTTTATGTTTTTAATTGATTTAGATCCCTTAGTCCATACAAACCACCGCAGGAAAATATGCATTCAAACAAGCATGGGCCCGTGAGATAAGCAGAGCATTCAAACACGCTGGCATACTCTGCTGCAGCTCCACGGATGCATTTCACATTAGTGAAGAACACCGGGGGCCTGCTGGGTGATGGTGGCTTCCTTTTCTTTTAACTTCTTGTTGAAGTATAACATGCGTAAAGAAACATTCACAGATCCCTAGTGTATGCTTAATTTTCATAAATTAAGGCCTTTTAGCTGCTGTCTCATGTCTTTGCTGTATATCCATTTAACTAGTAGCTTTAGGACTAGAGATTTTTTTTTCTTTTCAAAATGATTGTTTTTATTTTATGTGTGTGAGTATTCTTCATGCACGTATGTTCATGCATGTATGTCTTTGCACCATGTATGTGCAGTACTCTCAGATGTCAGAGTGTGTCGAATCCCCAGGAATAGGATTAGAGACAGATGTGGCAGGTGGGTTTCAGGGACTTCAAGGCCAGCCTGGTCTATCTAATGAGTTCAGGCTAGCTAGGGCTAATAATGAAACCTTGTCTCAAGAAAATAGGGATTCTTCAGGTAACTTTCTCCTGTTATAGGAAGCCCCACATTGTTGATTTTTCAGATTGGCACATCCATCCAGTTTCTTTTGTCACTAGCTGTGGATACTACCATGATCTTATATCTTCTCAGAAAAAATATGGCACTGTTGAGTGACAGTGGCCTCGAAATAAGAACTTTAGTCCCCACAGACTCTGGATTCATCAGTCTTTGTTCTTCCTTGGCTCTATCCATAGCTTTCTGAAATGATCTGAAGGTTGGCCTGTCTTTAGGCATGTGTCTGCTCACATTTCCCTTTCTCCCTTTTATTTTAAATAATTCTAATATCCCAGAATGGCTCTTGGGATGTCAGGGCTTCAGGGTGGTTGTTCTTAGAGTTTTAATATCGAGGTTGCTTATGTATGTGAGATGTAGAATCTGTCACAAAGCAAAATTTCAGGAAACTCGAAGTAGTCCAGAAAATACTAACAACAGTTTGTTTTGATGCAGTCTATTACAATGCTGAGGAAGAAAATTATCCATTTTACCGGCACTGATCAGAGAAAGCAAGCGAATGCCGCCTTCCTTATCGGGTGTTATATGGTAAGTGTCCCTGGGTCTAAAGGTCAATCAGTGTGCACAGCCATCCTGCTTTACAGTCTGGCCTGGTATTTTGAAACTACTCTTTCCTAAGACACTGTCTTGGTTTGTTTCTAGAGGGCATGTGTTTGTTTGCTTTTTGAAAATCATTCACCTCAGGAAGACTTACACTCATGCTGTGTGGGGAGCATGTGTGAATCTCTGTGTACTCAGTGTTACTGTGAACCTAGAACTTAAATTTTTTTTTAAATTAATTTATTTGTTTTTTGGTTTTTCAAGACAGGGCTTTTCTGTATAGCCCTGGCTGTCCTGGAACTCACTATGTAGACCAGGCTGGCCTCGAACTCAGAAATCCACCTGCCTCTGTCTCCCAAGTGCTGGGATTAAAGGCATGTGCCACCACTGCCCGACCTGATTTTTTTTTTTTAAATTAAAGTTTCTTTGACTGATTACAATGGAAAAAGTTGGTAATCTTTTAAGCCTTTAAGGTTAGTGAATATGCCTCCCGAAGCTGCTTTTATTAATTCATAATTTGTTTAGAGTGTTGTAAAGTCATTTTACTGGGATCAGGCCGCGTGTGTGTGTGTGTGTGTGTGTGTGTGTGTGTGTGTGTGTGTGTGTTTGTGCGCTCAGGTGTTTGTGAATATTAGAAGATGACTTTTAGGGTTTTCAGATTGACAAGCAGCCCTACATGCTGGGCCATCTCTCCAGATAACTCTATTCTCTTTAAAGATGTATTTATTTGTGGAAAGTGTTTCTTTGTGAGTGTATGAGCATGTGTGTGTAGCTGTGTGCACATGTTGGGTGTTAAATCTGGAATTACAGGCCTCCTCCCACCTACCCCCTCTCCCTGCTGTTATGTTAGTGCCAGGATCTGAACTTCTGTCCTCCTGATTGTGCAATAAGGCACCAAGAGCTTTAACTCACCCCTGCTTTGATAGATTTGCCTGTTTACACTTGTGACCTTGACCCTACGCTCATGCTAGGTATCTCTCTACACTGGGCAGCATCCCTAACAGGAGCTTTATATCACCTCATACTCCCTTACAGTTATCTTCTGTCACCTAGTTTCGTAACCTGTAGTTTACAAAAATTGGGTGGGTGGAATTAGTTGAAACTGCGCCTCAAAATTAGATTCTTTTAGATGTTTAGGGTGTCTCGGCCTTGCGGATTGTCTTTTTCTGGTTATGCTCAGATAAGTAGCGGAGAGAAATGTTTCAGAGAAAACAAGTTTTAGTACTTCATCCTTGAAGGTCTGAGATACATGAAGTGACTCGTGTCTGTTGAAGTCTGAATTCTTCAGCTGAGTTGTTTCTGCCTCTTGGTGTTTCTTATGCTGGCAGCAAGTCCTTAAACAAAAGGAAAAAGAAAAAGAAAGGCTAGAGGACTTGTTCTCCCAGAGGACCTGAGTTTGAGTGCCAGAACCCATGATGATCACTCATAGCGCTCTCTCTCTCTCTCTCTCTCTCTCTCTCTCACACTCACACACACACACACACACACACACACACACACACACACATGGATGGGGGAGGGGCAAGAGCGCACATATATGGCATGGCACATGTGTGGAGGTCAGAAGACTTCTTGCTGGAGTCAGTTCTTTCCTTCTGTCATGCAGGTCCTGAAGATCAAACTCAGGATATAGGGCTTGGTGGTAAGTAGCTTTGTCTACTGAGCCATCTCACCTTAACTATGACTTTGGCTCCATTATTTGCCCAACTCAACTGGGGAGGAGGGCCTTGACTAAATGACACCTTAAAGAGAAAGCGACATTAGGATTATCAGGGCTCACAAAACATTAATGGCAACCTGGAGAATCAGTCCTCAGTGTGACAGAAATCTTCTAAGCTGTGTGTGGTGTCTTCCCCACACACTGTCCAAGAGAAAGCCTGTATGGCTGGGACAGTTCCACCTCATTCATATACATGAATTCTTAACCAGGCTTCCCTCGGGATCGATCTCTTTCCACTGTCAGATAAAGCTCTATTGGCCACACTGTGTGAAGCCAGTGACTGCAACTCCAGGGTGGAGAACTCACAAAATGGTCAAGATACCTCTTGGTGGTGGAATCACAGGGTTAAAGCCAGAAAGAAAGTACTAGATAATTTTATAAATATGAAATTGCTCTTGCTGTGGTGGTTTTTAGTTTAGTTTAGTTTTGTTTTGTTTGTCCAAGGCAGGGTTTCTCTGTGCAATAATTATGGCTGTCCTGGAACTCCCATTGTAGACCAGGCTGACCTTGAACTCACAGATCTGCCTGCCTCTGCTTCCTGAGTACTAGCATTAGAGGCTGCATTGCCAGCACCCTGCTCATCCTTCTGTTTTAATTTGTTGGTTCTGTGGATTAAACTCAGGGCCTCCAGCATCTAATCAGGTGTTCAGCCCATGGCTGGTGTTTTTCAATAGTGAACGAGAAAGATAACTTGTATTTGTGGACAATGTCTTGATGTATTTGATCCATTTTGATTCACCTTTGACTTTGCTAATGGTTATATTTGAGCACAGAGAATCTTAGTTTTGTTCTATGTTTTTATGGTTAATATGTGGATTTAGACCAAAACATCAATGTTGATTCCATGGTTAAGAATTTGCCAGGTATACTGGCTGGTTTTGTGTGTTAATTTGACATAAGTTAGAATCATCAAAGAAGGAGCCTCCACTGAGGAAATGCCTCCATGAGATCCTGCTGTAAGACATTTTTTTTTTTGATTAGTCAATGGGGGAGGGCCCAGCCCATCGAGGGTGGTGCCATCCCTGGGCTGGTGGTTCTGGGTTCTATAATAAAGCAGGCTGAGGAAGCCAGGGGCAGCACCCCTTCATGGCCTCTGCATCAGCTCCTGCCTCCAGGTTCCTGCTTCACTTGAACAGTGCCAAGAAAGTGTAAACCAAATAAACCCTTTTCTCTCCAGCCTGGTCTTAGTCATGGTGGTTTTGTCATGGCAGTAGAGACCCTGACTAAGACACCAGGGTAACTGGATAGATTTAGATATTCATCAAGTTTATTACTCTGCTTATATAGAAGCCAGTTTGTGGGAAGACTAGAGTTTGTGGTTGTGACAGCTGTCTTTCAGGTCACAATGGGCGGGCTAATGGGAGAGCTTGGAGTGATTATAATGCTTGGTGGGGAAGCAGGAGAAAGACTTCCAATAAAAGAAAGTTATTAATAGTAGCAAAGCGTGTTAACATGTAATAAAGACACTTCAAAAGATAAAACACCTAAGTGAGCAAAGCTTCTTTTGTTTGAACCAATTTAGTTCTCTGGTTAAAGTCTTGTAGAGATGAGCGCTAACTCCAAGGAACTGAAGTGTCGATAACTTTTCCTGGAGTTGTTGAAGTTTGGAGGTAGTATAAAGCTTGAGCAGTAATGTTGAGACAAACCAAAGACCTAGAAGGACTCTTAGCTCAGCGGTAGGTTGAACACTTGCCTAGCATGATAGGGACCCCAAGTTGCATTCCTGGTACTGCAGGGGAAAAAAATAACCAACAGAAAGAAACAGAGGGACTGGGGAGATGGAGCCGTGGGTAAGAGTGCTTACTGTGCACGTGTGAGTGCTTACTGTGCACGAGTGAGGATACACATTCTTATTTCCTCACTCATCTGTGACTTGGAGACTTATTTTTGGCCTGTTCCCAGTAGCTCATTTCTATATTATCCCATTTATAGTGGTCTGTGTCTACCACGTGACTGACTGCCTTCTCAGTTTCATGTGTGGGACTTCTTCCCAGTCCAGGTGGTGAATCTCCCTCACTTGACTATTTCCCAGAGTTCTTCTTTCTCTCTGCAAGATGTCCCACCTTCTAATCCTGCCTTAGCTTATTGGCCATCAGAATTTTCTTGATGATGCTTTTACACAGTGTACAAGAGATTATCCCCACATTCATGTAAAAAAAATTGAGCGCAGCTACACATGTCTTTAGCCCTAACATTGAGCAGTCAGAACAGATGAGCCTCCAGTTCAGAGACAGACTTTGTCTCAAGTTAGAAATACAGGAATACAACCGATGTCTTCCTTTGGCCTCTGTATATATGTGGACAGGTGTGTACCCACACAAACATGTGGATGTAACACACACATACACACACGTTTATACACATATACACATATGCACACATACGTGTATATATAATTTGCATACATTTCACAAATAGAGTGTGTAAACATGCACACTTATGTGAAAAAATATATACATACACAGCAATACTTCCTTTTTTTTTTTTATCTGTTTAAAAACCTTTATCAATACAAGACACTGGTCATCTGGAAGCCAAATTTCCTAAGGAAAATGTAAAGTGAGTAGCATTTGCTATTTGTGCAAATAAAAAAATTTAGGCCAGGCACCTTTAATGCCAACAGCAGTTGGGAGGTAGAGGCAGGCAGAGTTCAAGGCCACTCTAGTTTACAGAGTGAGTCCTGGGACAGCCAGGACTGAAAAGAGAAACCCTAACTCAAAAAAACAAAACCAAAACCAAAAATTTTTAGTAACTACAAAAGAATTTTATTATCTGCTTTAAATTTTTTTTTTTTTTTTTTTTTTGGTTTTTCGAGACAGGGTTTCTCTGTGTAGCCCTGGCTGTCCTGGAACTCACTTTGTAGACCAGGCTGGCCTCGAACTCAGAAATCCTCCTGCCTCTGCCTCCCAAGTGCTGGGATTAAAGGCGTGCGCCACCACCGCCCGGCTTGCTTTAAATTTTTTAAACAAGAGTCAGTGGATTTTGAACACACTTGCTCAACATTTTACAAAATGCCAATCAACTTCACTTAAAGATGTATGCACGTGGGTGCTTACCCTCTAGTATGTGTGTGCTCCATGTGTATGCCTGGTACCTTCACAGTCAGAAGAGGGTGTCAGATCCCCTGTAACTGGAGTTCTGGTCGTGAGTGGCCTAATGTGGTTGCTGGGACCTGAACTTGAGTTCCTTGAAAGAGCAGCAAGCTTTCATAACCACTGAGCCATTTTTCCAGCTCCTATGTTTTTGTTTTTGTTTTGTTTTCCTTTAACTTGGGATTAAACCTAGGACTTAATGCATCCTGGTTAAGTGCTCTCCCATTGAGCTACATTTATGTGTATACGTGTATTTGTTTTATTTGTGTATTTATGTGCTTGTGCAAACCATGGTATATATTTGGGGGGTCAGAGGACAACTTTAAGAAGATGTCCACCACTTGGGACCTATGTTCACTGAGCTATCTTGCTGTCTTGAGATCTGCTTTTAAAATTAAAAAGTTACCATTCTGTCTTGCTGTTTATTATCTGTGGTTACACCCTCCTGTTAAGCTTTTCTACAGGCTGCCTCATCTCTTCCTTAGGTTATACATACTTTCAGGGCAAAACTTGTAACATTTTTGTCTGTAAAAAAAAAAAATGAAAGAAAAAATACAAAGCCTCCAAGTGTAGACTCCATGACACAGCAGAGTACTTACAAATTTGCTCTCTTCCATAGTTAATAAATTACTCTGGAAGAGTTAATTGTGGTAACTTGTAAGTTTCCTGGTAAATATTTATCATTGTATTTTTTTTAAGCAGTTCTTAATAGTCCTTAGAATGGCTTACCTTTTAAGCATTTATATGGAAAATTATGGTCCTCATTAATTCCTGAGACTATACTCACTCAGCAGTTTATGAAGAGAATTCCACAGTCTGTAAAGTGAAAAGACTTTAGGTCTTTAATGGTGAACTTTTGGCCCTCTGGTTCACTTTTTAAGAGATTCTATTGATTTGGACTCTGAGCATTCAGAGGTGGCTTCAGGGCAAAGGAACTGGACGTGAAGTGGGACTAAGATTGGTATCTGGAAGCTGAGGGCCAGATTGCATTCAGCCAACAGTGCAGTTGGTACAGTGGAGACCATAAGGGAGAGCCAGGTGGATGGACACAGGCTCTGTGAACACTCTCATGTGTAAACCTCCTCCTCCTGTGTTATAAGAGGCAGAGAGAACAATGAGGCAACTGTAAACACAGCAGCCAGGCCCCCAGACAGAAGCCACAGTTACAGCACCTCAACTACTCATGAGACTTACATCTCTGTCCACTCCAGTAAGCACCCCAGACACTGTGGCCCCTGGGATGTTGGCTGAGCAGTATGAACTTTGACCCTTTGACCATGTGTGATTCTTGTTTGCAAATCTGTTGCTCTTATCTTTATTTCAGTCCTGGTTTTAGCCAGGATGGTTTCTTGTCTATAAATAAGGACTGAGCAGTGGCCTCCTATCAGTAACAGGCAGAGTGATCCCAGATGAACAGCTAATGCCTCCTTTGGAGAAGATCAGCCTGCAAGGGTTATGTAACTCATGGAGTATTTTTAAATGGTTGTAGCCCTCCACCCCCACCCCGTGTTTAAAAATTGAGATCACAGTGCTAGGGATATAGTTCACTTTGAGAATACTTGCCTAGCATGCAGCAGGCCTTGGGTTTGATTTCTAATACTGAATAAACCTGGTATGATGTACGTGCTTATAATCCTTAACTTTTGGGAGTTAGAGACAGGAGTATCAAGAGTTCAGCCTAGGCTACATGAGACTCTGTTCTTTTTTTTTTTTTAAGATTTTATTTATTTATTTTATATATATGATGAGTACACTGTAGCTGTCTTCAGACACACCAGAAGAGGGCATCAGATCTCATTATGGATGGTTATGAGCCACCATGTGGTTGCTGGGATTTGAACTCAGAACCTCTGGAAGAGCAGTCAGTGCTCTTACCCGCTGAGCCATCTCACCAACCCGAGACTCTGTTCTTTAAAAAAACAAAATAAAACAAAAAATGAAGATCTTTTTAAAAAAAATCAAAAGGACAACTTATTAAAGTAAGGACAACTATAATATGCATATAAGTAAAAGTAATTAACAAAGCTAAGGCTATTGAAATGTAAGGCCATCTGATGTTTTTATTTTTTTGATTCCCTTTGAAGCAGGGCAGAGCTTTGTAGCTTAGGTCGATTTCAGACACTCAATTCTCTTGCCTCAGCTTCCCTGAACAGGCCTATGCCACCATATCTGGCAATCTGATTAGTTTGAAGAAAAAAAAATGAGTTAGAGGCTGGGCTCAGTTGCCAAAGTAGTTGAGGATCTGAGTTTGATTCCCAGAACTCATATACAGAAGCTGGTTGTGGTGGTAGGCACGAAATCAAAATGCCGGAGGTTGGAGACAGAAGGATTTCTGATCTGAGCTTCAGAACAATGAGAGACTCGTCTCAAAGGAGGGTGACACCTGCGTTTGTCTTTCAGCTTCCACATATGCATACAGCATACACACACATCAAAAGAAAAACCAACTGTGAATTTTCTTATTGTTCATAGTTTTGTAAATCCGTGTTGTGTATATTCTGCTTCTGCCTACTTTTTAGCAGCTTAATATGAACTTGTATTGATTTTGCGCACATGCTGTGGTAATTTGGAGAGAGTTTTGTTTTGTTTTTGTTTTAAACTCAGTCAAATTCTTGGCACAGGAAGGACTGTGTCATCTGGCTGACATGTGAAAATAGTTACAGGAGCTTTTAAAGGCTGCAAACATTGTGACATTTTCTGCATAAAGAATATTTGCAAATAGTTTATTGGCTTCTCCTGTGGCTGTGTTGGTTGTTGGGACCCAAATTCTTTTTGTTGTTCTTAAGCCTGGCTCAGTAACTGGTGTTCTGTTTGGTCTCGACACATTATCAGAGCCTCTCTTAAGTGTGTAGATGAAGCTTCAAAGTGTGTATAAGAACAGAAATCAGAAACACATGTTTAGTTGGGCTTTGTTGCTGGAGGCCAGGCTTGTCAGAATTAAAACCATGCACGATGGAGTAGGGATGCTTTTCTAGGTTACGAGTCCTTCTGTCACTTAGGAGCACCTTCCAGTATTCAGGGGTCACAGGCCCTCACAAGATCCAGAATTTGTTATCCAAGAACTTTAAAAAAAAAAAAAAGTGAAGTTTGTCTAGAAGGGACCCTCATGTTTTGGTTTCCTGCCTATACCAGAGAGTTGAGTACTCAAAGTGGCTAAGCCTGACCTTAGGCTTTCTGTCTCAATTCCCAAGTAGCTGGGGCCACAATCTCTGTCTGTTTATCTGTTGCTCACTCTTGGCCCCCTTTCCCCCTCACTGCCTCCCACAAGCTTGTGTGCTCTCTCCCTCCACTCCCCCCCTCTCTCATATATGCACCCATACACCACCATTCGTGACTGACTGTTGTTTCATTGTTTTAAAAAGGACCTTGAGAAACCCTGCTGTCTTATTTCCTACAATATTTTTATGTGTATAAATTTCATATGTATATATTTATGTATCTACGGAGGCCAGGCAAACACTTTTGAGATTTAGTTCTCTTCACCTTGTGAATACTAGGGATCAAAGGCAGGCTTTGTAGCAAGTACTTTCACCTGCAAGACCATCTTGCTACAGGTATTTAATTTTTCCTTTGTGATTTCAGTTTCTATACAGACATGACTGGCCGCATCACATCTCTGCAATGGTCATGTAATTTTTCAGTTGTTTTGTTTATCTGGTTTTATAACTGAGTTGTTTCCTTACTGTTGGGTGTGCTGCTACATGACCTACTGATGCCTAAGTCATCTCTAGAGTTAGTGACTTAACAGTAAATAACCAGGTTTTTTTCAAATATTTATTTATTCACTTTATATCCTAGTATCCGCCTCCCCCACCCTGTTTGTTTTGTAGCCCTTGCCATGTTTTATGTGGTGCTGGAGACAGAAACCAGGACTTTTGCATTCTGGGTGAGCACTCTTTCAACTGAATTACATCCCCAGCAACTATTCTCTTAAGTTTCCTTAGGTTAGGAGTTGGGAGTTGCTTCTCTTGAGCGGGTCAGGTTCTCAGTCTCCTGGTGTTTAGTTATCTGAAGATCGTCTCCAGAGGTGGCTCACACACATCCCTGGCAAGCCACTGTTGAACTCTAGCAAGAGACACTCTTCACTGTGTGGTCTGCTGAGGATTGCCCACAAAATGACAGTTTACTTTACCCAGAATGAGGGATCTCAGGAAGAGCAAGGCAGAGACACATTCTCTATGATCTCATCCCAAAAGTCCTACTCTGTCAGGTCATTTCCCCCTCCTTTTAAAATTAATTAATTAATTTATATATGCATGGGAGTTTTGCCTGCATGTATTCCTGTGCATCACATGTTGTCAGTAGTGCCCTTGGAGGCAAGAAGATGGTATCTTATCCCCTAGAATTGGAGTTACAGACCATTGTGTGGTACCATGTGTATGTTGGGAAAAAAACCTCTGAGAGTGCGCTTGAGATCTGCCTCATGTTAAAAGCACTGACTACTCTTAGAGATACTGAGTTAAATTCCCAGCAACCACGTGGTGGCTCATAACCAGCTATACTGGGATATGATGCTTTCTTCTGGCATGCAGGCAGAACACTGTATACATAATAAATAAATTAACAAATAAGTCAATAAATCTTGAGGAGGGGGAAAAATCTGGAAGTAAAAAGGGTTCTCTGGAAGAGCAGCTCCTAACTACTGAACCAGTTTTTCAGCCCTACACTCCTGTCATTTCTGTAATTTCTGACAATGTGAGAGGGCAAGTTAAATGTGGAAATACAAGGAGCTAAGGTTCATTGAGACTGTCTTGGGATCTAGCTGTCACAGTAGCTAATCTTTTTCTGGGTAATCATCTGTTTCTTGGCTTCAAAATAGCACCATGACATTCGAGTGGGCATTCTGTATACATAGCTTCTGATATAAATATCCTGAAAGAATTTGCCGAGGCATTTCTTGTGTCTAAATAAGCAGCAGTGATATATTATAAAATTGTGTTGATTTAGAGTTTGCTAAACTGAACACTTGTTTTAGTATAGAAATCACTTAATAAGATTCCTCCTAAGAGCCACATTGAGAATAGCTTCACATGGGAAAGTCTTCTCATCAAAAAAAAAAAAAATGAGTTGTTTTGAAAACAAAAGTTGCAGATGTTTTTTAAAAGATTTATTTCTGAAGTTGAGCATGCCTTTAATTCTAGCACTTCGGAGGCAGAAGCAGGCAGATCTCTGAGTTCGAGGCCAGTCTGGTGTACAGAGCGAGTTCCAGGACTGCCAGGATTACACAGAAACCCTGTCTTGAAAAACAAACAAAAAAAGTATAAGGGTTTGCCTGTATGTGATTATGTGCACCACACCACATGCAATCAGTGTTTGTGCATGGAGTGTACAGAGGGTGTCAGATCCCCTGGATTTACAGTTTTACATTGTCGTGAGCTACCAACTGGGAACTGAACCCAAGTCCTCTGCAAGTTCAGCAACTGCTCTTAACCACTGAACCATCTCTCCAGCCTCCTAACAAACATATAATAGTTATGTACAGAGGTTTAGATTAAATCTCTACATTTCTTTCAGGGTTAGGATTAAGTCTTGACTATTTTTTGTATAGTCATTCCCCAAGCAGATTCAAAACTACAGTTTTTTAAAATTCATCTTGAATTGGGAATCTGGAGTGTTCTCTCACCACCCATAGGGAAAACTGCTGTGTTGCTCTATTCTTTGAATTGAACTTGTGTTCTAAGACCAACCCACAGTTATTAGCGAATTAAAGGCTACTCTGTTTTGAAGTTTAGAAGGAAATCAGGACATTACCCTTTTGGTATTTAAAGAAACCACGAAGCTACAGTCTGGTGGAATAAAATTTGCCTTAAATTGATGTTTAAGGAAAAAATGTGTATATCTTTGTATGGCGAAGATGATGATCTTGTAAAGCTAGAGAAATTCTGAATTAAAGGTTCTCTGGATTTCATTTGAATTATATACACACACGTTCATGGATACACAGCAAATCCAGCTCTTTCACCCTATCAACTTACAGGTACTTTGGTTTTACATATTTGTTCAGGTGATTCATTAAGGAATATATTGTCTTAGAGGTTTTTTTTTTCCTTCTTGACAGTTCTGTTTATTATAATTCTTGTAACCTTCAGGAGATCTCTTGTCTGAACTCTTCCACGAATTCAGAAGTTTTATAGTTATGATGTCTGATTTGATCACCAATGAAAGTTGCAGTGAGTGCTCTATATAGTTCCAGGCCAATCTCTGCTCCTGTGACTGAGCAGACGGGTACAACCAGGTACACAAGGAACACCCGAGTGTAAGATCACTTGGGACACGGTCCGCCAGGGCCCCACCTGCACCCAGGAGCTTGGCAGTGCGCCACAGCCGTCTGTGCACCTATCCTGCCAAGGGACATCTGCTCTGCATGGAGTCCCGCAGTTAGGGGTGAGGCCACCATCTTCACTTCTGTGACTGAGTGGGTTGTTACAGCCAGAAACACAGGGAACACCCGAGTGTAAGATCACTTGGGACTAAGTCCACCAGGGCCCCACCTGCACCCAGGACTTTAAGTCCCTTAAAGAAATACAGGAGAACACATGTAAACAGGGAAAAGCCCTTAAAGAACTACAGGAAAACACAACAAAACAGGTGAAGGAATAGTTCCAGGCCAGCCACGTGGTGAACTCTGATCAGTCAGTCAGTCAGTCAGCAATTGGGCAGTGCCACAGCACTCTGTGCCAGGGAGAGCCGGTCACCCAGGGGTGCAGAGACAGGCTTGGAAGCACACAGGAGGGACAAGCACCAGCCAGAGACAGCAGGACCAACTAACGCTAGAGTTAACCAGTTGGCAAAAGGCAAACGTAGGAACGTTACTAACAGAAATCAAGGCAACACGGCACCATCCGAGCCCCAATTCTCTCACAACAGCAAGTCCTGGATACCCCAACACACCAGAAAAGCAAGATTTGGATTTAAAATCACAGCTCATGATGCTGATAGAGGGCTTCAAGAAGGATATAAATAACTCCCTTAAAGAAATACAGGAGAACACAAACAAGGAGAAGCCCTTAAAGAACTACAGGAAAGCACAACAAAACAGGTAAAGGAATATAGTTCCAGGCCAGCCACGTGGTGAACTCTGATCAGTCAGTCACAGGGCTACAGGTGAACCCTTATCAGTCAGTCAGTCAGTCAAGGCTAGCTACAGGGCTATATGGTGAACCTTTCTCAGAAAAGGAAGGAAGGAAGGAAGGAAAATAAATAAGCAGTTGCGATGAAATAATAGCTCTGATCATCACCCTCTTGTTCCCTGAAAAGGTAATAACTGTCCATTTGAAAGAAAGACATTGCCTTTTCCTAGGTTTGCCAACATATATGTGAGTCTCTGGTATGTCTCAATGGGTGGCATCATTGGTTTTCCATTGCTTTGGACTCTTTACATATATCTATCCACCAAGGCTTTTTATCCCCAAAGACAGTGCAAAAGAATCCAGAGGACCATGGACTAAACCTCTCCAAATTAAACCAAAATAAACCTTTTCCCCCCTTGTGTAAGATGATTTTCCTAGTGATGATTTTCACAGTGATGGAAAGTCAACTAACACAGTTGCAAATTGGGGCAAAGCCTAGCACAGAATTGTAGTTTTTCAGCCATAAATCTGTGGCCTTCCATGTACCATCAAAACTATATATCTTAAAGAAGGCTACTGGGAAGTTGCAATTTATGGGTTGGAGAGACTCCAAGAATGCAGTGACATGAACATAAATGCTGAAGTTCTCAGGTCTTACCTTGTCCTTTATTGTTGTAGTTAATAGGACCAGTATTGGAAACAGTGACAAGGCCTGGTTCTCATGCAACCAAAACCTGATTTTGATTAAAAAAAAAAAAGTTTTTTGTTTTTTTTTTTTAAGACATCAAGTATATGGGGCAGCCCCCAGGTTTTATTTTGTTTTGGAGGTAAGTAGGTAGGGAATTTCATGGTGTAGCCTAGTTGAACACTTTCGTGTTCAAACTCTACAATGCCCCCAAAGTCTGCTTCACAGGAAGTATGATTCAGAGTCACTTTTCTCTTGTTCAGTTGCTACTTGCTGTTTTGTCTGTACCAGTTAGCAGGTGGTGACATTGTGGCAGGGTTTTTAAATTTAGTTTTGGGTTTTGGTTTCAGAGGTACTTTTTTTTTTTTTAAGTAGAATGGAGATAAGACAAGGTTTTATTAGAGTTATTGGGTGTTAGACAATTTTCTAGTACTGAAACATACCTGAGATTATACCTTGTAATAAGGAGAGCTTCATGATGGATTGTGCTTTTGCATTTATGCCTGTGCTCAGTTTGTGCTGGGGCTTTGGGGCCTGTGATTGAGGGGACAGAGCATTAGGGCAAGGAGCATGTGGTGGAACCACCTGCCTACTTCATGTCTATTCAGAATGGTTGAAAGAATACACTGCAAATTCCCAAAGTCCCCTTCAAGGACACCCCCAGTGACCTAAACCCTTTGACCCCCCCCCCCATGGCAACAAGCTGAAGACCAAACTTTAATACCCAGGCTAGTGGAGGCCATCCCAGGTCCACATTAGAGGGGCAGGAGACACCTAGAGATGACAAGGGTGTTCTAGTTTCTGTGGCTGTGATAAAAGTTCTCAGCAAGCAAGAGAGAAACAAGCAAAGAGAGAAAGGGGTTTACTTGACTTAACAGTTGCAAGTTATAGTCCATTATTGAAAGGAAGTCAAGGTAGGAACTTATATCACGTCCATGATCAAGAGCAGAAAGAAACAAATGCATGTGTTCTTGCTTGTCTGCTTGCTTTCAGCTAGCTTCCTCCTCTCCTTTCACTGTTCAGGAAGCCCTGACTAGGGAATGGGTGTCTCCCATAATGGATTGGGTCTTCCTATAAATTAACAATTAGGATAAATCTCCCATAGGTGTGCCTCTCAGCAAGAATCTCTTCCTAGGTGATTCTAGGTCTTGTCAAGCTAATAACATTAACCAACATAGCAGGAATGAAGTAAAATATAAAATAAAATATTTTTAAAAGAGGTTGGATTTTTAATTTATAGTTGTTTTTAAAAAGATTTATTTATTTTTATTTATATGAGTACACTGTAAGTGTCTTCAGACACACCAGAAGAGGCATCAGATTCCATTACAGATGATTATGAGCCACCATGTAGTTGATGGAAATTGAACTCAGGACCTTTGGAAGAGCAGTCAGTGCTCTTAACCACTGAACCATCTCTCCAGCCCAATTTATAGTTTTTTTTTAAAGATGTATTTATTTTATCAGTGCTCTGACTTCACACATACCAAAAGAGGGAGTCAGATCCCATTATAGACAATTGTGAGCTACCATGTGTTTGCTGGGAATTAAACTCGGGATCTCTGGAAGAGCAGTCTGTAGCCCTAAATTTATAGATTTTATGAAGTAGTGGTATCTTTTTTTTCTCCTAAATATGTAGTAATAGAACTGTTGTTAGACTCTGCTTAAAAGATGTATGTGTTAAATGAGTAAGATGAGTTGAGTGAGAGTATAGATGATATCCATAAATTGGATAAAATTGGATAAATTTGTTTTACTTGAGAACTTGATAATATAGGTAATTTGATAATTAGGTAAGACTTGAGAACACATTTCTTAGCTAGGTGTCCAGTGGGGAAAGTCTTTAATCCAAGCACTTGGGAGGCAGAATCAGGTGGATCACTCAGTTTAAGGTCAGTCAGGGAACACATTTCTTTGTTTGGGGGATTGATATTTTGCTGGATCTTTTCCTACTGCTACCGAAGATAAGTAAATGTTTGCACATTCTGTTAATTATTGTATCATTTTTTTCCATTGCTGCAACTAATTACGTATCAAAAACAATGTGATAGGAGGATTTATTTTGGCTCATGGTTGGAGAGAGGTGAGCCCATCATGTAGAAGGATGTGGCTGGGATTCTTCTCAACTGACAAGGAAACAGAGAACAGAGAATCTTGTCTTGTCCTCACTTTGCCCTTTTTGTTTGATTTAAAACCTCAGTCCATGGGAGGGCGAGTCATTTATCTTTAGTTAAGCCTCTCTGGAAATACCTTCAGACACTCACAGAAGAGCGGCATCTAGATGATTCCAAACGCAGTCAAGTTGATAGTGAAGATTAACCATCACAGCTATAGTTTGTGGAGAGAGTAAATGGAACAAAATCCTAGTAAGAAACCATTCGGACCTTGGGGAAACAGTCCATTTATAACTGTTAAAACAGAAAATAATTGGAATGTCCTCTGGAAACTGTCAAATCTTTATAATTAGTTCTAAGATCTAGCTTTAGGTTTAAAAGATTGTTGCTAGATTTACTAATTTGTTTACTCAGTGTGCATGCACGCACATATATGTATAGAGACCAAAAGTAGACGTGTGTCTTCTGTTATTTTCCACCTCATTTTTTGAGGCAGAATTTCTCACTGAGCCCAGGGCTCCCCAATCTGGCTAGTGAAAGTAACAACAGCTTCATAGATACAGGTGAATGACCTCTCAAGTGAAGAAACCTCAGAACAATAAAAACTAAGGAAAACACTGCAGGGCACAGTCAACGTTCCTAGTATGAACCACAGTTAACAAAGAAGAGGGATTGGCCAGGTATGATAGGGTATTCCTGAGGCAGGTGGATCTCTGCAAGTTCAGAGTCAGCCTGGTCTACATGGTGAGTTCCAGGTCAGCCAGGGCTATGCACACAGCTCATGAAAACTGTGTCAACAAAAAGAAGAAAAGGAAATATGAAGTATTTTTTTGAAGTATTTTACCAGAGGAAAACAGAAACATACCATAGTTCTGAAGACAGAAGAAGCAGATGAGAGTAGGAAACAGATGTAGTTAGTCCAATAGCAAAACTTTCACAGTGGAGAGAGTGAATCAAGCCTTTGTTTCAGAAAAGAGTGTGGTTCACTGGTACGCTTCTGTCTCTGTCTCTGTCTCTGTCTCTGTCTCTGTCTCTGTCTCCTCTCCTCTCCCTTCCCCTCCCCTCCTCTCCCCTCCCCTCCCTCTGGAAAACAGTAGTTAAAAGACTGGCTGCCTTTGCAGATCTGGGTTCAATTCCCAGCATACGAATGGCAGTTCACAACTGTCTCTATCTCTGACACCTTCTGACCTCCTTAGCACTGCATATACACAGTACACTGATATACATGGAGGCAAAACACTCATAGCATAAAAATAAATAACTTTAAAAAATAGCTTGGGACCAGTGAGATTGCTGAGCAGGTAAAGCCACTTGCTGCGTAGGTCTGGGGACTTTAGAGTTTGGTCCTTGGGGGCTGGAGAGATGCAGCATTTAGGAGCACTGACTGTTCTTCCAGAGGTCCTGAGTTCAAGTCCCAGCAACCACATGACTGCTCACAACCATCTGTAATGGGATCCGATGCCACCTTCTGTTGTTTCCGAAAACAATGGCAGTGTACTCACAATCAATCAATCAATCTATCTATCTATCAATCAATCCTTAAAAAATAAAGCTATAAAAAAAGTTTGGTCTTTGGAACCAACATGGTTCCATAGGAGAGAAACAACTTCTCAAAGTTGTCCTGTGACTTCTACATATGTCCTGTTGGCCATATTCACAAATACTAAAATAATAGTAATAGTAAGTTTATCGACCCTGCTTTTGGGGTTCTATTTCACCCTACTCCAGTCAGCAGTTTCACCTCCTCTCGTCCACTTCTGAGGATGCTCAGGAAGGGAATTTTCAAGCATGTCACTCAAACATCTGGATCTGGAAAATGTGCTTCTTAAAATACTGCATTTCTTAGCATAGGTTGTTTGAAGTGTTGGTGTGGCAGGGAGGAGTCTCTGACAGGTTGAGACAAGCAGTTACCAGTGAGAACATGGCTCTACAGATTGGCTGCAGTTTGTGCAGAAATGGCTTCTTGGTGACAGAACTGTGTCCTTGAGAAGTAAAATGACCTTTTCTTTTCTTTCCAAATGTAGGTTATATATTTGGGAAGGACACCAGAAGACGCGTATAGAACATTAATCTTCGGAGATACAGCCTATATTCCTTTCAGGTAAATGTGTAGGTTATGTGGTAGATGTATTTGATCAGACTCTTACCAGGAACCTTTTGGTGGTAATTTTTTTTTTTTTTTTGGTTTTTCGAGACAGGGTTTCTCTGTGTAGCCTTGGCTGTCCTGGAACTCACTTTGTAGACCAGGCTGGCCTCGAACTCAGAAATCCTCCTGCCTCTGCCTCCCAAGTGCTGGGATTAAAGGCGTGCGCCACCACCGCCCGGCTTGGTGGTAATTTTTGAAAGAAGCAAAACCAAACAGAAAATGAAACCCTGGCAGGAAGGCATGTTAATGATGTGACACCATAAATACAGGAGTCTTAACAGTGACACTGTTGGAATGTTGTCACTTCTGGCCTCTGTTTGGTAGACATTGGTGACTCTACACACACACACACACACACACACACACACACACCCCACTTTTCTTATCAGAATGTCAAATGTCTCCTACCTTTGTCTTCTAACTCTTTGAAATGGTAGGAGTGGAATAGAACTTTCCTGAGAACCAAGCTGTGATGTAGCTAGGGGAGAATCCTCATGGTACTATGACCATTGTTACCCCAGGTTCCTATGCAACTGATCGGGGAGTTTTCCTACTCTACAGAAGGAACTTTATGGGACAACACCTGATCCCTTTTCCCAGGAGCACGCCAGAAGAGGTGGTGGGTGTGGCTGGGGATGTAGACACACCTGCAACAGAGCCTGCCAAGCAGCTTTGTGTGAAGGTGTCAGGCCTTGATGCTCCTGCCCTGTGAGTGGATAGCAGTCTTACCTCCTAACTAGTGTGATTGTCTTAAACGAATCTTAAAGGAAAAAAATGTTTTAAAAACTATGAGCTGATTAATCTGGTGTCCTATAGATGAACTCTGGAGTGTCTTCCTAACTGAAGACAGTCTCCTCAGATAGTTCTGTGGAACCCTCTCTACTTGAAAAAGGGCTTCCATTGTTGGGGCAATGTTCAGATTTTGGTGATGTGGTGGTTGAAGGCGATGACTGAGCCAGAGTGTTCCTTCCTTGTTGCCTAGCAGACTGTCCCAAGTGTTCTGTGATTTGATGCCTAGCAGACTGTCCCAAGTGTTCTGTGATTTAAGGCGTGTAGGAAGAGAGAAGAAGGCACTGAAGTAAGCCACTCATCTTTCAACTTGTAACAAGACCTGCTGTTACAGCACAGCGATGACCTTGTTGGAAGAGTTCTCTCCAAAGTGTTAAGCCCTTGTTGCCATTCTTTTTTATTTTTGTTTTTTAGGTTTTCTGAGACAGGGTTTCTCTGTGTAGCCCTGGCTGTCCTGGAACTCACTCTGTAGACCAGGCTAGCCTTGAACTCAGAAATCCCCCTGCCTCTGCCTCCCAAGTGTTGGGATTAAAGGCATGCGCCACCACTGCCCGGGTCTTGTAGCCATTCTTACAGCTTTGAACACAAGGGCACATAATGTAAACAGGCTTACTTGCTAGAATGTAGCACAAACAGCCTCAAGCCTGGTTCTATTACAACCTCCCCAGATAGTCCTAATTTGCCTTTCTCACATTTTGTCTTTAGTTTGTTTGTTTGTTTGTTTGTTTCTTTTGAGACAGGCTCTTACTATGCTGGCCTTGCTGTTCTGGAACCCTGTGTAGACTAGGCTATCCTCAGACTCAGAACTGCCCTGCATCTGCCTCCTGAAGGCTAGAATTAAAAGTGTGTGCCGCTGCCAAGGACCAGCCTCAGTTTGGAGAGGGGGTTCTGAGAGAAAGGATGTCTGGGAGCCCCAAACATGACTGGTCCAAATCATGGTCCAAGCTGACAGCCTTTGTTCTGCTGAGATGGCCTTCTTTGCTCTAGACAGTCTTTTTCTTGCTATTCTAAAATCTCCACAGTTGAGACAGCTAACATTCTGCTCAAGATAGCTTTCTCTGCTAGTAAAAATTCTAAAAGCTCCCTGGATAGCTTATGAGCTTTTGACCAAAGTTAGAAAAACTGCTATAAAAAATATTCTTGGATCAACTCAAAATTCTAAAAGTAATTCTTGGGTTTTCCAATCAAAATCAGAAGCCAGAAAATATTCTAAAAGAGCTGTGTTTGCTCTTCAGGAACCTTCTCTGGATAGCTTCTAGAAAACTATGAAAAATTCTAAAAGAGCTACACTCATTCTTCATCTATTTTCTGACTAAAATCAGAAATCCCGTTAGAAGATATTCTTGAAGGGCTGTGGTCTCTCTCCAGAGATCTCCAGAGCACTCAGCTCAGCTTGCTATCACTTTCTGCTAGCTCATCTCATGCAGACCCTAAAAGCCCACTCTTATTTCCATATCAATTCAGTTATTCCAGGTTGCCTCTTATCCAGTCCACGAATCAGCATTTATGACTTTAGCCCCTTGACTCTTCTGAAGAGACAGCAAACATAAGCGCAGACAATAAGATAGCTGGAATCACCGTTCTGACCACGCCGGGACCTAAATTAGCTCTGTCCCAGGCTGACCCTGAACTCAGGAATCTGCCTGCATTTGTAAGCATAAACAAAAAAAAATTATTTCCTTCTTTAGCATCTTTCTGAGAAGCTGGATTATAGTGCAGCTGCCACTGTTCCTGTAGCTCTGTGATGCCCCTTATGCAATTCCTATTGTATCTATATTTTTGCATAGCTGAGAAATTATATATTTTTGAACTTGTGTTTTTAGAGTTCTTTTCCACTGCCTTAAGGACTGTCCTGAAGGGTCCCAGTGTTTACCATTTTGCTGAGACATTAGCCACATCTTCACCTATGCTGTCCTTATTATCATGGAGTCATTAATATTAACAGAGTGGACATTCCTCAGAGGAACGCCAAAATATGCACATTATTATACAAACAAGCTTAAGCCCGCAGCAGTCATTGACACTCATGGAGGACCATGCTTGCTAGCCCTGTCTCAGGGCTATGTTATTCTGTCCCTACTAATGCTGGACTTGGCAGTGACACCATGACCAGCCTATTTCTATATCTTTTCCTTCCTTCCTTCCTTCCTTCCTTCCTTCCTTCCTTCCTTCCTTCCTAACTTCATTCCTCCCTCCCTTTTGAGACAGGGTCTCTCTACAGCTCTGGCTATCCTGGAAGTTACTATGTAGACCAAACTGCCTCAAACTCACAAAGCTCCACCATTCTTTGCCTTGTTAATGCTGGGATTAAAGGTGTGTACCACCATATTCAGTATCCTATGATTTCTTACTAAATTGTGTCATTTATTTTCTGTCTTAGTGAGGGAAATAGTCTGAATGAGCACACTTGTTTTATTTTGTCTGTGGTAAAGCTCTGCTTCTTAGATTTGTTGTCCTTTTTGTGAGAGAGTTTGCATTGTCCCCTGACCCTCTTGTTTCCACCTCCCAAATGCTAGAGTTATGGGTGTGCACCACCATGCCCATCCCATGGTTGTCAATGGCTTACTTTGGTTATCAGTTAGAGAAGTGACTCTTACCTTTGCTGTTGCTGTGTCCTTTACAAACTCGAGCCTTACTCTGAAGAAAAATAGCAGTACCTGTATCTATAGGGGTTATGTGCCCTCCCCAAAAAAAAAGCCTGCCCTCACATAGTTTGCACAATATCCATAGCCCTTTTTCTTTTCCTCCTTTTTAAAAATTGATAAATAGAATTCGTTAACAGTCAAACAAGCATTGAATACGTGTGTGGTGTGCATGCAGTGCTTAGGGAGTAGACTCAGGACATTGTACAAGGGCACACACTGTACCACCAAGCCTGCACCGCAGCTGAAAACACGAATCTGTACAGCCAAGTCTTACACATGTGTTCATGTATGTGACTACCATACTTTGGGATCTAGAACATGGCTATCACCCCAAAGATTCCCTCCTGCCCTGTGCAGTCAATTTTCACCCTCCCATAGAGACTGCTCATATGCTTCCTTTCCACTGTTACTTAGGCTCGCTTGCTTTGGAACTTCATGTGTCTTGAACCATCTAGTATGCATTGTGATGGCTCAGTGGTTAAAGCACTTTCTGCACAGGCCAGGGGATTAGATTATTCACAGCCCACATATATGGTGGGTGGGTATGACACCCCAACTATCATTTCTGCCTTGGTAGGCAGGCACAGGGTATCCCTAGAGCAAGCTGGCTAGCAAGGCCAGTCATACTGGTGGGCTCTGGGTTTGTTGAGAGATCTTGCCTCAATGAATAAGGTGGAACAGCAATTGAGGATGATTCCCAATGGTTCCAGTGGGAGGACTGGGGTATGCTGGGGGCCTGGGTCTTCAAGAGTCAAGCTTGCATGTTCAGATTGTGTAAGGCAGGACTTGAGTAAAGTAGGCCTTGAGCCATTGTTATTCTTGAAAAAAATCCATGCATCAAATTCTTTTTTTTTTTTTCAATGCAAAAAGCAAGAGGATTTGTATTTATTATCTAGTTCTCGGGCAGCTGCCATTAGGCACAATGTGATTGACAGAACAGTGTTACTTTAAACTAATTGGTTGATAGGGGATGAGGTAGGTGGTCAATAGACTCTGGACCTTTCCTAGCTGCAGGGACCACCCTGTGGTCTGAAGAATGTAATTTAGCCTCTCCCTTCTAGAACACATGGTTGAATTGGTGTACCTTTAACTAGGTTAACTAGTTTGGAGAATTGTTGGCCATGTTAAAAAGTTAATGCTAATAGTTAACAGTTACTTTCAAAGTCATGCATTACTGCAGTTAGAGAGTTCACTCTCTGTTCATTGCTGATAGGGTCAATACAGTATTTGAGTGGAACTGTCTGTTGGATAGTTATGAGCTTGTTCAGATGTGGAGTGATTTTACTGGATGCTCCTGTGATTTTATTGGAATTCTAACCCTTAAGAATTAGATTGGGCTGGAGAGATGGCTCAGTGGTTAAGAGCACTGACTGCTCTTCCAGAGGTCCTGAGTTCAATTTCCAGCAACCACATGGTGGCTCCCGACCATCTATAATGGGATCTGGTGCCCTCTTCTGGTATGTTTGAAGATAGCAACAATGTACTCATACATAAAATAAATGAATCTTAAAAAAAAAATTAGAAAAAAGTTACCCAGTTAAATTATTCAAAGTTCTACTATATCTATAGGGGCAGAATGCTTGTTTCTATGCTAAACAGATCATTGAAGCAGAGCTCATTTGGTTTTGAATTCTAGTCAGCTTTGTCTTGGGGTGAATGTGCTGTAGAACATTAACAGATTAACACTTTGGGATTTCAGGGATGCTGCCTACGGAAGCTGCAGTTTCTACATTACACTTCTCGACTGTTTTCATGCAGTAAAGAAGGTGAGTGTCTTGCAGAAGATGCATTCTTCTACACAGGGCTGTTAGAGTTCCTTCAGGTGTGGAAAGTCAGAAGTATTCCATTCCCAGTTAACATTAAAGTGACCCCAAACTAATAAACAGCTCATTCTGAATTTCTGATTGTTTCTATGCTTGGATGGGATGGAAAAGGCATTTATAGACAGGAGACAGGCTGGAGTTGTCACTCAGTTGGACGAGCACTTGCTTAGCATGCAAGAGGCCAAGGGTTTAATACCAGTATCATTAAAAAAAGGCACAAGAGAGTTAAGTCATTTGGTTCTAGATATAGTGCTAGCTTTGAGTGTGCCTCATTTAAAGGGGAAAAAAAAGTTGAATACTTCCCCCCTCCAAGTTATGTTTATGTATATACAACACAGTAACTGTAGGGTGTGCAGTGGCAGTGTTGGCTTAGCATATGCAACGTCCTAGGTCACATCCCTTGCACCAACAGCACAGTAACTGTGAGACTCAGTTTTGTCTCCAAACATTGAACTTTGAATTCAACAGGAGAATTTGGACAATTAATTTGTTACAAAGTTTTATATAAAAATAAGTGTGTCACAGTTGCTTTGTCAGAAAGTTGCAGGAATGTGGGTATGGCATAGGGGCTTAACCTTTGAAAATGTTCAACATTGCATACAGTACTTCCTAGGATACATCCTGGTTCTTAATAGAAAATTGGCATTTTCCTTATACCTTTGTTCATAAACATTTTCTTTTGGATTTTAGGCAATGCAGTATGGCTTCTTTAATTTCAACTCATTTAACCTTCATGAATATGAACACTACGAAGTAAGTTCTAGGTTACTGATTTCAGTCTCCCAACTCTGCACTTTACCGAGGTGTCATTGACCAACATATCTGTATTTCATCACCGTCGTGTGTGTGTGTGTGTGTGTGTGTGTGTGTGCGTGCACACACACACACGAGTGAGAGAAAGATGCATATTGGTGAGTTTGTGAGGTCAGAAAACATCTTTGCAGAGCCAGTTCCCTCTCTTCACATTTACATGAGTTCTGGGCTCAAACTCAGGTTCTCAGATTTGCGTAGCAAGTGCTTGACCCTGTTAAGCCACCTCACTGGCCCAGATAATATTTTGATGGATATGTGCTTGTGAAATGGTTCGCAGAGTCAAACTCATTCATACATGTGCTATCTAGGTGTGCCTGGGACATTTAAAATGCAGGATCAGCCTGCATGTGAGACCCAGAACTTATTACTGGAAATTTGGGCTCTCATCAGAATTCTACTATTTGCCCACATTACTTTTCAATCTGTTATCCTACCTAAAGGAGTAAGGAGACTTTTTTTTTTTAAATATTAAGCAATATGGTGAGGTGCTTCAGAGGTGAATGGAGTTTGAATGCCCCGAACCCACAAAAATATTAGGTGGGCGTGATGTCCAGGCAGGCAAATTCATAGGTATTTTCTATATTTTTTAACATAAATATTAAGAGAAACAAGAGTCCTTGATCTAGGGTCCCTTCCTCCAAGTGTATGTGTAAGATGCTGCATTAAGGGCCCTTGCAGGTAGGAACACTTATAGATTGTGTCCTGCTGTAGATATTTAGAGTGAGAAGAGGTTTTGCAGATAGCACTCCATGCGTTCATATCCCACATTCACAGATAAATAGCTTTGGCTGTTATTTCTAAAGACCTATAATTGAAGTCTGAGCTATTTTCACTGCAAAAATAAAGCATATCCTGGGGTTCACTCCTGCCAGCTGTATCTTGTAATACAACTGTTTTCTAAAGTGCAATATTTAGCTACCTCCTTCAGCGACTGGATAACTAAATTACTAAGATCCTATTATTTTTTTTTTTTTGCTTGTCCCTATAAAACCAAACATGTAAAATAAAATATACTATCTTGGGGCTAGGTAGAGAGCCCAGCCCTTAAAGTACTTGCTGTACAAGCATGAGGGCCAGAGTTTGGAGTCCCTAGAAGTCACATATGCCAGGCAGCAGGCATACATGGCCGAGGCCTGTAATCCCGGCGCTCAAAAGGAAGAGACAGATGATCCCTGGGGTGAGCTAGACTAGCCTGAGTTAAAGTCTGCAAGCTCTGGCTTCAGTAAGAGTCTGTGTTCCAAAAAAAATGAAGTAGAAAGTGATTGACCATCAGATACACACACACACACACACACACACACACACACAGTATATAAAAAAACTGAAAATGGCAGTTGGTGCATGAAGTGCAATATTCCTATTACCGCAGTTGTTAAGGTGATTTTTCTCTTCCATCACAGTCCATTGGTTTTTACTACCTAAAAGTCTGCATTATGCTGGGCGTAGTAGAGCATGCTTGTTATCCCAGTACTTGGGAGGCAGTGGCAGACAGAGCTCTGTTGAGTCCAAGGGCATCTTAGTCTACATAGCAAGTTCAGACCTGCCAAGGTTACATGGCAAGATTCTGCCGTAGAAAAGAAAAAAGGAGGGTGGCTAGCACCTGAAGAGTGAAATCCGTGGCTGTCTTCTGTCCAACATATGTGTGTGTTGTTGTTTCCTCTCTGTGGAAAGAGTGCTTCTATCTGACACTTTTTTTATTTAGGGAGTCAAATTTGTTTACATTGAAAGTTACTTACAATGCAAGTGGAGGATATGCACTTCTAATCTCCTCACACACACTAGAAAAGTTTGCTGTCATAATAGGAATTCATTTGCTATAACAGGAATTTATTCAGATAAAATAACCAGGTAGTTGAAATATAACTGTGTACAGAGTATGCCTTCCAGGCTAATGACCTAAGCAAAGAAACAGTTTTAAAGTGATTGATACCAGGGAAGTCAGCCATTCCTTGACTCAAAGCAAAATAGATTCTATCTGTGCCGGTTAATAAACAGCAGACATGCTAAAGACAATGGCTCTGAACTGAATGTTGAGAAGGGAGGTGCAAGGAGATGTGGTTCAAAGGTTAATTGTGCTGGTCTCTCCTTTGCAGAAAGCAGAAAATGGAGATTTCAACTGGATAATACCAGAGCGGTTTCTTGCCTTCTGTGGGCCGCATTCAAGATCCAGGCTGGAAAGTGGTATGCAAAACTCTGGAACCCACGTAGCCTCTTTTCTCCTTTGCAAGAGACTAGTGAGCTGGGCACTGCAGTGTTTGCCTGTACGAGTAAGGCAAGAGGACACATTGAGTCTGGTGTGCTGAAAGGTTTGGGTATCTGTGATGGGCTCAGCCTTGCTCTGCTCACCTCCTGGGAGGGAGGCCCCTGAGTTGCCTGTGGAGGGATGACCTAACCCCTTTTAGAAAGAGACCAGAGAATTAAGCTAAGCTTGACTCAGTCTTTATGATTTAACCACTCTTAGTTATTTGAGAACACTGTTCTGCCTGGATGTTAACTTTTTAAACTTTTGTTTTTTACAGTTATAATCAAATTGGTATTCAGTCCCCAATCCAGACATTGTTTCCACCCACTTTCAGGTGAAACTGTTTTCTGTTGTGTTCTTTCTGCGTCTTACAAGCTTTGGTTCATTTCTTTATGTAGGTTACCACCAACATTCTCCGGAGACTTATATTCCATATTTTAAGAATCACAATGTAACTACCATTATTCGTCTGAATAAAAGGATGTATGATGCTAAGCGCTTTACAGATGCTGGATTTGATCACCATGATCTTTTCTTTCCGGATGGCAGCACCCCTGCTGAGGCAATTGTCCAAGAATTTCTGGATATTTGTGAAAATGTCGAGGGTGCCATTGCAGTGCATTGCAAAGGTAAATAAGCAGCTAGGTTGGGCTAAAGGGCAGTGTGCATCTATGAGTATATGTGTGCATCTATGAGTATATGTGTGCATCTATGAGTATATGTGTACACCTATGAGTATATGTGTGCATCTATGCGTATATGTGTAGATACAGGTTGTATCCTTTTATGTTACGTGGCAAGACAACTGTATTTTTTGAAAGAATAATTTGTTTTTCTGTGACATTATTGTGTGTGTGTGTGTGTGTGTGTGTGTGTGTGTGTGTGTGTTAGAGAGACAGACAGACAGACAGACAGACACCAAAGACAACATGTGAGAATCGCTTATCAGTTTTCTCCTACCATGTAGTTCCCAAGAATGGAGCTCATAGTATCAGATTTGGCAGCAAGTGCTTTTACCAGCTGATCCATCTGGCTGCCCAGAAAGAGCAATTTTAAAATCCTTAATTTATATAGAGAGTATAGTAAATTATCTTCAAGAGTAAGCCTACCACAGCTTATTACACTGAGATGTGTATATTTCTTCAGATGTCTGTCGTGTCTATGAGATGAGTCCTCACATTGTCAGCAGTAGAACAAAGTCTTGCAGCAGCTTAGTGTAGATAAGATGTGTTTCAGCAGCTTCTGAATCTAAATCTACCAGGAATAACTGTAATGATGCACTGTGTGAATATAGTAGAGTTTCTTTAACTTTAATTAGGAAATTAAGTAATTAAGGAAACAAAGGATATTAAATGGCAAGGTTGAAAAAAAAACCAAATTAATTTCTGGAGCTAAAACTGTATTTGTAGTTAGGAATGTAGCTATAATCACAACATTCAAATGTTCAATTTGCAATGGAAGATCACAAGGCATACCAGAAAGTAAAATGGAGTCAGGAAAGTATGGAAAACCCACAAAAACTATTCTTGACAAGGATCAGATAGTGCATTTTCCAGACAGATGATTTAAAACAGCTACCTTCACAGTGTGCACAGTGAAAAGAAAATGTGGGAACAGAGGGGGAAAATAATGTGAGCAAAATCCAAGTGTCAATAGAAAGCAAAATCCATGAAGTAAACCCAAAAGGCAATTCTGGAAATGGATTGAAAAGCCTACTGGCAAGTTCCAAAGGAGACCTGAATAGGCAGAAGGAAGAAGCCGGACTGTAAAGAGCAGAACCATTAAAAAAGACACCAGGTCTGAGGAACAAGGAGAAAAGGAGTCAAGAAGAGACAGGAGCAAAGTGTAGCAGTTTGGGGATGGAGCTGGGCAGAGCAGATGTGCACAGTGGGAGGTCCAGCAGACGAGAGCTAAAGGAGCCACACAGCCTGGAAATATTTCCCACTTTTATAAAAGACATGATTGTACACATTCTCAAAATTCAAAGCTTCAAACAGAACAAACTCAGAAACTCACATGAAGACTCTTTATGATGATACCTTCTAAAGCTAAAAACATTGAAAGAAGAGAGAGGAAACTCTCCAGTTACCAGATCTGCCATTCGAAAGGTAAACTGATAAGGAAGAGCTTTGTAACCAGGAGCCCTATAAACCTTCAAAACTCCCTCAAAAATAGAAGAATTTAAAACCACCCTCAGATAGTCAAGTGCTGGGGGAATTGTTACAACTTGACCTGTACTCTAAGACATGCTAAGGATATCTGCTAGACAGTACTCAAAGCCACATGAAGAAACAAGTGTTTACAGTAGAGGTCAATATTAGAGACTAGTAATTGCTTGTAAAATATAGTAAAATATTGTTACTATTTTGATATAAATACTGTAACATATAAAAAATAGAAAACCATTATAGAAATCAACAAAATCCAGGGGGTCAGTTCCTCACAAAGTCTGACAAGAACAAAAATAATCACAAACCTTTAGTTTTGTATTTGATGATTGAAGATAAAAGAGAAGAAAGGCTTAAATTATTGCATGAGAAGTGGTAGTGGGGATAATACTGGAGAGTCTGTAGATGCGGTAAGAGGACCTGAACTCGGATCCGCATATAAAAAGGTAGGTATAGTGGCATGCACCCCTAACCTCTGCACAGGGGATGGGTAGACATACTCAGCTTACTGGCCTGTCCAAGTAAGCTCTAGGTTCATTTCCAGACCCTGGAATAAGTGGGAATAAGGTGGACTGGTTGAGCTGGACACCTGTGTGTATAAGTACACATGCAAACAACCAATAAGAGATGACTGTGAACAACCACAGAACAGAAAGCTGAATGATGCAGATGAAGTGGAAAATTCCCAAAAACAAAACCAGGCAACACAGAATCACCATGAGATGTGGACAGTGGGCACAGAATCTAGAACACTGAGAAGGTAGTGAAGTTACCCAGCAAAGGAAAAGGGCCTGATGCATCGCCTGTGACTAACACCAATTCACTGAGGCTTATTCAAATTTGAAGGGAATGAAGAACACTGTAGGTTGTTCTCTGAGGTCAGGATTGCTTTGCTATCAAACACAAGCAAAGAAGCCATCCGATACTATCATCATAAACATCCTGAACAAAGCGCTTACCATCTAACTGGGTCTCCATTGGTAGAAGGCTTGCTGTGCTTATGAAGATTTGGGTTTCATTTGCAGCTCTGGATAACCCATGGTATACACCCGCAATCATAGCGTTGGGGATGGAGACACACGAGGATCAGAAATTTAAGATTATCCTCTACCACATAGTGAGTTTGAGGCCAGTCTGCAGTTCAGGAGAGCCTGTGTAAAATAATACAATACAATACAATACAAAAACACAAAACAATTTGCTCTACTAAAGCATTTTCCTGGAATTACAGAACCAATGCAACATAGAAAAGTCAGTGTAAGTCTCCACAGTAACTGTGATAAAACCACTAAGAACAAAGTAGGGCTGGAAGGAAGGAAACTACCTCCACACAGCCTCTCGCTGAAACCTTTTCTTTGCTTGCCCTCATCTGAGGTGACTTTCCTAACAGCTACTTCAGTCCTCTCCCATACAGTTCAGTTCCAAAGCTGCTGCCACAGTTTCATGTATTTGGTTCAGCAGCACCCCTTTCTAAATATGTGCATCTAACAGACCAATCGCATGTTTATATAAAGATTTATGAAAAGAAACTGGAGTCACTGAGTCTCTCATCTGTACTGTGAGCTGCCTACCTGGAGGCGTGAACACAGGGTGCAGGAGGACCTGCTTTGGGTAGAAGGCTAATCTTTTTGTTCTATTCAGATCTTAAATGGATTGGAGGAGGACTGCCCACGATATGAAAAGCGATGTGCTTACTAAAATTGGCACTGGATGAAATGCCGATCTTGATCAAAATTCCTTCCAAGTTGATAGAGCACATTAACCATCATGGGAGTTATAATGGTCTCCATAAGAGGAAAGAAATAGGGCTGGAGGTGACTCATCATATAAAGCGTTTGCCAGGCAAGCGTGAAACTGCAGTTCTGGTCTCTAAAAGACACAGAAATACTAGGTGGCCTTGTAGCTCACCAGTAATTCCAGCCTGGAAAGGAGAGACAGTGCATTTCCAGACCAGACTGGCCAGCCAGACAGCTTTATCTGTTAGGTTCAGTTCAGAAACCCTGCCTTAGTGAATAAGGTGGAGAGCAATCAAAGAAGATTCTTAGACATCTACTTAGGGCCTCCTCATACATGGGGGTGGGGGAGCCTCTACCCCACACACAATCAAAAACATGTACTGCTGGACTATCTCTGATGCACCAACTCCCAAATAATAACACAGAGACCTTTTGGTAATTATGAATGCTTTAAGAACTTAGTTTAGACTTGCTCCCAGCTAACTCTTATAACTTAAACTAACCCGCTTATACTAACCTATGTTCTGCCATGTGGCATATTACCTCTCCTCAATACCTGTACTTGCTTCTTACTCTGCAACTGGCTGGGAAATCTCTCCTACCTCCTTCTTTTCCAGAGTACCTATCTCTGTCAGATGTCCCACCTATCCTCTGCAGCCTAGCTATTGGCCATTCAGCTCTTTATTAAACCAATCAGAAGGTGCTTTAGACAGGTGAGGAAGGACAGAGAAACATCTTCAAACAGTATACTAAAAGATTTTTCCAACAAGCATGCATATATACATACATGCACACAGAGGAAGAAAGAGTTAAAAGTAAAAATGAGGTGTAGTTTAGGTTGGAGTGCTTGTCTAACAAGTCCCAGGTTTGGGTTCTGTCCCAAGCACCCCTCCTATAAAGCAGAGTGTGAACTGATACAGATGTTGAGTAGGTAATACTTTTGGATATGGTAACAAATGCAAGACTTGGGCAGAAAACAGCATACTTTAAAATATTTGTGTGTGTGTGTGTGCACACGTGCGTGCGTGCGTGCCTGCCTGCCTGCCTGCCTGCCTGCCTGCCTGCCTGAGTGAATATGTGTACCACACTTGTGCAGGTGCCTTTGAGGCCAGAGGGTATTTTTGATCTCCTAGAAATGGAGTTACAAGCAGTTATTAGCTGGGTGCTGGGAATGGAATCTGGATTTTTATGTTCTCTTTAAGAGCAGTAAGTACTCTTAGCACTAAGCCAAACTCCATGTTTTTTAGAGTCCCTGTTCAGAAAGTGATTTTCAGTCTTTGGCTTTACATCAAATCCCTTGGGGGAGGGGGGCTTCAGAAGGCCTTGGATTCAGTCTCTGCTCCTAGACTGTATCCCGCTTAGATCTTGAGGGTCAGACCCAGCACCTAGCCTTTTAAAACCTCTTTAGATTGACTTAGAGAATCTCTGTGGAGGGAGGCAAAAGCCTGGGAAGACTATAGATTTTTTTTTTCATCCTCCTATTCAGAAATTCCTGGAAGATGTGCAAAAAGATTTCATTGATGTGATTTGTTTTTCTAGCTGGCCTTGGCCGAACAGGCACTCTGATAGGCTGCTACCTCATGAAGCATTACAGGATGACGGCAGCCGAGAGCATTGCCTGGCTCAGAATCTGTAGACCTGGCTCAGTGATTGGACCCCAGCAACAGTTTCTGGTCATGTAAGTGTGCTTGAAGCTTGTCTTCTGTACGAACCAGTGGGTGTGGGATGGGGACGGGGGCGGGGGGTATCCTTATGGAAAGCAGTGTATTTGATGTTGTCTAAACACTATAGGAAACAATCAAGCCTCTGGCTGGAAGGCGACTATTTCCGTCAGAAGTTAAGAGGGCAGGAGAATGGACCGCTCAGAGAAGACTTCTCCAAACACTTTTCGGATATTGATGACATTTCGATAAATGGGATTGAGAATCAAGACAATCAAGAGTCTGAGCCGGTAATGGAACCACCTCAGTCACGCTGTTGTTATTGCTGTAAATGCTGTTGAGATCCTTGTAGAGTATGGAGAAAACTATAGGTAAAGATTAAAATAAAGTGGCTTTTAGGGGCTGTTATCACACAGTCATGTTTACATATATTCATAACCTTCTCTAGAAATGTTTGACTGAAAAGAAAGTTGTGTGCTTATAGACCATTTCGTTGACTTCCTAAACACAGATGGCAATTATCAGCGGGGAGAAAGCTCCTAAGATGAAGCTGGTTACACCCCAACCTGAGCGCACCATGTTCATCTCAACTGGTTTAGTAGTTCAAATGGAGAACTTTTAAAGAACCACTGTTGTAGCAGACAGCAGTACTAGGTTAAGTAGTAACGAACGGATGTTCAGATGTTAACAAGTTCTAAAACCTAAAGCCCATTTTGTATCTTTACCCCTTCATAGAGGGCTTTGAGACCAGTGACCCTGAAAGTCAGTTTTGATCATCTTGAAATATAGCTGGTAGCTTGATTTTTGAAAACTGTTGTTTCGCATTCAGAAGAAACTTAAAGAGTGTGTGTGTATATACATGCCTTTGTGTGTATATGTGTGTGTGTTTATACATGCCTTTGTGTGTATTTGTGTGTGTTTGTACATGCCTTTGTGTGTATATGTGTGTGTGTTTATACATGCCTTTGTGTGTATATGTGTGTGTGTTTATACATGCCTTTGTGTGTATTTGTGTGTGTGTTTATACATGCCTTTGTGTGTATATGTGTGTGTGTTTATACATGCCTTTGTGTGTATATGTGTGTGTTTATACATGCCTTTGTGTGTATTTGTGTGTGTGTTTATACATGCCTTTGTGTGTATTTGTGTGTGTTTATACATGCCTTTGTGTGTATTTGTGTGTGTTTGTACATGCCTTTGTGTGTATTTGTGTGTGTTTGTACATGCCTTTGTGTGTATTTGTGTGTGTGTTTGTACATGCCTTTGTGTGTATTTGTGTGTGTTTGTACATGCCTTTGTGTGTATTTGTGTGTGTGTTTATACATGCCTTTGTGTGTATTTGTGTGTGTGTTTATACATGCCTTTGTGTGTATTTGTGTGTGTGTTTGTACATGCCTTTGTGTGTATTTGTGTGTGTTTGTACATGCCTTTGTGTGTATTTGTGTGTGTTTGTACATGCCTTTGTGTGTATTTGTGTGTGTGTTTATACATGCCTTTGTGTGTATTTGTGTGTGTTTGTACATGCCTTTGTGTGTATTTGTGTGTGTGTTTATACATGCCTTTGTGTGTATTTGTGTGTGTTTGTACATGCCTTTGTGTGTATTTGTGTGTGTTTGTACATGCCTTTGTGTGTATTTGTGTGTGTTTGTACATGCCTTTGTGTGTATTTGTGTGTGTGTTTATACATGCCTTTGTGTGTATTTGTGTGTTTTTGTACATGCCTTTGTGTGTATTTGTGTGTTTACATGCCTTTGTGTGTATTTGTGTGTGTTTATACATGCCTTTGTGTGTATTTGTGTGTGTTTGTACATGCCTTTGTGTGTATTTGTGTGTGTTTGTACATGCCTTTGTGTGTATTTGTGTGTGTTTGTACATGCCTTTGTGTGTATATGTGTGTGTGTTTATACATGCCTTTGTGTGTATTTGTGTGTGTGTTTATACATGCCTTTGTGTGTATTTGTGTGTGTTTATACATGCCTTTGTGTGTATTTGTGTGTGTGTTTATACATGCCTTTGTGTGTATTTGTGTGTGTGTTTATACATGCCTTTGTGTGTATTTGTGTGTGTGTTTATACATGCCTTTGTGTGTATTTGTGTGTGTGTTTATACATGCCTTTGTGTGTATTTGTGTGTGTTTATACATGCCTTTGTGTGTATTTGTGTGTGTTTGTACATGCCTTTGTGTGTATTTGTGTGTGTGTTTATACATGCCTTTGTGTGTATTTGTGTGTGTTTGTACATGCCTTTGTGTGTATTTGTGTGTGTTTGTACATGCCTTTGTGTGTATTTGTGTGTGTGTTTATACATGCCTTTGTGTATATGTGTGTGTGTTTGTACATGCCTTTGTGTGTATTTGTGTGTGTTTGTACATGCCTTTGTGTGTATTTGTGTGTGTTTATACATGCCTTTGTGTGTATATGTGTGTGTGTTTGTACATGCCTTTGTGTGTATATGTGTGTGTGTTTATACATGCCTTTGTGTGTATTTGTGTGTGTGTTTATACATGCCTTTGTGTGTATTTGTGTGTGTGTTTATACATGCCTTTGTGTGTATATGTGTGTGTGTTTATACATGCCTTTGTGTGTATATGTGTGTGTTTGTACATGCCTTTGTGTGTATTTGTGTGTGTGTTTATACATGCCTTTGTGTGTATTTGTGTGTGTTTGTACATGCCTTTGTGTGTATGTGTGTGTGTTTGTACATGCCTTTGTGTGTATTTGTGTGTGTTTGTACATGCCTTTGTGTGTATTTGTGTGTGTTTGTACATGCCTTTGTGTGTATTTGTCTGTGTTTGTACATGCCTTTGTGTGTATGTGTGTGTGTTTATACATGCCTTTGTGTGTATGTGTGTGTGTTTGTACATGCCTTTGTGTGTATTTGTGTGTGTTTGTACATGCCTTTGTGTGTATTTGTGTGTGTTTGTACATGCCTTTGTGTGTATGTGTGTGTGTTTGTACATGCCTTTGTGTGTATTTGTGTGTGTGTTTGTACATGCCTTTGTGTGTATGTGTGTGTGTTTGTACATGCCTTTGTGTGTATGTGTGTGTGTTTGTACATGCCTTTGTGTGTATGTGTGTGTGTTTGTACATGCCTTTGTGTGTATTTGTGTGTGTTTGTACATGCCTTTGTGTGTATGTGTGTGTGTTTGTACATGCCTTTGTGTGTATTTGTGTGTGTTTGTACATGCCTTTGTGTGTATTTGTGTGTGTTTGTACATGCCTTTGTGTGTATGTGTGTGTGTTTGTACATGCCTTTGTGTGTATGTGTGTGTGTTTATACATGCCTTTGTGTGTATGTGTGTGTGTTTGTACATGCCTTTGTGTGTATGTGTGTGTGTTTATACATGCCTTTGTGTGTATTTGTGTGTGTGTTTATACATGCCTTTGTGTGTATTTGTGTGTGTTTGTACATGCCTTTGTGTGTATTTGTGTGTGTTTGTACATGCCTTTGTGTGTATTTGTGTGTGTTTGTACATGCCTTTGTGTGTATGTGTGTGTGTTTGTACATGCCTTTGTGTGTATGTGTGTGTGTTTGTACATGCCTTTGTGTGTATGTGTGTGTGTTTGTACATGCCTTTGTGTGTATTTGTGTGTGTTTGTACATGCCTTTGTGTGTATGTGTGTGTGTTTATACATGCCTTTGTGTGTATTTGTGTGTGTTTGTACATGCCTTTGTGTGTATGTGTGTGTGTTTGTACATGCCTTTGTGTGTATTTGTGTGTGTTTGTACATGCCTTTGTGTGTATTTGTGTGTGTTTGTACATGCCTTTGTGTGTATGTGTGTGTGTTTGTACATGCCTTTGTGTGTATGTGTGTGTGTTTGTACATGCCTTTGTGTGTATGTGTGTGTGTTTGTACGTGTCTGAATGTCTTGGCTGCAGTAGAACCTAAGTTAGCTCAGTGTTTATTTTTTGTTGTTGTTGTTATTGTTGTTGTTTTAACCATGTAGTATAGTGATGATGATGAAGTCAGTG